>LQNS02278155.1:7523304-7538819 GCA_001587735.2 Parhyale hawaiensis
TCCATTTACCTTACTTTAAGTGAACAAGCAGTACTGTTAATATTAGTAGAAACAATTATATCTTATTTTGCTTCTCGCGTGAGGGTGATTGTTAGGTAGCTCTATTGCGGAGCCAGTCAGTTAACTCGTTTGGTATGTGATGGCACTAAGCCATGTAGATTAGGTTGTGAATATATAGCTGAAATATTTCTAACAAATTAACGTACACACAATGTTTTTTTAATGTAAGCTGTAGTATAATAATCAAAGAACACCTCCCGCCTGTGGAGAACTAAATGTTCAATAAATATATGACAGACATAAAGCGTCTTGCTGCAGACTTGTATAGGAACGTCAAGTTCTAAAGTTAATATTTCGTGCTTTACTTCTGAGTTGAGTTTAACTTACCTAATGAAACTAAGCAAAACGTCAGTTTCTTGTAAGAGCAGCATAGTCTGGACAGCTGTTTATGAATTACCTTCGTCATTTAGGGTTAATAAATTATTAACAGAAATTTCTAGATTAAAAGTGTGTTTTTATTACTGAAGCCAGGACAAATAGGGTAACTTATGGGGCTAATCAATTCAATTACAAGCTACTTTTTAATAAACAGGACATTTTTGTAAAAAAGATAAAGTACAACTTAGAATTGAGATAATTAAACAAAGAGGCGATCGGCGGCATAAGTTCCATTGCTGATTTTTATTACTATGTCATCAGCTTTTTTTTCAATAAACCTAAAGTTTATATCTATTCTACTCTACAGAACCGAAAAGTTTAGCAGCAGAGCAAAAAAAGTAAATAAATAAGATAGAAAAGCTAAGTTATGCAGCGACTCTGAAGTGAATGGTGAAGAATTCTCCAAATTAACATAAAACAATTTTGTTTTTCTATAGAACCAGACCGACTGCCAAAATACCACAAATCAACTCAACACTTTNAAAAAAGTAAATAAATAAGATAGAAAAGCTAAGTTATGCAGCGACTCTGAAGTGAATGGTGAAGAATTCTCCAAATTAACATAAAACAATTTTGTTTTTCTATAGAACCAGACCGACTGCCAAAATACCACAAATCAACTCAACACTTTCCGTGAAATTTGAAAAAAAAGTATATAGTGGTTTTTTTTTTTGCTCTCAAATACTCCCTCTGTTCTGAAATAATTATACCACAGCCAAAATGTTCACTTTGAGGGGAATTTGGGATTTTTAACCCTATCCGTTACTAATTTTTTTTTCAGCCGCTTGAACGTCAAGGCTGTACAAATTTGTACCGCTCACTAAAAATGCTTATAATTTTATCAATATCAGAGTTTTTTCTTCATAGTCTCAGAAGTCATTTATTCAACTATTCCTTCGCCCATTTAATTAAAAAAATAATACCTCAGAGTAGTTTTAATGTCATTCAAATTCGAATATAAGAAAATATCTCCGGACAGTACAGGGTGAATACTCCGGCAGCACATCTGCCGCAATTTTCATACTTTCACAAGCTGAACGTATAATGGCTTCTATTTTTCATTTCTAGCAATGTTACTGTCTTTTAGTGATAATTTTGGAAAGATCTTTTGTATAAAAAGAAAATGTACTCGGAATTGTTTTCATCTAATTTTTTGAAATATTTATATTTATCTATATTTTCGGCTGTAATATGAGGGTATGTTAGTATTTTATTTGTCGTCATGCTTAATTGAGAAAAGTCACGGAATTTGGGGGGCTGAATATCACTGGTAGCAGAACTGTGAACGAAAAATGGGAGGGCGGTACAATTTTGTACCAGATAGGATAGGATAGATAGATAGGAGCAGATAGGGTTTAAAAAGACAGACGTAGAAAAGGCCTTGTCCAAAAGGTTGAGCAAGTTCATCTCCTACAGTGGTACTGATGGATGTTTCCAGCTTGTGCTTTTTAGTATTTTTTAAACCAATGGAACCATTAACGCCGCAATTACGTACCATTGACTACTTTAAATGGTCGCAGTTTCGTGAAAAAAGTAATACGTAAGATATGCGCAAATTCTACTATAACTGCAGAGGAAGTTGCAGTTCCTTTAATTTAGTTTCACGGGAAATAATTTCTTCAATTTTAGGGCAAAATTGAGCATCTGAACTTTTGCAAGCTGCCTGTGACTTGAAATTATCAGTAGCTGCTTTTCCTTGGTAACGTGTTACTGCTGTTAAAGAGGATAGCTCAGTTAAGGCGGTGATCGTAGACATGCGGAAGGTTCTGCTTATTTGGAGCGCTTCACTGCCTCTAGTAGATGTGGGTTGATTTCGTTTCTCTGCCATCTACACTTAGAACGAAAATGATAACTTTAGCACAAAATTTACCATATCTCATATTTGCGTGATCAAATTTTCATGAAACTTGCCGAAAATCGTGACATCTTATGGCAACACTGTTGAGTTTTTACATGTTGCTGTGTCTCCAGATTGATAACTCTTTGTATTTTTTTTTTCTTTTTTTTTTCAGGTGAACGACAATAAAAACTTCTTGTATATTCTGGTAAAATTGGACATGGAAAAGTTCTAACTAACGAGGAGAAAGAAATTATCATAAACAAACGGCTAAATGCACCTCTCCTGATGTTATTGCCAGAAAAATAGGACGCTATATTGACACAGTGACAAGATTCTTGAAGGACCCTTCCGTTCTCAGTGTAATATGCACCATGCAGTATGTGGTGGTAACTGAAGAGCTTCAATGATTTTTGGCAGATATGGTTTGACTTGATTGCTAAACAATCTAACATTCAACGTGCATTACATGGCAGTGATTGAACAGCAGTATACTGCCGCTACCGGATGTAATTTGACTTCATTTCTGTACCATCTGATATTTTCCTGCATTATGTGACGGCAATAATTGTAGTGCTTCTCTACGGCCTGGAAATTGTAACTTGATTTGAATCTGGCCAATTTAATGTTTATATAAAATATGCAGTTGGTTGGGGCTAAAAGAGAAGAACTACGTTATAATCTAATATGTGCTGGGCTCAATTTTTTACCATCTAATCTTAAATAAGTAAGATGTGGTGCATGGTAACTGGAAAGCTACTTTACAGTCTTGCAAATATTAGTTGAAATAAATCCGCACCAGCAAAGAACAACGATCGTTTCAGATAGTTATTTAAATAAATATGTTCACGAATAGCTCATTTTAAAACATTGCGCACACACTCCCTCACCCCTCTCAAAAATTGTAAATAAGAAAAGTAGTTTTTACAATTTGTAACAATAGAAATGTGGCTGAAAATATTGTTGTTCTTGTTGTTGTAAACAAGAAGCTGGCTAGCTGTGCGTAGATAAACCCTCTTGTCTGGTTAATGGTAATATTACGCAGCACCGTATAATATTAATGGTACTGGTGTATCTTGGAGAACGTAACTACGTACAGTGCGGCCAATGCTATTTAAATTCCCCATTAGGAGGACCAGGTAATTAGCGTTACCGCCTTGCAGCTGGCGCACTGTAATGCAATAAAATAGACTACTTCAGCTGTTGTTCGGCTCATTTCTATAGGAATGAGAAATTACACTACAAGCATTCGGTTCAGTTGCTTGGAGAGAAGAGAATTACACACTACGATGGTAGGAAAATTGACTCTAGTTTGCACTTCCAATGTCATAACTTAAACTTCAGTTGCTTTGAAACAAACTTCATCTGCTGATGAAATAAAAATAAACGCTATCTATTTTAAATGAGACTGGAATTCATTTAATTTGAGAAAAAAAGATGCGTACTCCATTTACAATTTACTTAATGTATTTTCACAATAAAGAGTATTTTTTCTAGTCGGCATTCGTATTATTTCCGAAGCGAATGGAACTGAAACGGGTGTGCTTATTTCAGATTAATGTTCATGAATATTTATACCTGCTATCAATTTGAGTGGAGCGAAGAGAATGGCTTGTTGCTACCAGCTCTCTCACTCGCTGCCTGGTTCCACTTTACCTTAAGCATCGCTCGAACCACTCGCAGAAATTGTTCCCCTGGACACTTAATAAATAAAGTAGACATGAAAGTGGCGGCCCGCTGGGGTATCAACCTGCCAGCCGCCTGCATGATATGTTGACCGTAGTTTGGCTGCAGCGGTTCACTTCACCCTCGGATTCTGCAAGGCGTTTTTTTTTTTTTGTACGTTTTTACCCTAATAGGCTGGCCAAAACCCAATATTGTACGATGTTAGGCTGTCTAAAGTTCCGTTGTTTATTGGTAGTTAACTTTAAAGTAACTCTGGGTGGCTACCGTTTACTGTATTCTGAGATTTTACTGGGTATTTTTTGTACACATGATTTCTTTTCCTGATAGATCAACCATAAGCTAAATGATGTATGATCTTAAGCTGTTTGAAGCTCCGTTATTTTATATAACTTTGGAGCTGTTGTAGTTCAATGTACCATCGGATTCTACAAGGCATCTTTGTATATTTTTTACCTTGTTATGTTTGCTAAAAATTATATTGTATGACTCTAGGTTGTTTAAAGCTCTGACCAGTTAGTAAATTAGCTTTTGAGTAATTGGGCTATTCGCTGCACACTTGTGCTCGTATTCTGCGGTGAATTATTGTGTTTATCTTTACCCTGATAGGTTGGCTAACAGGGAAAATATTGTGCCGTGTTAGCTTCGGTAAAATTTCGTTGCTTTTGAGCAGATTGCTTAAAAATTAGTTAGGATTTTGGGATTTCGGATTTCTGTAGGGCATGTTCTATTTACTTGTCTCTGGTAATATTATCAGCTGGTAATGCTATCGCTACGAGAAGCAGTAGAGTAGCTCTTAACTGCATGCAAGGGAAGGAAGAGTCCTAATATAATAAAAAGCTTGATGTTTTCATTTATTTATTTAATTTTTATTTATTTCGTATCCGCTCTTAAGGGAAGCAGACGAAAAATAGGCCAGGTTGCAAATTTTGTACAAATCTATGACCAGGTTACAGAAGATGGCAATGGCTGGGTTCTTTTCCCTTTATCTGAATGCACTTCTTGCTTGAAACACTTCTTGAAATTTGAACAATCTCTATGCAGCTTCTGGAGTCCGATTCTAAGTAACTTTTACTTTCAGGTCACAGCGTATAAATATGGCAGATGATCAAGGGAACACTCACGGCGGGAGCTAGTTTAGCAATGAAACGCTAAGAATATTTCAACAATTGTGCATGCAATACTCGTCCTTTCGTGCTGGCTGGTCGGCCTATGCTCCGAGTACATTATTATTCAGTCCCAACATACGGTACAAAAGTTAACCTTGGCAGGTGGAGAGAAATTGTATGACATCACTAAATATAGCAGTATTTTTCAATAATTCATGGATTTCTACGTTGGTTGGTTGACCATAAAATGAATATTTAACTCAACTTCGTATTCTGCAGGTGGCTTTAATGCATCTTCATGTTATTTTTAATTTGTTTACATAATGTTCAGAGATCCATTACTCTGGGTTTTGCTCCACCATAGTTTAGGTTGACTTCCGGTTATCGCTACTTTGTGTTTTCAATTAGGGTACTGTGTTAACCAAACGGTATATATTTTATACCTATTTCGTAAAATAGCTTAAAAATTCAAATAGTTTGCTTCACTGTAGTTTGCGGCTGACTTCAGTTAACAATATGTTTTTTTCTGCGGCGTATTTTAAAAGTATTAGACGAATTTACCAGAATAATAACTTGCAATTTTGTTTTGATTGAGATTTATCGCGCTTTAGAACAAAGCTCTAGAATTAAAACTGTTGAATCTCTGCTAGATATGGGACGATTGTCTTTCCTGCTTTGAATAAGCGATGACCATTTTTTCAATTCTTTGTTTTGAAAATGAACCCAAATTTGTTACGAAATATCGGAGTGTTTTATCTTCATAATTTTTATTACTGAGAACCCAGTGGAATACGTCATCAGTTCACTAAATCACGACGGAAAATTCAGATCTGTGAAATCGTTCGACACCAAGATCAAGGTTTTACTACTTTTCATTACTTTTACCAAAAAAGAAATTCGTACCTAGACTTAATCACACGTCTTCCGATTTTGGAGCATGCTTTGAAGCTCTAAGAACGCGCAATGATATTTTTGGAGTTAAATTTGGTAATATCAAATGCCGTTCATAGTACATTATTTTTTGCTATTGTAAAGAAAAGAGAAAAATCCTACAGTTGGTTATTATTCACGACAATCACGTTAGTTGCATCAACATTTCTGCGTTCCAGGGACTAGTAATAACCTGGGGAACAGATATCAGCTGATCGAAAAATCTTGACGGCACAGACCGAGCGGTGCGCCAGCCTGTGACGTCACAGTGGGCTTCACGCGTCTTAAGTTAGAAGAAGAAGCAGAGCTTTTTACCCAGTATGACTGACGTGTAACCATATATTAACGGTAAAAATGCAAGGCAAGTAATATTGTACTGACCTACGTCAATAATAGCAATATTTGTGACGGTTTTATAGGCATTCCCATGAAATGACGTAAAATAGAGTCCCCAGGAACTATATACAAATAAAAAAAATATACAAAACGATTAATGTGGGAAGTTATATTACCGATAATATACGTTTATCTGTCTATCATTCACTTTTCCAAAAGTTTTATAGCATCAGTGTCAACACAACTTTATGAACGTCATAAAAAGGTATTAAACTGTTTATTGTCAAATGAGTTTACTCTGCAGGTATCAATAGGCAAGTTGCGGATATCTCTTTAGCTTTAGTGTGAACTGAAACTCAGAAAACACTGCATTTTGTCTGCTGTTTCTAGGGCACAGAAACGCATTCGGACGAGTGGATGATCGAACGCGTTGAGATGACTGGAGTGTGAACCCGGCCTTAAGAATATGTTTGCTACCATTCTTTCCTCTCATGTTATGAGGTGAGTGGTTTTCTTCAGCAACACGATTAGCTCAGCTACATCACATTAAAAAAAATACCTATGAATAATGGCCTAAATACAATACGTTAAAGTACAGACTAATATAGAGCTCTAACTAGAACATGTAGATGGAGCAGAATAGATGGTAATATCAATGAAAAGCATAAACTTTGGGCGAACTTGCCGACGCTGGGTCCGCTATAACACGGTCCCCGATCGTTCTTTTTCTTCGAATGCTTATCTATTCCTCCCGTTAATATTGCTACCTATTTGCGTTCCGTATCTGTCTCTTAGTGTCTTTTGAATGTGATTTTCTCTTAATTACATACGGTATTTTTTAAAATGCTTTCTGCGTCTATACAATGTCCCAATGCAATTGTCGCCCCATACTCCAAATAACATCTGTCTATGTGAACTCATTTTTTCACTGTGAAGGGAAAAAAATACGTGTATCCCTAAAGTCATGATGTAAATTAAATTATTTTTTCATAATTTAATTGCAGATCATAAAATTTTGCATTCTAAAACGTAACTCTTCGAACGTCTTTCTAAAGTACGTCAGAGCCGAGCCTGGGTATTTGGGCTGATCGAGTCAACGATTGCTATATATGATCGAAAGGATACTAGAATATCATAAGTACAAGGAAACGAGCTGAATTATTTACAGTGCAGGTAATTGTGCTATTAAGAGGCTTAATAGCACAATTACAAACGCCTTCATTTCTCTCGAAACTAACAGACTTGCCACTTTTGTTGAATTTAAGCCCATAGTTTCAGCAATGCGCGAAAACGGTCAGTTTGAATGCTAGAGAAATTTAATGATTAAGTTAGCTGAAAAAGAAATAAGAAAATTGTAAAGCATGGGTCATTTTAACCCTATCTGCTCCAAGGCGGTGCAAAATTGTACCGCCCTTTCGTTTTTCGTTCACAGTTCTGCTCCCAGTGACATTCAGCGCCCAAAATTCGGTGACTTTTCTTAATTGAACATGACTATCAATAAAATTCTAATATACCCGCACATTACAGCCAAAAACAGATAAATATAAATATTTCAGAAAGTTAGATGAAAACATTTCTGAGTAGATTTTCTTTTTATTCAAAAAGAACTTCCAAAATTATCACTAAAAGACAGCAACAAGGCTAGAGATGAAAAATAGAAGCGATTATACGTTCAGCTTGTGAAAGTATGAAAATTGCGGTAGATGTGCTGCCGGAATATTCACCCTGTACTGTCCGGAGATATTTTCTTATATTCGAATTTGATTGACATTAAAGCTACTCTGAAGCATTATTTTTTTTAATTAAATAGGCGAAAGAATAGTTGAATAAATGACTTTTGAGACTACGAATAAAAAAATCTGATATTGATAAAGTTATAAGCATTTTTAGTGGGCGGTACAAATTTGTACCACCTTGGCGCTCAAGCGGCTGAAAAAAATTGGTAACGGATAGGGTTAAACTACCCGTAGCGATATTCTATCAACTCATGAATATAACATAATTACCTCCGCCAAGGAGGTTATACTTTTGTTGTGTTTGTCTATCTATATCTTTGTCTGTTATTCTGTTTTCTCTTTGTCTGTCACCAAGATAATTCAAAAATTTACCTATCGATCCCAACGAAATTTACAGGGATTGTTAGGCATGTTAGTAATAGATGGTCAAGTTTTGATGAAGATGTGTTGAACCATTTGTTTGCTTGTCAGCCTCTTTTTTTAGTACCATAACTCAAAAAGTTATTAACAGATGATAAGAAAAATTACAGAAGCTGTTAATATTATCAAGAGGTACAAATTATTATGTTTTGGTGCTGATATAAAGAAAATCATAGTTTCAGAACCAATTGTAATTTTCGTTACCGTTGCTTGCTTGGCGGAGGTACCTATGCGCTCTCAGCGTTCTCTAGCTTTATGATGTTTTGTGCTTTGTGGAGCTAAAACGGGAGCTGTCTTCTTTGTGCCGGATATCCTGATTTTCTCTAGTTTTTTTTTTTTTGTCATATGTAGATTTATTTTTGAAACATAATTATGAGGTTTGTGATTCGTTTCTTTCTTCGTGCTTCACTCAAATGTCCGTTTTTTTTTTTTTTTGTTCAGGACGCAGTTTATATACTTTTTAACCAAGAACTTGTTTTAGTTCACAGATATTTATTTTCCTTTCGTGAAGTGGAATCTAAAAGAAGAGAAGGGCTATAGTGATGTTTTCAAGTTTTCGATTTTTTATTTTCTGAAGGTTTGATAGTTCTCTCTTGCTATTTTCTCTTTATTTCTCTCTACGGAATTCTACTGGAAATTCTGCTTCGTACTAAAGCATAGTTGCATTTCTAATTTCCGAATCTCGAGGGTTTCTCTCCACGTTGCGACTTTTTAAACTGTATTTTTCACTCAGTACAACAAGATATTCATACCTACCACAAGTTGCATTCTAGGTCCTGAAGAGCGCAGCTGTAGAAGCAAAACCTCTTCCCTTGCCTCAACAGTCCTGGCCTCTCAGAAGGATTGCTAAATTCCAGTCTGCTGGCATGGATTCATCGTGCATGCCTAAACCTCTTAGGAATGCAGCTACGTCCAGCATGCCTCGTATTCCATGTTTTAATCCCAGTCCTGCGTGTTGTGTTGGTCCACTTAAATAATTTAGCTTTTGCTGCATGGGGCCAACTCTGGATGGTGGAAATTTCACAACCTGTGTTTCTATAGAGAAAAGATGCTTGTACCAAGTTTCTTATTGATGGGGATTATCACTTATCACGTTATTTACGGTGCCAAAACATACATACCTACGCTGTATATGATATATACTGCATATGCGCACCTACTATCAGTACTTGCTGCATTTTCTACTTTTCAGTACTCTTGCTACCAGTAACACTATTTTCTATTATTATAATTTTACTCATCCCTCCGTTAGTTAGTACTGCCGAGAGGCTTTTATCAGTTTTACAGAAGAATAAAATGAGGTATCCTTGAGGTATCCTCGATGCGACTTGGGAAGAGATCAATAGGAAAAGGAATGAACTTAAAATTTCAGCTGCTGCTGCTGCTCGCAGGGCTTAGGTAGAAGATTCACTGTCTGACTTGGAACATTTTTCATCCTGCTCTTGCATGATCCGGTCCGAGGGCATCATAATTCAGGAACAGTTCTTTTGTTCTGTAGAATTTCCACATCTTCCTTCAGAAGCAGATAGGGAAAATTAGGATGATACGGGACTGAGATATGGCCGAAGAACACTGCTTTTGTTCTTTGGAATTTCCGCAGGTTGCAGCGAGTTAATATGCGGTGTCTAATTCAAAGAGAGTAAAGCGCGTCGTAGCGTCTGTTCAACGAAACACCTTGTGACGTCTATTAACAAATACTTAATCCCTCTATTTTCAAATCACGGCAAAGACGATAAGCGTTTTTAAACCCCGATAATGCTTACTAATTATGATATCTTATTGTTGTGTTTTAGTCTCTCGAGAGACTAACTCAGAACGGGTCTGTTGCCAGCACGCTCCAAGGCAGAATTATACTTTAGCCGCACGTACTGGATAGTTGAAGCTCATAAACCTTAAGCGTGATGTATTATACATAAATATATATCTGTCGTGTAACGCGCTGAGGGAATAAGATAAGAAGAAATTCTAGCTGTATAACAGGGGTGCATTCGGGCAAACAAAGGGTCGGCTTATTAATTATTACTCTGGACCTGGGCTCGCCAGCTCGAGCGTTTTCGAATATGTCAAAGGTGATACCGGATACGCCACTTCACCGACTGCACCATATACCTATACAATTTTTAAACAGAATGATGAATTTTCATTTAGGAAGCCCTCTGAAGGACATCGGGGGTTTTCGTGAAGTACAAATTTTCTGCCGCCATCTAGTGTCGGGTGCTGCTCAGATGAATTAAAACAGAGAGCTCTCATCTGTTATGCTGTTTTGTGTTTGCCGTTGTAGCTCAGGCATCGTCCAGAAGCATATCAGCAACGAAACTATGATCAATGAAGAAGGGTCATCACAAATTCCTTGCTCCTGGAATCAGCTGAATGTCATAAACTGTGAGCATGGACCTACCGCACTGTTGGCTTTAATATTAGAACAAGGAAGAGAGCGAACCCCAGCAAGAAATCCTTTACTCCTATTGCGCAACACTTTGCAAAATTTGTAGACAACTTCAGGATCAGCCCACACCCAAAACAAACATAATGAAATACGTTATCTTGGAAAGTATGGTGAGCTGTCTTTAAAGCAGATTCTCATGGCCGTCAAATGAAAGTTTTCTTTCATTTCTGAGTGCGAATGCTTCCTTGCATCCCTTTAACGTAGGGAAAAGTGTATAGCGATATGTTGCCCTGTTCAAAAAGAAATACCGTGATGCTGAGACATTCTGACTGTCGATTACTACTTTTTTTTTTGCATTTTGGGTGATCCCATCATTTTTTGCACATACTATGGAATGTTACGCAATAGCAGCAGAACAGTGTGCTGCCTCCTATATAAGCGAGACGAAGGAGTGTTATTGCTCTATTACGCTTGTACGGTTTTACTGCAACTCGTATTACTGCTGGCAATATAGTAGGTTCTGGTCGACATCAGATTTCTATGAGCAGGGCGAATGAGACACGGTGTAGATGCAGATTGTATTGAGGTTCCGAGTCTAGACACAGGCAGACACAGTGGATAGTTGTTCACCAGAGCTACCTATGAATGAGCGGCCGTCGCTAATGACGGGCTACTTTTATAGACCAGCGATACAGGGCGTTGCCGCTGTCGCTATTGCAATGATATGCGGTGGCTGGCCATTACAGGAGTAATCGATAATCCCACTGTCTCAGGATCAAAATAAAAGTGTATGGCTTTCTGAATTTTAGTTCACTTCAAACTTGAAGAAATACCAAAACTTTGCTAAAGGCACTTGCTAAGTTATCTAAGGTAACCGGGACCACACTCTGTTGTCACACGCTCTACTTATTAACGGACTTTCAGCTCACGCACCGTTCAACTCAAGGACTTTTTAGGGGTATTTTAAAGCCGACTCTCACTGTGTTAATCGGATGACGAGCGAGCTGAGTGTCCGCTCAGAAATTACGCATGCAATTACATAGTGTGGTCTCGGTATCAGTATATCTTTTGGTAGCCACGCAATCGTGCTGACAAGGTCACAAGAAAACATCAATCAATGAACTTAGGGAACATGTTCAGATCACTATCGTGTGGATCTGCCCTCAGAGCGTATACACGCAGAAAAGTATGTTCTTTACAATAATAAACACCTGGTTTCTTATCAATAATGACGCAATATTTCAGCAACAAAGCAATAATAATTAATCGTGAAAGACACTGTTGTTCATCACAAGGCTCTTGTTCATCTGTTGTTCATCACAAACGACAATGTGCATTGACGCAAATTCAAACGACAAGGTAGTTTACAGTTAGCTAATTTTGCTTAATGGCAAACAACCATTTTTCTGTGCGTATGCTCCAATGACGTAATACCTTTTACCGAGTCATGTTTTTGCATGTATTTTAAATATAGCTCTCTAGTATACATATAAACTTAGCAATTATAGGAGCAAAAACTTACTTTGCATTGGCAGAAAAATTATAATAAATAGTAGCAATGGAGAAAATAGTGGCAATATAAAAATTAGGAAATGCAGGTAATACCATGCAGAGTTAAGGGCAGTAATGCTGCAAAATTATTATTATTTCAGTCAAATATTGGAAAGTGTGCTTGTCCTACTTACTGATATATTCTCGGCATCAACAGTTGTAGCAGTTCGACAGCACGGTGTTAGCTGTTGCCATCCGATCGCAATGCAAATTTAGTTTCATTATCTCTCCGAAACCACTGAGTACTGCAAGGCTTCTTCATCGTTTATTTAAACAAACAAATTCGAGAATAGATTAAGGTCAACGTTTTTCAGTAGCTACGAATTAAATTTAGAAAACTCTGTACAATAGTGAGGTTTTGTATTTTTCTCCCGCGCATAAAGTGCGAGAGCTCATGATGTGCTCATTCCACCCAATTGCTACTAGAAATAATGCAGCTATCATCACAATCTCCTGAAGGCGGTCAGGTGGGTTGACCTTTGAAAAGTGCCAAAGCTGCTGACGCAGCCCTCTCATTTCTTACGAAAATGATAATGTTAAGCCCCCAGGCATTCCAGTTTTCCTTAATGTTTTCAGCGATCGCGGATGTTTTACTAATTTTTGAGTGACTTATATGAGAAAGATTTAGTGCCTTACCTCATCAAATACCTCCAGCTTTTAGGAAATTCTACGCCATTGCATCGCATTGCGCCCGAAACACCCAATCGCCTGTCAATTTATCGTCTAACAAGACACTCTTTGTTCCATCAAGAATTCCATTGAATGGCTTCCAGTGGCGATCTAGGAACGGATTTGATCTTCCGAAATGGAATGCGGGGAGCATCTTGTAGATAATAACAGCAGTTTGGAGTCCTGATCCGCTTCACTTGGTGATGCCATATCGCCTGCATATTGATGTCAAAGAACTCCATTGATGCACTCTGAAGCTGGATATCACGGCGAATAATGGAAGTCTTTGAGTTCATAGCTCGAGGGGACAAAACAATAGGTCAGGCAATTAAGGGCAAAGGATGGGTCTTAGACTATAGGGATAGGCTTGTAGGCATTGCCATACCTATGCTAAGAGAAGCCTTACCATTCCTCCATATACGTAGAATCAGCCTTAGACTGCAGGATTAGATTACTAAGATTCGCCAATCTTTGGTATGAGAACTCGTATCTCTAGAATTACGCATAGGATGACTACACACAAACAACATTTATTATCTCGTATACATGGTACAGTGGATACACTTATTGATGTTTTCTTTTAGCCTTAATTCTACAATGTTGAAGAACTAGTAGTGCGAAGAGTAGGGGAAGCAGTCAATTTGGGATCCCTCGTCATGCCTCGCCAGGCCATCTCGGTGCTGGAGTGCTCCACGCAGAGTAAATCCGTAGCGTACCATCCTAGGAATCGAACCCGGGCCTCCGTTGGTGCGATGCCGAGTCTTTGTCACTTCAAGTCAAGTTCGCCCAACCTACGCTGTAGAGGTCTCGCTCCTCACTAGCTTTCTTCGAATATTTGACAAGGTACTGCGATGCTTAAACCCTTGAAGAGTTTCACTTCTACACCAAATGTTATAAAAAGTGATTCGTTAATGTGCGCCACCTCTTATCCGATATTCCGATAACCAAGAGCATAATTTCGCCTCCCTTCGTACACCCGCGTCTTTCTCCACCATGCCATTTACAGATCTATTTGTGACAATTTATGATCGAGTAGAAAGAATCTACTGATTGGCAGGTAGTTCACTATTTTACCGTTGTCAAATGCAATTCATTATGTTAAAACTGAATTCCACTAATGACAAATAATGAATTTCATCGCACATAATTTTATGAGCAATTAACCTAGCAGTAGAAAATGGTATAGTTCAGCGAAGATCTTCCTCCATTAAAATAAAGAAAAAACGAAACAAGTATTAGGTATACATTCTCACGCAACACCTATGGCAGTAAATTCATATTTTTTTACCGTATCTCGAAAAAACTTCGAAGATTTTGTCCCTCCTGCATCCCTGAAGAGGACTGCGGCTGCTTCACTTACGGTCACACCAAAATTTCATCACAAGAAAAGGCGATCTCACGACCAAGCTTCTCATTTCGAGGCCTGCCTTAATGCTGAGCCAAAAAGGCTGCTTTGGCAACCACGCTTATTATCGTAGAATATTCTGGGAATCCTGGGCATATGCACAGGCTGGCCAAAATCCTTCTCCTCATCATATGCTCGACTAACTTAAAAAAAGGGCAACTTACGCCAAATTTTTCTCCTCTTTGACTGGGGACCAAAAGCACGCGACTCACTTCCATTTCATCATAATTAAGAGCGACAAAAGATTTCTGAAACAAGCCAAGTAGAATTTTTTCCCCGAGTATTTAGCATGAAAAAGACATTAAAGACAAAGCAAGCTGTGTATTTTCTGATGAATCGTGAGCACCAAACGCTCATAATTTGTTAATGTAAGACAAAATGTTCCGAATATTCTTGGTAAATAAGAAATTTGTTCATGCCGTGCCATCTTAAGAATAAGAGTATACTCAGAGCTTGCGGCTCTTACAGTTGGAGTAAACAGAAAAAATAAACGTTTACTGTGTGATAGAAAAACAAATTTCGATAATATGAAGCACGGAGAACAAGGTACATTGTCGTGTATTTTGAATACTGTGTTCCAGTTTTTAGTGGTAGAGTTGGCAATACTGAATCAAAGTTGTTTTCTTAACTATCCTGCAGCTCTTAAAAGTATGCAATTATTTTCCCACTAGTGGACCCGTGCGTGAAAATTTCACGCAATAACCTATACGTTTGCCCAATGCCTCTAGGACGGTGTGGAATCTCCTTTTCTCTTATTTGCTTCTTAATTTTCTTCTTTTCTTCATTGATCCTTTGTCATGGTGTCATCCTTAGGTCTTCTATATAGACAGGCAAAAGTAACATATTGAGTAAAATACTCTAACCAAAATCCTTGACTCCAACAAACTTAAACAAAATAGCAGCTTATATACAATGTGTTCGCTCGGTAGCAAAGATACCGTTGATACCGTCTTCCCACCTCAAATATCTGTTTCATTTGAGGTGCTCAAATTTTGACCTATAAAGAGAAAACTGC
>LQNS02278155.1:7575988-7594610 GCA_001587735.2 Parhyale hawaiensis
CTTCATTCTTTTGTTTTCTCCACCCACTGGGTTGGTTGCGTGGGGGTTTGTTAACCTCATGGAGTTTCTCCGTTCCTACGTCGCCAGCCTGGTGTGATTTAATAATAATAATAATAATCAGCTTTGAAATAATATATTGCGTCTGCCAGGTTGACTTGAAATATAGAAGACCAAGATTTATTTCAGCACGTATTGCCATACTTCGTCCAATCCTGATAAAAATGAATGTGAAGATAAATATCTCGGTGGCTATAAATAATTAGTTCAAAAAATGCAATTCAGTGTTGTGGATTTTTGGGCGGCACCTTCGGCTATATAATCAGGATTGTGCCCAGGAGACTTGTTGGTGTGTCCAGCTAGACCAACAATGATTATACGCTGTACAAATAGACAGGATATGTGCATTATAACATGGTGTTAATTACTATTGTTGAACCATATTTAAATTTTACTATAAAACCTAATTTTACGCTGTACAAACAGATAGAATCTGTGCATTATAACATGGTATGAATTATTATTGTTGAACTATATTTAATTTTTTTCTATAAAAGATTTGAGCGGCGAAAACCATGCTGATAAAAATGCATCGTATCCATTAGCTATGCATACTAAATCACTACGTAGCTTCTTTCTCTCTCGAGAATTAAACTTTATCCCTGGTCCTGTCTCGGCTGATCCTTCCATTTCTAGTTTTATTTCAGACTTTAAAATGACAGACACGTTCGAAACCGTCTGTAAATTTAACGTCCCGACGAACTTTACCTGCAAATTTACTGCAGTATCGGCCTGATTCCTGTCGAGAAGGGCGAATCCAAGGCTCTTGATGCAATTATCGCCACTGGCAGGAATCCCGTGATGGGAATCAGAGCTGCCGTGAGTGAGGTTAGGAATTGGGCCGTCCTACCAACCGCACCACTTACCTTGAACGCCTCTTATGGCTGTAAGGCGGGATTTTACTCTTCCACTACCATGGATGTACGCAACAAATTTTATCAAGCCTTTAAAGCCTTATCAACAATTACCCAGTTTATCAATGTTTTGATCATTGATATTGTGCAAAGAAATTGAAAGATCTGAATAATATTATTTGAGATACTGCATTAACACGACTCTAACCTTTGGATTAGCTTCTTAGAAACAAATGTCTGTTTTTCTAAAGATAATTTTCCTTGCGTAGAGGCAGCCTTACAGCCTAATAAAATGAATGAGTTTTCTCAGCTATACGTCCCCACACGTTACTGTGTCCGTTTTTATCGCACAAAAGTGAAAGCTCTTATAATTTGCTCCGATTCTGAAGAAATATTGAAAGATTTACTAGTGACACAGGCTAAGTAAAGTGACTTGATGACAGACATCGTTGCAACTTTTCCTGGTAGACACACAGTTGTGTTGAAAGGGGCTCAAGAAAACATATGAATAATTCACGGAGAAAACAAATTCATTTGATTATCGTGTGGACCCGGTTGAAGATTGACATTATGTGCCATGTATGGTACAAAATGCACCTAAAATAGTAGATTTTAACATTTTAAGGGCCTTAAATAAGCTAACCGGAATTATTTAAAGTTATTGTTTATATTTTTTTAGTATATAATGGTGCCACCTAGCATCGAAAGGAAGGCAATAATTACTTAGTTCTCATAGGGCGCATACAAAAAGTGGTCATTACTGAACTTGAGGTTCAGAGCTAATTTATTCGTTTTCATACTTTTAACTAGAACACCTCGTGGCGTAAGACCCTAACCCGCGGGTAAGGGTGGGAAAGAGGCAACTGAGACGGTTGAGTCAAGAGTTACTATTTCAACACCGTCACTTTTGATGGCCAGTTAGCTCTAGTTTTTTTACATTTTTCACATCTCAGTCAACCCACCTGACTGCCTGGAAGAAAGTGTGAAGATGACTCAACTATTTCTGCTTTTTTTTCTGGACAGATAAATATACAACCAAACGAGGAGACATACCTACAACTTCAACAAAAACACTATCACCTCTCTTAGCTTTGCTCTCGGATGACAACGAACTAGCAAACACACAGAGACCATTATTAAATTTGTGGCCCAAGCAATTTACCTTGGTGGTACTATAATATTCATTTCTATAGAGAACACATTGCTAGGTTTAGATACAAGAAACAAACAAACAGTGGCCGCCATTGTACTTGCAAGCCTCTGCGTGCTCTCCAAGAACAGATCAAAGCGCTCCTACCCTCAGACTTTGGCATAAATGGAAACGTCGGACCGGTATTACTGAGGATGAGTTGCTACGGAGCTGCTAATAAATCTCCTGCAGCTGTCGGTTCAGTTGAGTCCAAATAATAGCCATGACCAGGGTCTCTTCCTGTCAGTTCCCTTAATTAAAACTTACCCCTAAAGGCTTGGTCTTACCGCCGGTTATTACACAAAGAGTGGATGAGGATATTACGCTGGAGATATTGTATACTTCTCTTATCGTGGAATATTGTATCCTTGATACCGCTGTGACGCTTCTGCATTGGCTGTAATTAAAATCTCACCTGAAGGCTTAGTTTTACTGTCAGTAATTACCCAAAGAGTGGGTAAGCTTATCCTTCTTATGTGTATAATAAAACGCTGCGTGTATTTATTGATTTACTAGCAGGACCCGTGGAAATTCCACGGTTGTTTAATGTTTTCACTTTATAAAATGAAGCAATCCCAACCTACGCTACCATAACTCGCTTTAATTCGAGCTAATACAGATCCTCAACATAACCTGCCCCATGTATAGCGCCTATCTCTTAACCCTTACGAACTCTATCTAACCTCTAACCTTAAAAAATGGGAACGTTTCTTCCTATCCATTCCATTAAGCTGCTGTGTATGCAGCTTTGGCTTGTCTAAATATTAATGAACTAGTGGGACCCGTGGAAATTTCACAGTTATCTATTGTTTGCTTTTTTTTCATATAGAGGAATGAACATATTGAACGCTATTATACACAATCTTGGTTTAGACCTAAATCACGCTGTTTGATCTACGACTCTTGAGTAGCCTCATTTATATTAATGTCGGGTGGGAAATTACAATTTTTGTCGGTGTTACCAGCATAGAGCCAACTCGAATAATTTGGTGACTATGACGCAGCCACAGCTTCATCTTGCTCACTACCAACTTGTTCCTGTAGCTGTTGCAAACTGTTACAATTTTCACATTATAGTAACTGCCTGAGGCAAACTTTCGATTATGTTGCCAATTTCTGAGTGAGTTCTGATTTCGGAAGATTTTTGTTTCCGTTTTCTGCGGATTGGTGAAATATGCCAAACCATAGAGCTCATGCAGTTTGGTTAAGTGTAGTATGTATATGATTAACTATAGTCACAATCGCGGCAGCACAATCAAATTCAGCAGATAACGCCGGAGAAAGACGTAAGCATCAAACTTAATGCATCACATCTTGTATCACACGCTCCTCTTATATTGCTCTTTGTCGGCTGTAACACATCTCGTGTACTCTGACACACTTTGCCTAACAAACATACATTACTTATAGGTACCAAAACGCACGTACCTCGTCTTTGATACACATGGGGTGCTGTCCCAAGGAAACTGATAGATTACCTTAGAACTTAGACTTTACTAGAGCCCTCTGAGAGCGCATACCTCCGCCAAGCGAGGCAACGGTAGCAAAAAATTCGAATCTAATAATAATAATAATCTAATAATCTAATAATTCGTGCCATTTGATAGTAATAACGGCTTGTGCAATTTGCTTGAAGATCCGTTCATAACTTTTTGAGTCACACAGCTTACAAACGTTATGACAAATGTGAGTCAAACCTGCAAACGAACAAACCGATCTACACCAAAAATTATTCATATTAGTCTTTTAACATTACTAACAACCCCTATGAATTTCATAAAGATCCATTCATTGTTTTTTGAGTTATTGTGCTAACAAGCATGAAATAAAAAACAGTGACAAACGAATGAACGAACAAACGGATCATTACCAAAATTTGGTCATATACTTTTCATTATATACCTAACAACTCATCTGAATGTCATAAAAATTCGTCCTAAACTTTTTGAGTTATGGCATTGAGAAAAATGAGGCAAGCAAACAAACGGATCGACGGATCTTCAACAAACGTTAATCATCTGTTCCTTCTAGCTACCTAACAATCCCTGTAAACTTCGTCAAAATCCATTCATAACTTTTTGAGTTATCTGTGTGACAGACAAACAAACATACAGACAGACAGACAATTCCCGCCGAAAACATAACCTCCTTGGCGGAGGTAACTAATGTTAGTTACTACTAGGGACACTCTCCAACTTCCTGGTGAATAAATATTTTAATGACCTTAGACTGGCATGGGTAAAAGAGATAAAATATTTGGGTATTATTTTAGATTCAAAGCTGTCCTTCAATCAACATGTTAATGATGTATGCAGGAAACTCAGCAGATCAGTCGGATTATTTTATTGCATTTGTGACAAGCTACCACTCATCACCCTTAGAAATCTCTACTACAGCATTGTCTACCCGCACATTATCTACTGTACTGAGTTGTGGGGAGGAGTCCCATTAGTTCCCAGGAAGAAGGTTTCTACCTTAATGAACGAAATCCTCCGTGCAATATTAAGAGTACAAACAATTAACTTTGTACCTGAAACTCATGTTAATGACATGTACCGTGTGTCTCAGGAAAAGGTAATCCAAGTTTAATAATTTAGAATTTGAGTTTTGCTCTACTCATACATATTTAGTAGCCACGGTAATAAAATTTAGAACATGAGCTTTCAAATGAGACTAGTACACGCTTTTCTACCTTACCGGATAGATGAATAACAGCTGCATCAACTTATGTCATCGAAACTGCATTGGTGCACTTCATGATCCTTGTCACTGGTGCCAGCGAGACCTGCAGCAAACATTGAAGCAGTGAGGGAGCAGCTGACCGAACTTCCAAGAGAGACAAGTGCAAGACGGAATGGAGTTGGATTATCTCGAGCAATTTTCAAGCGAATCACTCGTCTAGACTTGCATTTCCATCCTTATCGTATCTACGTTCGACGCGAACTTCTACCACCAGATTTTCCAAGACGTCAACACTTTGCGGAGTGGCTTTTGGGCCGTTGTCTCAGAGATCCTCGATTCCTACGTAATTTCTTGATTGGTGATGAAGCTTGCTGTGCCATGAATGGGAAAGTGTACACGCACAGCGTTCTGCATTATGCCCTAGCTAGGCGAAATCCAGAATTCAATTCTGATGGGAGCATAAGCAGGGAAAAAATCACAATTTGGATTGGAATCTGCGACATCGGATTACTCGTTGGACTTTTTTTCTTTGAGGCTAATGTGGATGACCAAGCATATCTGCAGATGATCCAACAAGAGGTCATTCCCCAGATGCAGATGCATTTCAGGTGTCAGCAAAATGGCTTGTTCTGCTCTGTTTGGTGGGAACAAGACGGGGCACCAGTTCACCGCGGCATCGCTATCCGTCATCTTCTGAGAGCACTTTTCAAGGATCGTGTGATAACATTGTACGACCCTGTTGAATGGCCCCCCAGGTCACCTGATCTCACTCACTGCGATTTCTTCTTGTGGGGGTATCTGAAAAAACAAAGTTTACACCACAGTACAGCGTAACCTGGAGGATTTGCCGGATCGAATTCGCAGAGAAGTGGATGATCTCAAGAACAATCCAGACATGATCAGGCGAGCAGTTGGTGACATGCGACGGCGATGTGAGCTTTGCTTGCTTAGAGGAGGTGGTCATGTCGAATCGTTTGCGCTTAAATGTTAGAGATTAAGAACAGTTGTAGCTTTATCATGTTTGTATCAATGATTATTCGTTTTAAATGTTTTTATCAATGATTAATCATATCGAAGTCCACATCAATAAAGTGCACCAATGCAGTTTCGTTGACATAAGTTTATGTAGCTGTTATTCATCTATCCGGTAGGGTAAAAAGGCGTTTACTAGTCTCATTTGAAAGCTCTTGTTCTAAATTTTATTACCATGGCTGCTAAATATGTATGAGTACGACAGAATTCAAAAAATAAATTATTAAACTTACCTTTTTTTCTGAGACACCCTGCTGCTTAAGATCTGCTTAAATTTGATGACATTTATAGATATTTTTATTGAAATTTGCACATAAGTATTTGTTTGTCGATTCTATATCTTTTAATCAATACCTCTTACCACTCGAGCAACCTAGAAATTATGATTTCACGAGGCAGAGATTTAGGGTCCTAGCGGTTAGGTTCCAACTTGTGACGTTGTTCAACGACATAGATGAAAAATGGTTGTTTTCAATGCCGGATTACTGCCTGAAAAAGAAATTGAAGATTGCCGTTATTACCAATTACTGATGAAAAAAAGTTTCACTTCCTCTTTCGTTGTTATTTATGTGAATTGTATTATATGCAAGTATTCAATCAAGTCATTTTCTTAGTCTATGCAACCAATTACCGGTATATTGCTAAATTTTTTAAAACCTTTCAATTAACTGGCCCAAGAAGCGAAAGAGCTTAGCGTGGCCTCTTCTTTGACTAAATGTTTTTTTATAACTTAATGTACTTACCTTTACTGCTGCTTTATAGGACAAATTCTACGCAGTTTCAAATCGTCGCGTTGGTATTTCATGACCAATTTTATGACGGCACAAACGTTGTCTAAGAATTTATTGTTCAATAGTTTTTTCTTGCAGTATAATATAATGGTTGCAATTCTACACAGATCATTGGCCTCGTCGATGCAATTGTCTGCAGATACTGAAGGGGCGCCACCTGTGTCAGGTCTGTCCAAGGTAATAATTTAACAAGCCCACCCATGCCACTAGCTCTCGACACGTGTCGAGGTCCAATAATAAATAGGTTTAGATATCCACTATTGTTCTAACATCAAGCAACCCGCTGACCTGTTTTCCCACGATTTGCTAAATTGTTTTCACGTTACTATCTCTTTCAATATGCTGTTAAACTGAGTAAATAATTGGGTTTGTATCTAAAATTATCGTACCAATACGCCACTGCATGTGTTCAGGCAGATGCTAGTAAAATATCCAGCGAACGTCAGACTACAAACAAATGCTAACAGTTTGCAGCATTGTATCTATCCTAGCTACCAGCTCTGTGCACGTGTTGTAGAGTTAAGAGAAATAATTACTTTGGGATCTATAATTATCGGTCAAACATCCGCAGCAGATGCTGGCACAACCAGCCAGGGGCTGTCAGGTTTGCCCAGGCAGATCCTAATCTCGTCAGTAATTAACGGTGTGTTGGGAGGTAATGAGAGCAGCCCTGGGTGTGTAATTAATGTCAGATGGTCGCGCCACTCCCATAATTTCTCTAAATCTATGCAAAAATACACGGCCGGCAGGAGACTTCGAGATTTCGCCTAAAACTGCTAATATGATTGTGCGTATCCATCAACCTGCTCGTAAATTTTGATCATGGAATCTTCCCTTTCTTTTAATTATACTGTATGGGATATTTAACCGTAAGAGACCCAATGTAAATACCGGTTTCCTGTATGTTTGGCATTGTTTGAAAAGTCCTTTAGGAAGCATACCGGTTGTTATGTTGTTAAACCCTGTTCTAATCATCCGTAATTTTTACCGATGCATAGTTTCTAGTTACTGGTGATATTTAAATTCTGTTCTGTTCCAAATATTCGTAGGTTTTACAGCTGTAGATTTTCTAATATGCTAAACTAATATGAAATTTCAGGTGTAACTAAGTTGTACAGCTAGTATGTACTATAATAATTGAAGGTTCTCAAATATTATTTTAAGTGTACTTACTCATGCCGTTACGTATTTTCTTCTCACACTACGGGTCTAATCCCTTTCTAAATGATCATAGATATTTTTGAAAAATTAAACATCCATAGGGAAAGATTTCGCAGTATCTAACTAAATAATAAGAATACTCAAGGGAACCGTAGTTGGTTACACTGAATGCTGTGTTATTTCATATCTAGCTAAGCTCACTCAACGTAGCAAATCTTGATTTATATCATCTCGCTTGTCGCAACGATTTTTCTAATACATTCCGTTTCTCCGCGATATCCCCTCTGACATTCCCTCTATCCCTACTTATGTGATTGGACACCGCATTTGTTTATCTACTGTGGCTTCCTGATCAAACAAAACGTTTTTCTGTTGTAAAACGCAGCGCAATAACCAAAGGACAAAAGCCTAAAGAGGCCTATAATCTATATCAAAAATTTAGACACAATAACAGCCAAAGAAGGCTATTGTTAAAAATTAATGCTCTGACATTGTAAGCGTCTGAACATATTAGAGAAGTAACCCGCAAGGATACTTACATGATAATGTCAAAGCTACGGTTATTGTTGGAGAGTAACGGCTACTGAACCTCATCGACTAAATCCTCAATCAGCTCAAAATTGCCTCTATTCAAATAATGATTTCTGCCTTTATTTATAACGTTAGTTCCCTTACCTGAACCTCACCGACCAAGTCCTCAATCTGCTCAAAATAATAATTGCCTGTACTCAACTAATGATTTCTGCTGTTATTTATAACGTTGGTTTCCTTAGCTGGTAAAAGGCTTATTAGCTTCTGGAAAGAGGTCATGTTTTTTGACGAGTTTGTCTGTCTTTCCATCTCTCTGTTTGTCTGTAACCAAGATAACGCAAAAAGTTATGGACGGATTTTTATGAAACTTTAATTAATGATTGGGATTAATGCTAAGAGCAATTGATCGACGTTGTTGTTGCTTTCTTCGTCCATTTGTTTGTCTCCATGTTTGTTTCAATGTTTATCAGTGATATAACTCAAAAAGTTGTGAACGGATTTTTAAGAAATGTTTAGGAATTGTTTGAAATGTTATAAGACACAAATGACCAAATTTTGGTGATCATCAGTTTGTCCATGTGTGTTTTTGATTAATCTTAGTCAAATTTTGCGTCAGTAATAGCGCTAAGAAAGTTATGAACGGATGTTCATGAAATTTGTAGGAATTGCCAAAAATACTAACGGATACAAGTGACCAAATTTTGGTGATGATCGGTTCGTCCGTTTGTTTTGTTAGACTAATGTTCATCAGAACATGACTCATAAAGTTCCAAACGTATGTCGAAGAAAATTTCGAAAGCTGTTTTTACTCGCAAGAAGCACAAGTGACCAATTTTGGTGATAATAAAGAAGACCCTAGTTTCAGGATTATCAAGCCGAATTTTGTGTTAACAGTGTCTCGCTAGGAGAAGGTATGCGCTCTCAGAGAGCTCTAGCTTTGAATCTGCAATCTTATAGCTACATTTTTTCTGTGACGCACCAAGCCTTGCCTAGCTCGATTTTATTTGCATTTGGCAAAGTACTGCATCGTTTCTAAAGTCATTTAGATTAGACTAGACTAGACTGGTTGCACACACGGACCCACAACGCAACCCTAGAGTCGAACCCAGACTTCCACTCTGGCCATTTATGAACTATTTGAGTTATGTCTCATTCTTGTTTCTCTTATGTCAATCATAACGTGCCAAGCCTTACTGCTGAGTTTTTTTTTTTCATCAGGTGCCATAATTTCCCATCATCCATTAGAGTTGTGTCTCCTTTTTATTTTCTATAATTCAAGCATGACGTACCAAGTCTTAGTGCTGACCAATTTTTTTTTGCTTGATGAAGTGGCACAACTTTCCATCACTCACCTTAGTTGGGTCGCGTTCCATTCATTAGGTTGCAGCACAAGGCTTCCGGAACTCCAGTCACCTCTCCAGGGCTATCGTTAATCAAGCTCCGAGGTGGCAGTCGTGATTGTGCGACCGATGATGATGTTTATAATCATCAGAAGAGAAAGCATGGATGGAAGTGACGAAGTTAATGACTGGTGCATTTAAAGTGAAATGCACTGTATATGTGCTGCATTGGCTACGTAGGCAGCGTTTGAATAACGCTGTCATTTAGTATCTCGACACGCCATTTATACCAGAAGATTTAAATGGCAGTTAATGACATTTGGACCTACTGTCTTTTCAAATATATCAGTAGCGAAGGGTGAAGTTAATAATTGGAGAGGATGATGATTTTAATCGTTGATGGAAAGTTTTAAGAATCGCTGTATAAGAAGCGTTGGTGTAAGGTCAAACCTATGATTCTGTGAAAGTACAACCAAAAGTTTTGTTATCAATCCTGCCAAATTTTCAGATTCTAAAAAATGAAAAGAAAATTTTAAAATAAGTCATTAAATATCTCTTCTTGCTTTTAGTTGTTCTTATATTTAAAACTTTTCATACACCCCTCGTATAAGGCGAACTAGCAGTACTAATACACTTATTTGTATCTATTGCATTAGTGAAAGGGCAAAATACAACAATGCAGTGGATCAGTGCATTCAATCTTTTGCAGAAAGAGAAAATGCGTATGTTATTAAAAGTAGTATCTCATCAAGAGATATATCTGTGCTGCATTAATAGCCATGAAGAAAGCAACAATGTGCAGGCGAAATATCTAAATTTAGTAATCATAGTAGATGCGCGTGCAGTCAAGGCCTCCTAGACACACTTTTGTCTACGGAGCCATGGTACTGTGCGTTCCCCAACAACACGCTTGCAATGTCATCGAAAAATTTTCGGTAGACTTACTGGCTTCAAATCCCGATCACTCACGTTGATGTCGTGAGAAAATTGCCAAAAGATTCATTAGCAGCCTGAGACCAAATCATGTATGTTAGTACCATTATTAGCTAAGGATCCAAAAATAAACATGTTAGCTACTACAAAGCATGTACT
Source organism: Parhyale hawaiensis (assembly GCA_001587735.2). Classification (NCBI taxonomy): domain Eukaryota; kingdom Metazoa; phylum Arthropoda; class Malacostraca; order Amphipoda; family Hyalidae; genus Parhyale; species Parhyale hawaiensis. The sequence continues at coordinate 7,586,718 of LQNS02278155.1, forward strand.
GCAAATGCAGCAAAGCGTTCCATTTTGCTAGATCGAAGTCATGCACGTTGCTATAATTAACTAACTTAGCAAATGGCTCGTAGTTGCCAGGGTCAAAGCCATACACTTTAGCATTATTAAATAATTAGCAAAAAGTTTGGTAGTAGCCCGGGTCCAAGTCATGCAGGTTGGTTCCGTCGCTGCAGGTGGCGAGGCTCCCAATCTTGTCTAAGTGCGTGGTGTTGAGCACCAGCCAGGCTACGTCGCACCCGCACTCCAGCGGATTGTCTGCACAATCAAATAAAAGTCTTCTTACGCTCCAAAAACAAACAGTTTCCTGCGAAAAATATAAATCGAAGATCAACAGGAGTATCCATTTTATGTCCCCGCCTCTTGGGTTGCTGGAAATTGTACTGAAGAGCATTCGGTCGAGAGTTGCTGGAGGGAGGATTTATAAGTTTTGGCCGGGAAAAGGAGCAGTTTTCGAGGTAAATGAAAGAAAGTAAAATAAACATCACGGCCATAAAACATGTGCATTTTTGAATATCATTTCTTCCTCACTTTGTTAGCAGGTTTCAGATTTTCGAAACAAGCTGACGTGAAAGTTACAAAATAAATAAATTCACATGAAATTCTCAGCAATCAAAGACTGTTAATGTTCAAATAATTGATATTTTCATGTGAAATATGACCTGAAATGTGTAGCATTTTGTATATTAGTGCATTAGCATTTCTACAGAGAATCTACTTCAGTAAGTGAATATAACTTAGCTAGAATATATACTCTATGTCTGTGAATATTTACTACCTATGCGACAGCTTGAGTGTTTGAGTTTCCAAGAAAATACAAAAGCGACAATCCGTGGTATTCGTTATAGCCATTCACTGTCGATTTGTACTCATTTTCACTCATGAAATCGCAGTCGTGAAACATTTTTTGGTATAGATGCATGACCAATGATATTAAAAAAATGTGAAAGACGAAGAACTTTGAGGATCAGGCGGTCACCAAGTTTCTTGATCTAAAGGGCATGTCTCCATCTGACATTCATGTCCATATGACGCAGCCGCAGTTGATTGCAAGGAGATTTGCTCTTCAAATGAAGATACTGTAGTTTGATGTTCGCCCGATGCCTGGTGTCTCCAGTTTTTGGATATACATCAGTCCTTTCACATCAATAGCCTGAATGACTAAAACAGAATGTGTTGGACGCTAAAGACTTGCATGGTGCTTATGCATTTCATTTGTCGCAGACTAGGAGGACAGTCTATACTTCCACGAATGTGTATTTATGTCAGCGTTCGTTTGTCTGTCTGCCAGCAACATACCTCCATAAATTGCATGGGATCTTTGGAATCTTACGAAGAGCAAATGACCCTAATTTTTGGTCATGCTTCGGTCGTTCCTCCGTTGGTCTGTTAGTTAATCTTTTTGTTTGTCAAAACAAATTAAAAAAGTTACAGACGGATCTTCATGAAATTTACAGGAACCAATTTACAGGACCAACCTATATTTTTCGTTAGCATTGTGTTACTTGGCAGCAGTTCGCCTTCTCGGAGTGCTCCTCTATTTTTTAATATTTTCCTCAGACTTTTGTGTGAGGCTCAGTAAATTTCACTTACTTTTTATGTACGGGAGATGAATGATTGTGTTGCCAAAAATTCAGTTGATGGTAGGAATATTACCATATTCACCAACTGAAGGTCGGTTTATGCTCGGAAATACTGGCACCTTGGCGAGTGTACATGAAGGATATACAGGGTGAGAACAGCGGTGCTGACAGGATACGGATAATTTATTATTAAGTTTCACAGAGAAGTGTCAACTCTCTGGTCGGGTAGACGAGTGAAATTATTCGGTTACTAGAGAGGGGTACACTTAAGTGAAGTTAAGTTTGCTGAGATTCGACTTATCGTGGGTTTATTTCACTGGGCGAAGTCAACACTGGTTTACATAATTATTGGCAGAGGTAAAATAACACTAGGCTAATAATAAGTGCATCGAAACGTGTTACTGGCTGGAACCTGTGAAAGTTTCACACAATTAAAACACCATTCTTCTGTGATACTTCAGACCTGTACCACCCTGATTTTCTCCTATCTGATGCTGAAAGAACCCGTGGAAATTCTGCGGAATATGAGCATTATTCGGACCCGTATAATGCATGCAAAGTGTGAGAAAGCTTCCAAGTGAGGCAGTGAATCGATTACGTTAGACCTGTGTGCAGTAGCAGCTTAACTTTGAGCTTGACTCTTTTTTATTGATCCCTTCCCAGGTCTTATCAAAGATACCTCAAAGGGGCCCTCATTAACCTCTATCTAATACTGATGAAAGCGTCTCGGTCGTACTAACTAAACTAACTAATTAGCTAACTAACTAACGAACGGAGAAGAAGCAAAATTATAATATAGATTACTACAAACATTAATAACGCTGCAGCGGTTTTACTATATAGTGCACGTAAAACTACTATCCCAAGGGTCCAGTATGCCTTCACACGTACGAATTGATGCTTAGCTCGTACATCACCCCAATATATATCCAAAGTCGGTAGCATAGATATCATAGCATGGACAGCATGTGAGCTGCACATCCTCGCATCAAGTTGTGCGTGCGAATGCATAGTGTGCCCCCGGTATAAAGAGCTGACAAGGTTCACTCACCGTAAAGTTCAAGTTGCGTGAGGTAGGGCATAACGGACCCAAACACGCTCTCTCTCAGCTCCGTTAGTTCGTTTCTGGATAACCTCAGCTCAAGCTCGAAATATTCTGGATGAAAAGTAAAGAAACTGTGATTACTTAAAATGCTTTAACGATAAATAATAACAGCCTCAACGCAAATGTCGAAACATTTTGAGTAAAAAATATAAACTGTACAAATATTTTGACATCAGTCAGCTCTATGCCGAAATTTTATGTAAAAAATGTACTATCATTGCTTTCAAAATTGTTTAAAGATAAATGAAATTCTATGTTGAAATCGAAAGAAAAAATACAAGTATTATGTTCGTAAAAGTAACTTTTTTTTTAAACAGTGTAAATACTCATTATGTTAAAAGAGATCCCTCTACTGTATATATGAAACAAATGTAAACTCATACGAACTTGAATATGCTGATAAAACCTTTTAGAAGTGAGGTAATTTTCTTTTTCAGTTAATAGCTTTCATATCCTAGAAATGGCAAACTGAGATATATTATTTTGCATGTAATAGTGGGATTGGATGGTCTACTATTGTAAATATTGTTGAGAGTCCTGCGGAACATATTCTGAATTAGTTTAGAAGGGAAGTAACGGCTCAGAAAGTTCTTCTTCTTCTAAACTAAATCACAATGTGTTCCGCAGGACTCTCAACAATATTTACAATAGTAGACCATCTAATCCCACTGCTACATGCAAAATCATAGCACTTAGTTTGCCATTTCTAGGATATGAAACCTATCGACTTAAAAATGTAAGCTCAGGAGCATGTAAGATCTGTAAACTTCCCTTACAAAACAGTACAAATATTAAAGTACCGGTACGTAAACTAAATACAAAACCGCGGCATTCAGTGATGTATGCAAGGTTCGCAACTTTCCTCTACGAAGCTAATGTAATCGTACAAATACGTTGAATTAGTTACTTCTCTCACGATGTAAAGCATTGTAAATTCTGAAAGATGAGAAATCAGTTAACTTTTCTTATCAGATATCAGTAAACTTTCCTTATAGGGATCCAGTGTGAACACTGAAGCATTTAGAATCACTTTATTTTTGTACAAAAACCGCTGCTATAATTGTCCTTTAAAATTCTGATCCGAAGCACTGAAAATCAATGAATTTTAATAGAATTAATTTTTAATGGATAAAGAGATATCAACGTATATGATTAGTACTATAAAAGCATAAATTCTATTCCTGTTGGCAGGATAGAATAAGCAGACGCAATAATTTATACTGCATTGTCTACCGTCACGTCTACCGGCATACCGATCAGTTGTTGCTAATATACTGAAAGAATCTGTCGACTCGAGACTATAACTACAGTAGAAGGCCTCGTGGCGCAAGACCGTCACCCCCGGTGGGGGCAAATTCAACGCTGTCAAGTTTGATGGCCAGCTGATCCTAATTTCTCATATGGATGCTGTGTCCAACAAGGCTAGCGCCGCGCTGCCAGTCCCGTGCAGATCTCTCAATAATAACATAGGAAAAATGGGAGGCCTCGTGGCGTGAGAGGATCGATCTGCCGCGGTGGAGGAAAATTCATAGCCGTAATTTTTATGGCCAGCTAGGACTAGCTTTTTGGCATAGGTCACATCTAGGTCAACCTACCAAACTCCCAACAAAAAAATTATGAAGATTGCTCAACTACTCCGACAACTTATTGGGTGGACAGACATATATACAAATATATATATATATACTTAAACCTTCAACGAAAACATTATCACCTCTCTCATTTCATTCGTGGGTGATAAGTACAATATCGTTGATTAAATTCTGTAGTATTACCTTACTTGACGAGGCCGTAAACCAACCTGTAGTCGTCGTCAGGAGAAAAGAACAAGACATCATATTTCCAATATAATTATATCATAAATCAAAAATAAGGCAGACCTGTAGTTATTGGCAGGATGAAAATATCAGGTATTATAGTTATAATAAAATTACACCCAAAGAACTGACACAGACCAACCTGTAGTTGCTGGCAGAATGAAAGAATCAGGCATTATGGTAGCGATAGAATTGCCATCCAAGTCCAGAATAAAAGGCCTATCGCTGAACTGGAATGTGCTGGCCAGTATGCGAGTGAGCGAGTTTCCACTGACGTCTATTAATAGCCTCACGCTGTTCGGACCTGGGAATGACGAACGATAGGGAACATGTCACAGACGTGTTGCGGCAGGCCTCACTGATACACTGCAGCAACTCTTCTGTCGTTCGTAGTGGGTGCACTGGGTGCATTAGCGTCCAAAATAGACTTCCATTGCGTGAAGAAAGAGTGCTATGAATAATGGCTCCCAAAAAAGACGGTAAAACATCGTTAGTTAATGCGGCCGTGATCCGAAACAGACTTTTATATCTCGTAGAATTAGTATTGTTAATAAAGTCCCTTGCGGGACAGGTATACCTCTCAATAATATAACTCATTAATGTTCAAAATACGGCTCCAATCTTGTGGGGAATGCATTATTATTCAGGGAATAATATTAATAACGGGTTATCCAAACAGACAATAATTATCTTCATTTTGAAAAAAATAGTATCCGGCATCACGCTGTGACGAAATCGAGGCCGAAGACCAGCGCGTTTTATTCTTGATATTTGAGAAGATGTTGGAAAGGGTAGTTGTAGTTTACTCTGTCGCCTTGTGTTGATTTGGTTGTAGTAACCACGGTATCGAAATATTAACACGGCCATGCCTTTAATATCATTTTTAAGTGGTTTTAGCGCTGACATAAACGTAATGCGATCGATAATAACATTAACATGATGACTTAACTAGAGTAGCGACAGAGACTGGTTACCGCTTCTTAAGTAACGTGCCAAATGGTGTAGCATATATTATAAGGAATTATTTGTGGTATTCTTCGGCAGTATACGCGGACTAAAGGACGAGAATGAAAGCAGGAACTGTCAGTCGAGACGAAATTAACTGCTACACAATTCATTATATGACTAATTAATCAGCATCAAGGTCGTGCTACAGTCAATTGGCCAATCATCAAACCAAGTAATTTACTGTTTCTTTATTATTCTCAGCTCTGTCATTAAGTTAGTGCCAACAAGATACATTGTGGTAAATAATAAGTTATTTTGAACGTCAATTCATAGCTTTATAAATAAATTGACGGTATTTAGAGTTTCTGGTGGTGTATAGATTAGCTCGATCCCGCTCCACCAATACTACTAATTCTTGCCTCAGTTACCCGTTGCTGCTATGTTTCCTGGACATTATTAATGTCCTTAAATAGAGACGACACACACAGCGTCTAGTTTATTAGCTGATATGAAATTCCTCAATTAGACGTATGTTGGTTTAGAAAACTACAATCCCGAACTGAATATGGCCCAAAGAGACCGGACAAACCTGCATGTCCTATACAAATCATGTCTAGCATGTTTTTCTCAACACAGGATAAAAACTGAGGAACCTAGAGCAATTTATATGCGTATATTTTATTATTAAACTAATATAATTGGACAACCCTATATATTCAGAGAGCAGTACTGTAGTTCCATATAAAAAACTATTTAAAACCAAAAGACCAGTATAACATGCAACCATAACTACCTATAATATGATTCGAATTAAATCTACCATACCACCCTACGTGCACACAGTCCGTTCATACAGGGACGTGTTCGATTATGCCTCGAAAATCTTCGAGGCGTGACTTATTGGAAACCTCAGACAGAAGCTTAGCTTTGTCACTGAAGCGCGTTACAAACATTAAAAGCAACGGGATTACGTTGTGCCTGGTGGAAAAACTCCATTTTATGGAATAAAATTAAGTTTCTGGAAGTCTGAAGGGTAAATGTCTCAATTAAGGCTTAATTTTTGCCCTTAGTCGAATAACTCCGTAGTAACAGGAAGGGGGTAGGAGAGGGTAACCGAAATCACACAAGCAGTGCAATAATTTCGCTTTGTCTCTCCCATGTGAGGATTGCCTCGTGATATTTTTCGTTGACGAATGTTTCAGCCTCCTCAGAAACTGTTTTACAGTTTGAACTTGGGGGGGCGTCCGAGAATGCTATTAAGTCTATAAGGAACTTACCAGGATTTTCTACTGGTGTAATTGCCCCTAAGCCGATACTCGCTATGAGGTTGTTCCGAAAGACTATGGAAGTCATGTTGTTTGTCAGCTGAATCGAAGAAGATGGCAGTTCCGTCAACACGTTGTTTCCCATATGAATCTCTAATACTTGGGAAAGACCGTCGAACGTTCCTGCGAATAACAAAAAAATAACTGGAGCCCCGAATTAAATATACCTAAGAAAATTTCACCGTTGTTGGAAGTTTGACAGTGCAGTTCTAAAACATTTTTCAGTGCTGGTGCTCATCTTTGACAGTGTGACTGAAAAACATGCTGACAATGTTTTTTATATCCTTTGTGATTCAATTACTCAAATGGGATAACTAGAAACTATTTAAATTCATCAACTGATGAACGAAACTATTTTGCCCCACCAATTTCGTGCTGCTAAAATTCATGTAACATATGTGAATACTTGCAGCACTGAAACTTCCACTATTTTAAAATTTAAATTTATTCAACTTGTCAGTAACTTGAGTTATTAAATCATATTCCGTCTCGTAAATTCTGAGAAGCAATTACGCAGAACATTAGCGAGTTGTGGCAAGATTTCTTGCTGTCAATACTGAACGCCAGATTTATTTGCTTTGTCACAAAATTATGCGTGATTCTTAAACATTTCTCATCAAAAAATGTAATATCCATAATTTTCAGTTAATAACAGAAATACTTTTAAGCATGAATGCCTTTAACTTTATCAACTTGTTAAATTTAATTCCGCGATCTGTCAAGAAATAATAGCAAGCGCTTTCACAACCAAGCTCACCTTCCTCCAGTGCTTCAATGGCACACCCTGCAAAGTCAACGTATCTCAAGCTTGTGGACGTAAGACTTGGAATTGATGTAAGTTGGCTGGAATACCTCAAGTCTAGTCTTCCCAAGTTGCTGTACAGTGGCAATGTCAGGAACGGGAAAGTTGCTCTGTGCAGCGAAGTGTTTTGGATGACAAAATAAGCGAGGGTGTCTGCGCTGTCGATGAGAAACTCGTCCGATATCAATTCCAAGTCGGGGTTATCATAGAGATCCACTCTCTCGAAAGTGATGCCGTTGAGAATATTGGTGAGGTAGCTAATATTCCTGCTGTTGGTTAAACTGAGTGAATAAAATTCGGTGAC
>LQNS02278155.1:7606673-7627346 GCA_001587735.2 Parhyale hawaiensis
TAAATTGGACTGAATTGAGTGGTCGGTCATCAGTTGCATCGGCGTTTCCGAAGTTCCTGAAAGCCTCAAAATAAATCCTTGCAGCCCCTTGTAACTCACCGTGACTGAAGCTTCTCTGGTCTCCGGGTCGAGATAAACACAACGGAAGAAGAACTGGCCTCGTGATATCTATGACATCATCTTCTGGAGATTGCATTGGGTCAGGGGGCACGTCGCTTCTCTTTCCCTATGAAAAGTTACGAGCAACAGACGCCAGGGACGTCTACCCTTCATCTGGACTAAATTTAATGTAGGGGTAATCGACGCCACTGACACCAACCCTTAGTTCGACCACGTTTCAATGAACGAAAATATATGCCACCGATACTAACCCTTACCTGGACTATACGTCATATAGCGAAAACAGTCGCCACCGACTTCAACCATTAGCTGGATTTAATTTAATGTACCTAACGAAAACGGACGCCACTGACGTCGATCCTTAGCTGGAATAAGTGTTAACACGACCTCCTCACACCGCCAAAGCAGCCTACGATACTCATCCCCTACGGGTAGAGTAGTTCTTGTGCACCCGACGTCTGTAGGTATTGCTGCACTCTTTGAAAAGCCGATGACCCAACAACGAGTTAGCTTCCGCAGGGCACGTAGCCAGTTACATCAGATCTATGCGGTGCCTTTAGTAGATAAAACTCCAAGAACTTTTACAACTTTCTCTCCAATTTTTTAGTTAAAAAATTTTCCTTTACTCCAAAAAGTACAAAATGTACTAGGTACGTTCCAACTTCGTTTTTCTTAGTGTATTTCTTACTTGTAGCAGAATGATAACTACGATTCAACTGCCCATTACCGATTTTAACTCATTTAAATTTTTGACTAAGCGGCTATTGTCTTACGATGCTGCTGCCGATTTTATCCCATATGCAGACACGGCAGTAACAGGCGTAGACTCTCGCAGATGGCAAATGGTTGCTGGTGACGCACTTTGCTAGGAATACTACTCCATTGCCCGTTATAACGTGATGCAATCGCATGCTCCGAGGAGGTATATAGGAAAAGGCCAAGTGAGGCACTTGCTTTTCATTAATCAACGGCTGACTTTTCTGTCGTAAGTAGGCCTGCTAGTTGGATGGCTAAAATGGCATTAGTGCCAGCATATCAAGAAATAAAAAAGAAATGCACTAATAAGAACGCGTAGAGATATGGTACAAGCGAATGGGGCACCGCTTATCACTAAAGTTACGTTAGATACAAAGACCGGGTATTGCCGGGTGCCTGTCGCAATTATCCGTTTAACTTTAAAACAATTTAATCGTAGTATTGTTCAATTGTCTCAGCTAAAAATTACAACCTCCTAATGTCCTTCTCTAAAATTTTATAAATTGCAAAGTAAAGATTGAGAAAATGTTGAATTAATCTAGAAGTTAATCGTGTGTGTTAGCAGGTTATCTTCATCAGGCTAATTACAGAATGCACAATGCATTTCTCCCCTTTGTGGATCTTCCGGCAAGGAAGCTGTATCTAAGACCGGTCATGAAAGGCCAGCAGCACTCGCAGCCTAACTCTTGTGGGAAAACATCAGTTTTTTCCCCAAGGTTTTACGTCCCGGAAGATCCACGTAGGAGAGAAATGCTCTGGGCTTTTTTTAACTAACCTTCCAGAAGATTTTGAGGAGAAATGACATGAACGAGTAACTTCTAGATTAATTTTTTAACCCTTTTAAAATATTTGCTTTGGAAAAGAACATTAAAAGATAGTAATCTTCTTACTTTTTTATTTTACTCGGCAGTACTTTGTTTTTTCAACCTATTTATAAATCACACAGATGGACTCAATAACCCCTGGACTTGCTATACAGGGCGCTCCTCGGTCTACCTTTGGGTTTCTTTTAAGTAAATACTAGGGATCAAGCCAAGACTTTACTGGATATCCTCTATTCAAGTCTTGTATTGATCTCTACCATTTACATATATACATATTTGGGGAATATAATTATATATATACTGTATAATATTCCTGATACGCACCATCGCTGTAAATTTCGAGCAGAATGGAAAGCCTCTGTTTTTGTTCGTGAAAATCCAAGCTTAATATTTGGGCCTCCGCTGTAGCTACAAGACAAGGACTGAGTTGATGCTCATTCCCAGCCTGCTTGGAATTGGCAGCAGCACACGCCTTCGATTTTGCAAATTGATGATCAGGCTGCCATGTGTAATGTGTCCTGTATTAGCAGAATGGCAGCCAGAGAGGATGCATCATTAAACGAAAGTCAGTGTAAATTATGTGCCGACGTTTTGACGGTCGGATCCACTGATTATTCAACCTCTTCTTTCATTATTTATTATGCCTCATACACAGGAATAACGTTGTATGAAGGGTCAAAAATATTCACGTAACGGTATGTAAGGAAGGAGTCCGATGTGCGTGGCTAAGAAACGCAAAGCAACTTGGCCATATCTCACTTAAGCGCGTGGAATAACTTGTACTAATTGATAAAATGATATTCATATTCGAATACTCATGATGCATTAGTTAATAGATTAGATTTGGCACTGCTGCGTTCAATTCAGCCCCACCCCTAAAGGACTGCTTACGCTGGTTTGACTATTGGACTGGTTGGAAGCAGCTATGCAGCAACTTTTCTACAGGGACATTTCTCCGAACGTTTTCTCTGCCACTTTTTTTTGGGAATTTTTTTTTACAAGCTTCCTCCAGAAAGTTCATTTTCTGCCTATCGAATTCATTGAAATATATGCTTCATACAGCACGTGCTTAACATAATATCCAGTATACCAGCATTACAATATTATTACCGCGTTATTTAAATCTTTTCCTATGAATTCTGAGTTCTTTTGCTTGCTAACTCTGATCATTTGTATTTAAATGCGAATTCATTTACGAATTCAGCCGTAGCAGCACAAAAATTCGATACCAGCCATTTGCAAAAAAAAAATATAACAATCATACTGCCTTACGTAACTGTTGTTTGCGTACGAGAACGATTGCTTGGATTGACTTTCCGTTGCGATCGCAGCAATCATTTCGCCTTATCGAAGCTTCTGTTTGCGCACGAAAACGATCGTTGGAGGGAGTTTCCGATGCACGCTCGGCATTTAATTTGTCCGTCACGGCCTCCTATCCAAAGTAGATTTCATTTAATTGTGTCGGCAAGAGCTCAGGATTGCAGGGTTTATGAGCTGCAATTTCTACTGCGCCGCAAATTGATTTGTGCCTTGAGCGTAAAAAGTTGGAGGCTCGAGCTGCCAGGAATGGAAAATTGCGTCGTTGGCGAAGTTGGACGGAAACAGTTCTGGAAAAGATTATTGTAAAATGGAACAGTTCTATTAACATTCTTTATTATTGTAGTCGCAACCATATTAAAAAAGATATATTAGTGCGGGAACTGTTTTGGAAACGATTACTTTTACTGGAACCATTCCGCAAGCAACTTTTGTAGTTGGAATTATTTCAAGTGGTTTATTTTGGAACTATTCTGAAAGCAAATATTTTAGTTGGAATTATTTCAAGTTGTTAATCTTGTAACTATTCTGAAAGCGATTATATACTGGAAACTGTTGTAGAAATCATTAAGAATGGTTTAGGAATAGTCCAGGAAACTATTCCTGTTACTGAGATTTTTGGGCAGCGATTATTACTGATGGTACTATTTTTTTTTAAACAAATATGGTTCCAAGGGTTTCTTCCTAATTTTACATAGATTGGAGTGGTTAAAGTCATATCTTAGTAACAGAAGTCAGTACGTGCATGTAAATGGTAGTAAGTCAGAAGGGCTGCCAGTAGCCACTGGAGTACCGCAGGGATCCATACTCGGCCCATTACTCTTTCTTATATATATCAACGATATNGTACGCAATTGTTGCCCCAAATAGTCATACGACTAATTTAGTGGGTTTGAAACATTTTACCTGCTCTACGTGTGTAGTGATTTGCTTTTATCATTTTATCAGCCTTCTGTAAAGAAATGATTGAAATAAACATTATTATTATATATTATTATTATTATATATCTACAAATATATATAATTCTTGAGCCGTATGAACACTTCTAAGTGATGGTGATATTGCTCCTTCATCAATAAAAAAATCATGTCCAATGTTTCCAGAACAGCTTGAATCAACAAATGCCCGTTTTTCCCATAAATGTTAGTGTTTAATTCTTCATTATAATATGTAATGGTCCTTAATACGGTCAAAATCCATTCCCCACCTTGCTGTCGACACAGGACGCACCTTACGGCTAAGTTAGGTTCGGTCAGTCTACGTTACCTTACCTATCAACAGTAGGCAGCAGTAATTAAGGAAATGTTGCAGGCTGTTCTTGCACTTGTCATATGAACTAGGGCAGTGAGCCGCATCACATGTAAAAGTCTTGTTTATGGGGTGACTCACTTGTTACAGCAGCTCTAACTTTAGGTTACAGAAGTTAAAGGAAACTAGCTAGAACCTGTGAAAATTCCACTGAAAAAGCACTGCTTTAGATTATGGATAAAAAGTGTGAAAACATGTGCCAAGTCAGACAGAACATTTTCTACCAATGACCTGTGAGCCGTAGCAGCTTATAAAAAAAGTGCAAACTTAGTTCCTGTTCTTCCCTGCCGACATGGTATCCAACATACCCCAATTTTCCTCCTATCCAATATTGAAAGCTTCACGTCGTACTGTCTACCGAAGTAACTAACTCATTGACAAGCAGAATTATATCTATGTATAATAAAATTGGTAATTGATGTTACGGGGTTGCATCAGTTGTCATGTCGGACCTCAGTAATTGCAAAAGTTACGCTGCAACTGGAAAAAGCGAAAGTGACTGAAAAATTATGAGTATAAAGTTTTCCAAATTTTTTGAAGCCTTTCTACTGAAAAAAAATAGCCACTTGGAAATCTAGAAGCAGCTATTCGCTTTCTAAGAAGTTACGTCAAGATATCGAAACTTCTGAAGCCGTGATTGGGCTTTGGATAAACTTATGGAAAAAGTAGAAGTTCGAGCAATCGTCTTGCAAAAAAGATTTCAACTGCGGGAAGCCAGGTAAAGAAATCGGAATCAAGAAATATTTCCTGGTGGAAAATTTTGCGAAACAAAGAGTGACACTATACGTCTAGTCGTAAATGAATTTGCTAGGTGCTGGATCCCACTGTATTTTGTGAAAAGCAACGTCGACATTGACCTTACCTTCAACTAGGAAAAACGCATGCAGTGGTTCGTGCTGCAGATAAGTCCCCTCAAAATTCCAAAGAAGCGTACGGCTTCAGTCGACCACGAACATTTCGTTGCTGACGGTACCTACAGATACCGTTATTATATGTGCAAACAGTTGTAAGACTTCATTTTTAAATTAAGTTTTGTGTTCTCTACTTATTCAATGACCCCTTTTGCTATTGGCATCCTCCCGGATACCGCAATGAAAACGATTATTTAACTAGCGCTGATCTCTGCGAGCGCAGACTGCCACCAAGCGACGCAATGTTTCAAGATAGACTGGCAGATAGACAGACAAACGGACTGACTGATTACCACAGATATTTACTTATCCGTTCCTCGTGATATGCTTTAACGGTGGAATTATATTTTACTGATTTCATTAAGTAAATTTTTTATCGAAACCGGCCTGGACTGAGAATCTTGTGAGTGACAGGAATACAATCGATTTTATTATTGTTTAAAGAAAACAATATGGTTCTTGCGGCAGTCCTTCTACTTATAGCACGGATATAATTTACAATTAATACGCCCATTTCAGCACACTTGCTTTCTACGGAAAGAGACATGTTGGTTCTTTCTTTACACGGTTTAATCCGTCAAATTACAGAGTCACGGAAGTAAAGAAAACTACACAGCCCCCCTCCCCCCCCAAAAAAAAAATTTGTTTGCAGGTGAACGCACAGAGTCCAATTCAATTAAAACTAGAACACTTCGTGCCGTAAAGCTATCACCCGCGGGGGGGGGGGGGGCATGCAAATTCAAAGCAGTCATTTTTGATGAACAATGTTAGGGCACAGCCCCGATCCCAGAGAGTAGAGCTTCAATAATAGCATATTAAAAATAGAACGCCTCGTGGCGTAGGGCAATCTGCCGAGGTGGAGGCAAATTCAATGCCGTCATTTTTGATGGCCAGCTAGGCTTAGTTTTTTGGCAAGTGTCACATTTAGCTCAACCCACCAAACTCCCTACCAAAAATTATGAACATTGCTCAACTCCTTTACCTACTTATCGGGTCGACAAACAGACAAACAAACATAAAAACAAACCTCTCTCCGCATCGCTCGCGGGTGATAATGATATTTATTGCCATCATTTGTGTATTCTTGACCTCATATGTACATGACTATATTCCACGAGATGGTATTTTTACCTTCGCCAAGGAGGTTATGTGTTCGTCGTGTTTGTCTGACTGTCTGTTTGTCATTTCGTCTGTCTGTCTGTCACCAAGATGACTCAAAAAGTTATGAACCGATTTGGATAAAATTTACAGGGATTGTTAGGTATGTTAGGAGGAACAGATGATTAACTTTTAGCGAAGATATGTCCATCCGTTTGTTTGATTGTTTCTCTGCGCCATTTTTCCCGATGCCATAACTTAAAAAGTTATGGATGGATTTTGATGAAATTAACATGAGTTGTTAGGTATATAGCAAAGAGTAGATGATCAAGTTTTGGTAATGGACCGTTTGTTCGTTCGTTTGTCACTGTTTATAATTTTATGCTTGTTAGTACAATAACTCAAAAAATAATGAATGGATCTTTACAAAATTCATAGGAGTTGTTAGTAATGCTAAAAGACATATGTAAATGATCAAATTTTGGTGCAGATCAGTTTGTTCGTTTTTATGTTTGACTTATGTTTATCATGACGTTTGTTAGCACCATGACTCAAAAAGTTATGAACGGATCTTCAAAAAAAAAATTAACAAGCTGTTATTAATATAAAAAGGCACAAATGATTAGATTTTGGAGTTTATGCACAGAAAATTATGATTTCAGAGCCAATTTGAATTTTTGCTACCGTTGGCTCGCTTGGCATAGGTATGCGCTCTCAGAGTGCTCTAGTTCGTTCAGTCATTGAGTTAATAGAATAATGTTGAATGCAATGGTATTTTTCTATTTATTCGCGTACTCCGACGCTTGCGTTTACCGAGTCACATTCAACCAAATTATGTATTTTTCATTTCCTTTTCCCAACGTTTGAGCTTCCGCAATAATATTGATTGAAAAGAGAATATCTAATCACTATAGCAGCAATTGTCAATGAATGATATTCTTTCAAAATTACCTTTAAAAGATAAAGCTCTAACCGTATCTGTGTAATCGTATGGGTCTATTTGTAAAACCACATTAGCGAAACTGCCATCTAAACTGCAGGTGTTTTACATCTGTTTTCTTTGATATTTAAAACCACTAAATAATAATACGCAGTGCAGATGACGATTGCTCGTTCGCTTTCTTGCTTGGTTGGTTGGTCTGTCTCTCCGTTGCGACATTAAGGATTTAAATAACAGTTAATTCAGCAACCAAATAAGAAGATGAGGTAGTAGAAAATTCCAGTCCCAGATTACTATAGCTAATATAGTTGTTTGTGGAACGTACGCGAGCTACTGCATATTCTGATGTTCACTTCGTTTAGAAAAGTAGCTCAGTACTATTTGATGTTGTTTTGAGCGAGGTAGATCAGAGGCTCGATCTTGGATGGAATTATCGTTCATGCATTATCCATTTCGATGATATTTCCCTCGCTTCGTGGTAGTTAAGATTTCACTCTAAGCGAAGGCCAAAGGATGATGAGACTTTACAGGGTTAGCTCACGGGGCGGGGCGAAGCTGCGGTGCTCCGTGGGAAATGTGCTTGTGACGTCACAAAATTCAAATACCTTAATTTTTAACTATTTTACATTGTTTCTCCATCTTTCATGTGGGCCTCCAGAGTGTCCTACAGGTTGTCCTACAATCTTTATGGTCACAAACAAATATGTATCAGTGAAATTTTGGTGCTGATTGACGTTCAAATAATTTAAAACTTATACTCGCACTTTTGCTTGCACGAGGGAAATTTTACTTTTCCATAATTGTGATAACACAACCTTCGCTGATTTAATGGAAGATCAAGCCTACAGGTAAGAGACATGTTTTGCATCACAACAATTACCTCTAGCAATAATAATAAAAAGCTTCATTACAAAATTGTTATTTCAGCTTGATATCTGAGTACTCTAGAATGCAAAAAAAAAAATCGTCAACGATTAGGAAATAAATTGTCTTCTTAGTCTACTACCCACAGCGCGTTTGAAATAATAGTGGACTCTCCGGAGTCTCCCTTCTCCGATGCGTGAATATGAAGACACATCTGAAGTTAAAGTTTACTTACCCTCTCGCACCTCTTGAGTGCTGTGCATGCACTGGTTCGTGCTGCAGATATATGTCCGCTGGCTCCAGAGGAGTACAGAACTTCAGCCAACAACAGATTTTCAGAGCTATCACGTCAGCGACAGAAGGCTTATGCAACATTTGCTGCCGAAAACCATCCCCATTCCAGGTTAAGGTCAGTACCCCCACCGGAAATGCTGACTCAATAAGCCAAGCAGACAGAATCGATCCCCCGCACTTGCATCTGAGAGCCTGACACTTCAACCTCCTACCACTAATGGTACATTAACTGCTTATGACGCTCTATTGCAAGTTCGCTTTTTTTAAATATTTTCCATATAGGATGTATAGCAATGAGTTTCAATGCAAAGAAGGTTCCTTATATAATGGTAAGATTCCTGTAAATTCTCAAGGCGGTTGATGCAGCACATACAGAGTTATCTCGATTAATGTACCATACTTCATTTTCTAATTGTCGCGCTTTATTGCAGGTGCATAAAGTGCTAGCTGTAAGCCAGTCAAACGCTACATATGCAATTTAACATCCTATAATGTGTTTGAGGAAGCCTAAAAAAATTATTTTAGCATAACACTTGATAGCGAAGTGTACTAGCGCAAAATTGACTACGTTATTTGTCAACGTAATTTCATTCCTGGATAGCTCATCAAGTAGTATTTTGTCCATGAAATCAGTTAATCGTTTAATTTGAGCAGCTAATATGGACCCTAGACAATTATTATATTCTTCCACAAGGTCTCCTTCGATGTATATTGGGCACCTCCCACATGAACCTTTTGTTTCAAGATGGACAAGAGCTGTTCACTGTAATTCAGACCGAGTGAATGAAGAGGCTAAGTCATGAAGTGTTCTCTTTTGGTGGTCACCAGTATTCAAGAATTAAAATATTCCCTTGGATGAGATCGATATAGCCCTGTCGTCCAAGTGGCACGATCATCAAACCATGGTCACAACTGCTCATCCACAAACCGTTTATTGGTTTTGCTGGTGATCGTAATACCTTCTGGCACTCAAAATTGTCCTACCAGCTGTTGTCAATAAACCTTGCCAAAACATCACTCCACCCCCACCTTGTTAACGCCGAAAGCGACTGGGAGGAAAGGTTCCACGAAGAATCCACGCTTTAGCCCATCCATCGGGTCCATTCAAATAAGCTTGGGTCTCATCCGTAAGAAGGACGTTGCAAAAGTGTGTCTTCGTGTATTTTCAACACAAGCGATGCGCTTCTCGTTGAGAAAAAAGTTAATGGTGGGTCTGGTTAAGAGATTCACAGTTTTTACAACCTTATAAAGGACCTTGCGTCGAAAAACATCTTGAATGAAAGTAACTTGCATTATAGTATACTTTACTCTCCTCTGCCTGTGTACTCCAATTCATGAAGTTTCAGACTCAATGTCTGAACAAAATTCAATGGGATTTCATTTTCCACTGACACCCTACTCGCAAATTTGTAGACTCTAGAAACAATAAAAAGGGTAATTTTCCTCTCTCTCCCTATTTTTATGCAAAAATTTAAACTCATATTTACCGAGAATGGGACTGCACTTTCTGCTGCCTCCCTACTCTATTACATGAGTTCACGGAATCGCATTCCCTAAGCTTGCGTTGCGCCTTCACAGCTTAAGACTGCGCGGGCTTTCAAAAAATGACACTGGCGGCAGCTGTAAAACCTTATCACCGTGTGGAAGCAATAAAAAGGCAGTTCTGTCTGTTAATTTAACTAAAACACTCGAGTTTCTATTGCTGGAAACGAGTGAACATCGCTGGCGGCACCCGCTAGAGGTCGTTGCAAAGGCCTGCGCCGACTGGGTACGAACTCATAATGAACTTGAAACTTCTTCCTTTATCGTATTATGTAAAATTGGTACAGCACTTCTGCTCTTAGAACAGCTTTTATGCTGCTGATAATAGAAGCACATCATCATAAAAATATTTTGGATTAGGTGGTATTCATGAAAAAAATGAGCATCAAGCTACTGACGATTTTTCCTCGTGTTTCTGGACAATAAAATTAGCTTTGTTGATACCATCATCGGAATTTTATTAGAATTATTGTAACGAAGTCTGATTCAAGCTATGCAAATTAATAAATCTAGCTAGATAGCATTACTTTTTTGTAAATTTAGAGTCAAGTAATTTAACAATCAGAACTTTATTGGCATTTACCCGAAGTTATCGGATACCCATGACTATTTACCCGTAGGTATAGTTGAAAAGCATTAGAATACTGAACTCAATTCCCAATCCTTCGAATATATCTGTAATTTTTTTTTAAATCAGTATCAATCGCCGTAAGGCCTGTCTCTTCCATTTGAGCAGAGTTCAGGAGTTCACTGACATCCATTTTTCCTTTCACAAAAGCTCGACACATGTTTTCCATTCGTTCAAAGTTACATCACTGTTTCTCCCGACTGTTCGAAACGTACGTACAGATGTTGCTGCAATCGCTCACAAACATCTTACGTGTTGTTACAAATATCACCACTTTTCAGCTTGCCTTTCTTTTTGAATATTGAACCAAAGCCAGATCTTCTGCACCTCCCTTTAATCCGCTCAAGGGCGCCTGACTTTGTAGACAGGAACCAACCAAAAGGTTCAGTTTCCATTTTTGACCAGCGAGTTCTGAACGGTCGCTAAAATGTGGGCATTTTATTTACAACCGTGACTCCTGCTGCCCCTTTAACCTAAAAGAAAAATGTTGTTTTGCTGTGGGAGTTAACACTTTACGACCAGATTTGCAAGGCAGCTAGACACCCTAAATCGACTACTAAGCTGTTCAGGTACGTTGTGAACCTGATGCTGTAACTGATATTTTTGTTACCCTATTAATGTTTTCCACGCTAAATTACAGGAAATTTCGCTAAAATCTTTACTTTCTTATGTATTTTTTGTTGCCCCTAGGGCTCACAAAAAGTAAACCTTAGTTATGAGTACATAATTATAGTATATCGATGACCTAGAATTCAGTATTTTAAGCCTAAAATATGGAACAACTTAAAACAAGTTGGGCCTAGATCGAAAATTTCTTACCAATATTTCTTTCATAGAAATGGCACTATTTGTAGCTTTCATAAATGAGTAGAGTAGATACGAAAAGGTTAACAGCGTCATCGTAGCAGACAAGTTATTCAGAGTGTTGTTGTTTTCTCTAATAAATCACAAGGAAGAACCCAAAATTTTTAACGGCCAATGGCCTTCGTTTGCTCTCGCGGTGGAGCAATTTAGCACATTCCTCTAGTCACTTAGTAAGCTATTTAGGCTGTCTGCTTTTCAGTTGCTTGCAAATTAAGTTCATCTATTCCGTGCCTACTGTGCACATTTGTAGGCATAACAACAAGTGTTACTACAAAAAGTGATTCTCAATTTAAGCACTACTCAGTCGACTCAAATTACTTCTTCATATTCATGGCAAAAGTACATACATGCCGTGTTAGGTATGGTCTCACTCAGATGGTATTATAAATCTTCACCAATCAACATGACGAGTTCAAATAAAGAAATAATTTTCACGGTGACACAAAGAATGCATCTGTCGGCAGCAAGCACAAATATATGATTACTGGCTAATGGTGAATTGCTATAGCAAATTTAACTAGTTTTGGGGGGTTTTGATGCCGTAAAATTCAATGATCATCGCACAGTGTTGACCTATAGCTACGAATTTGTATTTCTTCTTGATAAACGCATTCCTTTCATCATCACGAACAATTTACTTTTTGTTTAGGGTCTTTGGGTCAATTAGTTAATATTTTATTGAAGTTCCATCTATCAGAGGTAGAAGACTAATTCGGAGTTTGAGTGAACACTCAAATATGGTGTTAGTTTATGGTCACACTCATTACAATGTCATCTCTGATGCGGCGTAGCTGATTACGTACGAAATTAAGAGCGATATTGTTCACCTTCGGTGCCATAAGGTTAGAAGAGAACGAACTTTAACGCGATATTCCACTGTTCTCATGTGATAGATGGTTATCAGCGTGAACAAGTTAAAGGCAGGATTTTGGTTTCACAGATTTGATTGTGAAGGAAAACAGAATTGATATTTTGGACCTCTGATGCTGCAGAGATGGTTTTATATTTGAAGTTTCAATGCAGGGAATTTAATCACATGCTGCAGAATAGTTTTACATTTGAAGTTTCAATGCAGGGAATTAGTCACATGCAATACAGTATAAAACTATGTTCAATTGATGGTTATTTAATTGCTGATTGTTTCAAACCAGCTGCCAGCGGTTCCTGGCAGTGTGAAGATAACTCGCTGCTGGGACTCCACTTCCACTGGTCACGGAATGCAGTATTTCATCTGCAAAAGATGGGTGGAGGGCATAACTTTACCTTGACCTATTCTAAAAATATTCCGAAGGTACCAAGGGTGGGTACACCAAGGCGTGCACCTATCTTTGCTGTAAAATTGACGTTATTTTAGCTGCAACGTTACCAAACAACTACACGGGAACGCATCATCTCAGTCTGGCAGTGAACTCTTTAATCCATAAAATTAAAAAGACAAAAAAAAAAGTTTTCAAAAAAATTGCGCATTTTAGTGACAGATTACTGCTAGTTCTCCCACTGGTCACAACGTGCAGTATCATCTCTGCGCAAGATGGGCTGCGTGAATAACGCAACCTGTACCTCGTCCGCAGAACTTCACTACGGGTATCACAGGTACTCCAGTCATGGAATTACTCATGAATTTCCTCGCTCATTTCTTAAGCGCATAGCTGAAGAGTGACAAAACTATTCCATGTGCAACCATTCTTTTAAAACTATAACACTGCAACACACTGGATGCATGCTGAACGAATAAAAAACTTATGTAAATTTGAAGAACGAATCTCCCATACTCCAAATAAAAACTGCCATTTTCATCGGCATCAAAGCATTGAAGTTCTCCCATAATTGTTTTGAATATCTTGCAATAATTCCTGGCTTACTAGCTAGTGATTTGTGATGTATTATTACCACAGCCAATGGTGTACTAAATAACTAACATAAATTGGTTCAAGTAGAGAGTGAGAGGAAAACCACATGTTTTCTACCTACACGAATAATACCTTACACTTCACTGTTTACATGATGTGATTCGTTGATTTACGGTGCTTATTCGGAACAAAATTCTTAACAGCTAACTACACTAACCAAATTGCTGGTCCCCGCAGAAGCTATTTTACAGTTTTTGCTTCTAGGGATGCCGAATATTCTACATAGAAGGGTGCTTGCGCAGGCCTAATGTAGTAATTAAATAAGATGGAATACAACTATAGAGGAGAGAAAACTGTCCGTTTTTTATAATAGAACGATAAAGAACCCTTTCCCCATCAGCTTGGAATAACGTATGCTAAATTTCATAGCCTATTCAAAATTGCACTATTGCAAAGCGGCGATGCTATAACCACGCAGTCAATGGCGTATTAGATAAATTGCATAGGATCGAATGAAAAGAAAAAAATTGCCAGTTTTCTACGGGACCGAAACAAATGGACCCTTTGCTGTTTGCATGGAATGTCTCATTAATTTTCGGAGCTCATTCGGAAAATCTTTTGTTTATTCGACTCTATTTTTGGCCCTTGATGTCGAGCCTGGTTTCTTGCTGATAAAGGCAAAAGCTTAGGGCAAATCCGCCACCCGGGCTGTGATTGCCTTGAGAGCGACTGTTGGGGAGCACTTAGAGAAATGTTCCTGCAAAAATTACCCTAAGAAAAGTGGGTGCTTGCAGTTAGTCTGCCCGGAGAGTACTCTTGAGTTGTTGCTTCATGGTGCAGAAGGAAATGAGTGGGTGCAGCCACAATACTGATGTGGATGTGATAGATGGGAAATAATAGGAAGGCCGTTAAATATCATCTAACGAAAAGGAGCTTCTTTACAGTTAGTCTGGCCGAGGAGTACTCATGAGTTGCGGCTGCATGGTGCAGTATAAGAAATAAACATCTAGTAGAAATGATGAACGAAGTAAAAAAGGAAGGTCACATATGTGTCTCTACTAGATGTGTCTCTGCTAGTGGAAAACAATTTAATATTACTAGAACGCCTCGTGGCGTAAGACCATCACCTGCGGTGAGAACAAATTCAACAAATTCATTTTTGATGGCAAGCTCATCTTAGTTTCTCGTATGGATGCTGTGTCCAGCAAGGCTAGCTACACGCTGACCGCCCCGTGCTGATCTCCTAATAATAACATAGGAAAAATGGGAGGCCTCGAGGCGTGAGAGGATCTGCGGCGGTGGAAGCAAGTTCGACACGGTGGAGAAAAATTCAACGCCGTCATTTTTTTCCCCAACTAGGACTCGTTTTTTGGCATGGGTCGCATCTAGGTCAGCCCACCAAACTCCCTACAAAAGATTATGAACATTGCTCAACTCATTCGACAACTTATTGGGTGGACAGATAAATATATATTTATGTAAATATATATTTACTTAAATCTTCAACGAAAACATTGTCACCTCTCTCACTTCATTCGCGGGTGATAACAATAAATATGCGTAATTGTAGTTACATGAATAATGTGCACATGAGGGCCAAAAATGGCACGACCATCATGACAGATTTTATGGAGCTAATCTCATGCCCTGGAGGTTCGAGCCTACCAGTAAGGCCGGCGTGTTCTTGTGATGCTTGACGTGCTGAATCAGCGTCATTCGGTGTCCATATGCTACTGCGGGGTACTGACCCTAACCAGAAATAATGAAGGTCGGGGGCGCAGGTCGTGGCATAAGAGCCTTCGTCACAGGCGCCATGGCTTTCGACGATCTGTGGTCGACTACAGTCGTACACTTCTCTAGTGCCAGTTGACCTATATCTACAGCACAAAACAGTGCGTGTGAATTTCCCAGTTGGGAGTCTGGTTAAAATTTGACTTTATTTTTTACCTGAAGGCTGATATCTACTTATCCATCCTCTAGGTTGGTATATGTATGAAATAAGGTAGATCGTAGTCGACGTCATAAACCTTTTTGTGGACGTAGAAAACCTGATATGTACAGAAGGCAACAATGATGATAATGCAACTTTAAAGCCATTAGTGTATAATGAAAAAGTTATATTATGTTAGTTGAGAGAAATCAAACTAGAAAAAGAGCGAGGAGTAGCAAAGATCTCGAGTTTCGAGTGCAGAAAGAGATAAAATTAACCGAGTCATTGCACTAAAGTTGAACCAATATGTAAATGTACATATGAAAAATTATAATTTTTTGTAAAGGAGGAATTCACCAAGGCACTGTACCAAATTGTGGCAGAAAATAAAGAGTAGAAAAAAAAACAGCGTCGCGCTAAGTGAGCTTCTAAGACTTTCAGATGACCTGAGTTTTTTCGTTTTAAATATCCTAGGAATTTTGGTGGCCCTTCCAAGACCAGCGTATAAGCTCGGTTATATGTTTATTTCTGTGCGTCTTCAGCAAAGTCCTCGTGAACATTAATTTTATCTTCCAGTTTTACTGAATGAAATCCCTGGTGATTATGGCGGGATTTGCCTTCTCCGCACGAGGACTGGCTAACTTCTAACGGCTGCTACTTCTACTCTCTAGATTGGGTAGATTAAATCATTGCTGTCGTATCAAGCGCGTAAATTAGTTTGTGATGTGATGTATTTGGTATCCATAGTCTTCGATTCTTCGTGATGCATAAGCGTTTGTAGTAGTAGTAGTAGTAGTAGTAGTAGTAAAGTATTTAGTATGTATAATATTGTATATATACATACATATATTTATCATTCAGTTAATGATTATTATTTTTTATTAATGGTTCTGCAAATTTTAAATGATATGAATAGGTTGTTGATCTTATTGTTCAATATGGAATTAGGTTGTCTGAATATTAATTGTAATTAATTATTCTAATAAATATTGGGATTAATTAGCATTTATAGTTCATAACTACTTAGAGATTAATTACTGTAACTCATAACTTAGTGATTAATTAAAACACTTTGAAGCTAAGAGATTAATCAGTACGTTCAAATAACTTCAGTAATCAGTTCATAATTCAGTGATTATCTAATTATTAATTCAGGGCTTAAGTGACTTAATAATCAATTTAAGGAATATCTCAGCGGAATAAGTCATGTTTTTTTAACGTCATAAGGAACTGCATAAAAATAATTCTGTAGGTGAAAAAATGAAACATGTTTACCTAAGGTTTCAAAGTGTACTTTATAATGCATTGGAAGCATAACCCGTAATTAGCATAATGATGAGGAGTACTGAGGCGAATACGCTTCACATAGCTAAATTTGTTCTTAGTGCAGGTTGTTCTTACAGCAGAGCCTGACTGTAATGAAACTTCACCAAATACTCACAGGTGGAGTTCTGCAGGATAATGATATAAACGTAATGTCAACTTGAACGTGCCTCCTGCTATAGGAAACCCATACGCAGTGGTTCATAATTCCGATATAGGCCAATTGGCCCAAAGGAGTGTACGGCTACAGTCGATCCTTGATCTTCAAGAACTATGGCACCATCGACGGAAGACTCAAATACAAAAACTGGCCCCCTCCTCCCTCAATCCTCTCCGTTTTAGCGAAAAATCAGTGCCTTCGCGGCAGCTGTGCAGATATCATATGCTGAGTAAGCGCGTTGAGCGCTGGCTGGAAAAGCCCCCCTGCCTGAGTTAGTAGCAACTTCGCAACGTTCAGCGCCATAACAGCGGCAACTAGAGCACTCTGAGAGTCCATACCCCCGCCATACGAGGCAACGGTAACAAAAATTTCAAATTGGCTCTGAAACCATAATTTTCTTTGTATAATCTCCAAAATATAATCATTTGTGCCTTTTGATAGCAATAACATCTTGTGCAATTTTCTTTAAGATCCTTTCATAACTTTTTGAGTTCGCTAACAAACGTTATGACAAACATGAGTCAAACATACAAACGAACAAACTGATCTGCACCAAAATTTAATGATTTATGTCTTTTAACATTACCAACAACCCCTATCAATTTATAAAGATCCATTCATTATTTTCTTAGTTATTGTGCTAACAAGCATAAAATTAAAAACAGTGACAAACGAAAGAACGAACGCACAGATCATTACCAAAATATGTTCATTTACTCTTCGTTATATACCTAGCAACTCATGTTAATTTTATAAAAATCCAACCATAACTTTTTGAGTTATGGCATTGAGAAAAAATGAGGCAGACAAACAAACAATCGGATGGACATATCTTCACCAAAAGTGAATCATCTCTTCCTTTTAAGATACCTAACAATCCCTGTAAATTTCGTCCAAATCGGTTCATAACTTTTTGAGTTATCATGGTGACAGACAAACACCACGAAATCATAACCTACTTGGCGGAGGTAGTTAATGTGTACAGTGTGAGAGCCACAGGAATTTAGGTATTCTCGAACTATGCACAGCAATGCCACCTAGCTCTTCAAGATATACAGTATATTGTAATAGAGAAACTCACTGAGCGGTAATAGTTTACGTTTGCTTGAATTCAAGCACATTTTTTATTACTTAACGAGTGATATTGCGCAAATGACGTAACTTACTGCGGGAGGTGGGCATATATTAATTTTTTACAGATAACTTGCATGTTGAACATTAAATTAATTTTCTTCAAAATTGCAATTTCAATCCTATCAATATCTTACATAAGGCGCCTGTCCAATTTTAAATGTCTATGAGCGTATACTATTCTCCAAGTTTTATGAAGCAACCTCATACCTTCCATACAAATATGTATAAAGCGAATTATTATATATTATTGATGTCTTAGTTACATGGATGTGCATACTGTAAATAGTTCCCGGCAACATTGCTAAGTCCCCCCTCCCGTAGAGATCAAGCCACGAGAAAGTTTTCTTTTCAAAATCAATCCCGTGTCGTCCTTGAATTTACATTCTACGTCCCCTTCCAGCTTCTCGGTGATGACGAGTCTTGGAAGCGTTTGATACCCGAAGGTAAATCCTTAAATAAATATCCTAGTACAAAATATTTTAGCTTTGCTATTGCAGTCGCTGAGTATAAGGTTGTGACTTCACTGAGTATAAGGTTGCGACTTCGCTGAGTATAAGGTTGTGACTTCGCTGAGTATAAGATTGTGACTTCACTGAGTATAAGATTGTGACTTCGCTGAGTATAAGATTGTGACTTCGCTGAGTATAAGATTGTGACTATGCTAAATTTAAGAGTGAGAATATATAACAGAGTGTAATTTATCACGCTCACCCAATACAGAATTTGGCGCTTGCGAGCTGAAAGTCGCGTGTTCGCTTCCCGCCTGGCAGAGGTGAAGTTCCAATATTTAAATTGCAGCGTTAGTATCTCTGTCATTCACAGCCCCTGCGTGGGGACTGGTCTAACGAGAAATTATCTAGAGCACTTGGGGGCACAGTTACCTCATGAGTTTTCCGACTCTGATGCCATCGTGTTACGGGGTATAGAAATAAAGATATAGAGATGAAGATATTTATATTATAAAAGCATAAATCAATGAAAATTGTGTAAAAAAAGTTCCTACTGTCAATGAATAATTAATTGCGAACGAATGATCCAGTTGATCATTCTCGGAAAGTTAGCACATGACAGAATTGTGACAGAAATAATATAAAAAAATGCACATAACAAGTTAGACATGTCCCCAAGGGGCGAGCTATTCCCCAACCTACCTAACTAAAGGACTTAGCGATTGGGACTCATACGGCAGCTGGATCAGTAAAACACACGTAAAGATCTCACAATATATTGAAAAAGAGCATGGAAATTTAATACAAAGAGGAACCACATGAAAGCAAGAATTAAATAAGCTGTTTTGAAAACAAATTTGAATTACAATTGATACCGGTCATAACTGAACACTTCACAAGTACTCAGGAGATGTATCTATGTGTAACTTCGACCGCAATTATTTGAAAGGTTGAGTACCATCGGAAACACAAATTAATCAGTCGAAATATTGAACCAGGTGGCAAAAACAGTGCTCTCAGACAGAGAAGATGTTATACAATGCATATAAACAACATTTTATCATATCGATGCTGTGTTTACGAAAACTCCGGGAAAAAGACCACACTGGCTATGCGTATTTCATTCATTTCTTAAGACATTCCGAAGACCACCGTCTTCACCTCTAGATGCTCAAAATTTTGTTTCAATAGAAACTGTATGTATACTCTCGCAGAAATAAAGTAGCACGTATCACATGATTCAAGATGAATGCATTGTTGTGTTATTTATTTTATCATTATTATCTAAATTTTACACTAAGAGCATTTTCGGTTGTTGCTTATTTTTTTTTTTTTTCTTAAAGCGCAATAGTAATGAAGCTTCGATTATGTACATACATACACATATCCCTAAGCTTTAGACATCGGAGAATAAACATTTTCTGTCGAGTTTTCTGCAATAACTCTACTTCTATCGATGCAATAATAATGACAGCTACCCTACTCTCATTTCAAAACACATCTCTTGCCAATAAGAGAACACTGGAATCACATCGCACTACGAAGGTCCAGTGATACACTTGCTTGAATACATAATTGACACTGAGAAGTAAGACAGTACAAGAGAATGTTTGCCTTGACGTCGTCATTTTCATCTCCTCCTCGTAACTAATCTACATTAGAAGAAGAGATGAACCTCAATTGGGGACCTCTCTGGAATTGGCTGCAACTGATAGCTCCGCCTGCACGGGACGTATACAGCTTCTCCAACCTATGCATGTGGACTCGCGGGGGATGCATATAATTCCTATTCTTCACGCACTGTATGATCATATACAGTTCGTGCGACCTTCAAGAGCACCCACTCAGGATAAATAATATTTAGCATAAGGAACACGTTACGACTGCCAACTTCGTCACGTATGTTACGAAGAGTTTACACTGCAGTTCTTATTGGATATTATTTCTTCGATGAAGATACACTGCAGCAATTGTTTGTGTAACACGTCATCATACCGTAGGCAACATAATTAAGACACTGGAACACATGTCGGCATTAACAAATAGCACTGCCAAGGGCACACAGTGTTAACACATTGGCGATTATCAGAGGCATCAGCAGGCACACAGACGAAGGTAACACATACGCTGCCATGAACGCCAATTGTTCGTGCACGGGTGAACACCTTACATCACTCGACAAGTAAAAGGGTGACGAGTTCTGGAATTGTACACATTTGATGTTAAAACACGCAAGACACTTAGTAAATTCTGAGTGCCGTGCCTATAGCTCACTGGGACTTTGAGCTAGAGGGGAAAAGTATAGGCGAATTTCCCCAAATAGCAGAGGCAAGAGGCGCCTCGCCCCCAGCAGGGGACGA
>LQNS02278155.1:7658779-7691261 GCA_001587735.2 Parhyale hawaiensis
AGGAGACAGCGGGGGTTTTCCTGAAGGGCTAACTTACTGCCGTCATTTATCGAACACGTGCACCAGTCATTAATAACCCAATAGGCCGTCATTTACAATGACGGCTCGGGACACTAGTAAATGATATTTTCTCTAATACAGATGCTTTTTATTTTCAGACTACAGTATACACAGGCAGCAGATCTTCATTTACGCAAGTTTGGCTGAAAACCTGGGAATGCTTGGAGTTGGTGAGTTTCGTATCTAGATATTCAATCTTATGAATTATATTCTTCTGTGAGGGAAAAAGTTTCGCAAAATGTCGCCAAGGGTCCTGATTTATTTATACAAGGGAAGTTGCAGAGATTTGAAAATTTAAAATTTGAGATTGAAGCGGGCTTGTATCTAGTATACCAATCCTAATATCAGTTAAATCAATTTAGAGTTTCGTTGAAAGCAGAGTCCTGCATAATGATGAGCGAGGCCCTCTCTCTAATGTAATGATAAGGGCCTCTGCTACGGCGAACCAGTTCATATCAAAAGTTCTCCCAAAATTAGGTAGAGCAGCGTTAGATGACAAATGTTTGGTTAGATGAGGTGCGTTGGATTGGATAAGGAGCGTTAGGTTGGATAAGGAACGTATGGTTCAATGAGGAACGTTAGCTGAAGAGAGGAGCGTTATGATGAACGAGGATTGCTTGGTTCGATGAAGGGCATAAGGTTCAAAGAGAAGCGTTGTGATGAGCGAGAAGTGTTTGGTTCGATGGGGAGCAGTAGGTTAGAAGAGCAGCGTTAGGTTAGATGAATTACGTTAGGTTAGATGAGCATTAGGTTCGTTCATGAGTGATAAGTTACATGAGGCGTGTTAGGTTAAATAAGGATCGTTAGGTAAGATCAGGAGCGTCACGTGGAATAAGGAGCGTTAGTTTAGATATAGAGCGTTAGGTTGAATTGAGTAGTGTTAGTTGATGAGTGTTTAGTTAGATGAGGTGATTTGGGTTAGATGAGGAGCGTTGGATTAGATAAGGTTCGTTATGCTAGATAAGGTGCGCTATGTTACATGTGGTGCGCTATGCTAGATGAGGTGCGGCACAGGTTCGTTAGTTTAGCTGAGAATAGCTCAGAGGATGTGCGGTAGGTTCAATGAGAAGCGTTAGGTTAAATGAAGTCCGTAAGGTTAGATGAGGAGGGTTGGGTTATAGGACATATTTTAAGATACAGGTCGAGCTTTAGGATTCACGACTGGCGTTAGCTTAGTCAATATAATATTATGTTCGGTAGACGGACATTGCTGAGTTCGACAGAGTTCGTCAGGGTTAAGTGACGGGCGCCAATTCAGACGAGGTGGGTTAGATTAGAAGAGCTGCATTAGGTTAAACTAAAGTAAGCTCTAATAGCGTAGCGTAAATCTGGTACATTTTAGAGACTAAAGACCTTACTCAACCGTGGAATTTCTAACTGTCCCGCAAGTAAATGCTGAACTTAATAAATAATTTAATCCCACAATAGTGACCTATATCACCGAGTTTGTATATAAGGGATTACTTCATGCATTGCTAGTCGCTTGGAAGCATCTTCTTGCATCTCCATTATATTTACTGTCGGCGCTGAGGAGATATCGAGATATCGATAATGCATCCAGGCACGGAAGACAATCCTCTGGCTTCACGTTGCAAGCAGAGCCCCAAATTTGCCCGCAGATATCTGAATTTTTTTTCATTAAGCGTAACTGTCAGTGTTTCTAGAATAACTATAGGATGAAGATGATTTGTTGTCATTATGCGACGCAGAGTTGTCGTTTCCATCTCTCTTAAATAACGAGTATTTTGCATTGATGGTTATAAATGAGCAAACATCTTTTACTTCTCGGAGCTTCCATAGCACAAATTAAGCTTGCATGCAAATTATGGCACTTCGTTAAAAATTCGATTTGTTTTTAAACTAGCATTGTAGTCCAGAAGTTATTGCAATCTGTATTTGTTTTTAATAAGCAGTGGCGGCTCTTGTGTATCAGAGTATTGATTTAAACAGCTCCATCACAATATATTTGTAATGCTCTCAAGCACTACAGCTATAATCACTATACTGTAAAGTAGCGGGACTTCAGTTCATAAAAGACTAACAAACAATCAGAAATGGAATTGCGCAGCCTCGTTGTTGTACGCTAAAATCCCACCTGATTCCCATAGTACTCAATGCCTATCATAGCTCGTCAAAGAAAGCAATCTTCTTTTTTCTTATCTAACGCTCGCATTGGACGTCCACGCGCGAGTAATTAAGACAAGTGTTCTTGGCTAGTAAATGATTCTGCGCTGCTAGATTTTACAGAAAACGTTTATTCACTGACTGATATATATAGTATATACTAGATACTAGATATACTAGATTTTACAGAAAACGTTTATTCACTGACTGATATATATAGTATATACTAGATACTAGATATACTAGATTTTACAGAAAACGTTTATTCACTGACTGATATATATAGTATATGCTAGATATACTAAATTTTACGGAAGACGTTTATTCACTGGCTGATATATATAGTACAGTACATACACTGTACTAGATAGTAGATATATTAGATTTTACAGAAAACTTTTATTTACTGGCTGATATATATAGTACATACTAGATAGTAGATATACTAGATTTTACAGAAAACTTTTATTCACTGACTGATATATATAGTATATACTAGATACTAGGTATACTAGATTTTACAGAAAACATTTATTCACTGGCTGATATATATTATAGTATATACCAGATATATTAGATTTTACCGAAAACGGTTTCCATCATAGACTCGACTCTAGCTTATATGATTTTTTAAAGTTACTTTCTAAGTATGTTTTCAACTTTACGTACTGAAACACTTTTAAAACAGTAAAATATTAATCAGAAGAACCGTTTTCGCAAACTATTTGCGTTATTGAGCATGCATTGCCAGCAAATGTTGATAGATTGTTCAGTCATAACAGCAGCCTGTTCAGAGACCAGGTGTGTTTTCATTGTCTATTTCTTTCTTACTCTTTGAAAAAAAAAATGTCCAACTGGCCTGTATCATCTAAATTATGCAGTCCAAGTTTGACCATGCTCTGAAAATGTTGCAAACCTATCATTTACTAATCCATAACATTTTGCCCTAGTTTATTGTGTTATGCAAACTGTATTTCATACTCTTATTGTACTTTTTCGCATCAAAACTGTTAAACCGGTGTCTCTATTAATGGAAAATAGGGTCGCTACCAAGTGAAGCTCTACAAACCAAATGCTAATTCTCTCTTATCATGCTAAGGTTAGGAATGAGTACTTTAGGGCGCTGTGCCCTTAATATGCTGGACACAGCATCCACATGAGACACACACACATGCGCTTGTTTGTTTGTTATCAAACGCATTTTCCAAACGATGTTGAAAAATCAATTGCCTTGTAAGTTTCAAGACGAAACTGGCAAATTCCAAATCAGAAATAAACGTCTGCTGTCCAGGCACACCAATCAAAAAGGCCGAGGACTCCTAAATTGTGAACTTTTTTCTCCATAGGGGCGGGGCCGTAAGTGCCCACCTATGTTTCAGTTCCTCAAACCTGTCAGACGCTGTTTTGAAAGCTTAAGTACGTTTCTCGTCGATTTATATATCTAAATTCAAGGAAAGATAACTTTCGGTAGATTCTTTGTCTCTTACCAACCTCAAGCACCAACTGTCAACGACCACAGAAGGTCCTGTGTCTCCTGCCACCCTCATGCATCTACAGTCAACGACCACAGAAAGTCCAGTGTCTCACGCCAGTCTCATGCATCAACAGCCAGCGACCTCAGAAGGTCCTGTGTCTCCCGCCAGCCTCATGCATCTACAACCAACGACCACAGAAAGTCCAGTGTCTCACGCCAGTCTTATGCATCAACAGACAGCGACCTCGAAAGGTCCAGTTCTCCCACCAGCCTCATGCATCAACTGTCAGCGACCTCCTCAGAAGGTCCAATGTCTCTTGCTAGCCTCATCCATCAACGGTCAGGGACCTCAAACGGTCCAGTGTCTCCCACCAGCCTCATGCGCCAATAGTCAGCACCGCCATTGGAACTCGATGAGCTTGTAATTTATATACAAGCCTCACCTTCCAAGGGCTAGAGCGAACGTTACTTGTTGCTTAATGGCCACTTTCCTTGAGAATTTCACCTGCAACAGTACCTAACTTGCTGCATTGACCGCAATTCCCCCTAGTACAGCAAAGAGTGATACAGTGTGGTGCTGGGTCCACGCGGTGGTGTGCGTCCGCGCTTGCTTTTTTTCTCTGTCTTCGGCGGCCTTTGGGCGGGGCTTGGCTTGCTGTTCCGCGCACTCGGCAACGTCGTGTCAAAGCTGTGGCTTGTGCCCTGCTTGGTGGGTTGCTGGGGAGCGTGGGAGAAGGGGTGAGGGCGTGTCCAGGGGCGCGTCCTGTCCTGAGGGTAAGGCGTTGCCCATTGTACTTCACTCAAACCCTCTCCTTTTTAGTCCCTTCTGGATTATGGTCCGATTGTGGCTCGGCCTTACTTAGATGGTAACGTGGACCAGGGCCTGTAATAGCTGCCTGCAACATCAAACGCCATCACTATTTCCTTCATACGGTCAGGAAGGGTGGTAAACTCCGCCCTCTTGGAGGCAACTCAACAACAACCAACAGTCAGCGACCTCAGAAGTTTCAATGTCTTCCTCAGCCTCATGCACCAACTGTCAATGGCCTTAGAAGTTCCAGTATCTCTCTCGTCAGCCTCATCGCCAACAGTCAAAGCTTTCAGAAGTTCCAGGGTCTCCCGCCAACCTTACTCACCAAAAGTCGCGCAAACCTCGCCGTCTCCAGAGTTCCAATAATGCAAGTGCTGAGCCAAGGCGACTGTTCGGCGCGGGCAAATGGTTCTCCTAAGCGGTGCTTTACTGGACCATCTTCGGAACCGTGCGCTTACTTCCAAAACTGCATTTGCGGTATGAGAGCAGAGCGCCAATAGCGATACTGAGCGGTCTTCGTGTGAACTATATGCCCCCTACCGTATAAAATGAATGGACTGTAGAGGCAGACATGCCGATGACCACAAAAATGATCAGCATAGCGTCCACGTATAAAATCCTGGACTTCTATTGGTGATTTACGATGTAATAGATCACAGAGGATACTGTTGCGCTATAACCAGTTAGTACCTGATTATAACATAGATTTTGATCGGAATTGTATCACTTGTAACTCTTCCGAATGAGTGACATGTACGAAGGGGTTAAATCCATAGACAAATGTTTACACCGCCCCGTATCCAGTCCATCTGATGCTGAACAAAATAATCTTCAGGCCGGAAATTGGAAATTCAGAGAATAGGTGTAGGAACTTGTTTATCGAGCTCATTTTCTTGATTTACACACCAAAGCATTAGGTGAGGGTAATTGTTTTAAAAGCTAGCGTTACGATTTTCGAAAATTTTATAAAATAGGAAAATCTGTACAAAAAGAGTTTGCAGATAATTTTGTGGTGTTTTAATTTTAAAAGTTTGCCAGTGGAAAACATATCCCCCTTGAGTTACCGCCGAATCTGAACAGTTGGCACGAGTCAACCGCTGACTCAACCGACAATTTTATTACTGTCCAAGGGCTGTCACGGCTAAAGCAAACAAATATTTCAGACAAAAAAGGGCTCATTAATTATATTTTTCTGAAAAACAGTAAGGCATATAATTACTATGCATTTGTGAAAACTGTGGTTCATTTGATTAGTCTAGACATAAAACAATGCTGACTATATTTTATCTTCCTCAACAACTCCGACATTACTTTTAACGAGATGACCATGAAACATGTTAATTCGTACGCCGTATCCTGAGGTTGCTGGGTGTAAGGTTCACACTGCCTTAGAAATACTCTTAGCTATTCAGAAGCCGGGTGCCTACTTACGACTTTTGCTGGTGCTAGCAGCCTAGAGCCAACACGACTAAGCCGTTTACGTTGCCGCGGCATGGCTTCAGCTTGCGCAATACTTGGCTGTTCAAAACCTCGTAAAAAATCTGTCCTAAGACAAATTTTACACCTTAGCATGAGTTAATGATCCACTTTCAGCTCCCTCTCCTAATTTTGAGCATATTTAATTCATACAGCCTTTGATTTTAGTAATTAAAGTAGACTGTTCATAGACGCCATGCTGAAGGCGCAGGCAGGACTGTGTAATCGGATAAGTTAATCGAGTTGGCTCTAGGCTGCCAGGGCTAACGATAGTTGTAAGTAGGCAGTCGGCTTTAGTACCGCGGCCATATTGTTTTAGTATTATTTATAATAAAAACAAGAAAAAGGAGTTGTTGCAATAATAATAGTAATAATAATAATAACAATAATATTGGCCTCAATATCGCTTTAATTGTAAGGCCGCCAACACTGTCCCACGCACTTCACATACTTCTTACGCGGTAGCTGAATCGCCTAGTGGAAAGAATTAAATGGAAGTAACGAGGCACCGTTCTTACCGTAAGTCGTTATAAATGTAAACAGTGCTCTTCATATCAGTAATATTAATTATTTCGGTCCTTGCAGATTGAGCGTGCCCCCCCCCCTAAAAGAATGTCATAATTTAGAATCAGTTAGTTAAAAGTAGGTTCGGATAGGTTAGTGCCTAACCTACGTATTTTCTAGGCACACATATTGTATCTGAATATCGAAGTACGACGCATGCTATGCCACAACTAATTTTCCTACTGAAAAAGTTACTACAGATTTGTACGTATGAATTAAACTGCCTCACAGAGATCAGTTACTTACTTTTAGCGCTTCATAGTTTCAAAGTGACCAACGACTCGTTTCTATTCGTGTTTACGGCGGAATACCAATCAGTTCATTTTGCTCAAATGCTAAGAACGAAAGTGAAGTATTAAAATCTATATGTAAAAGCTGCACTGAGTATATACAAATTTTTCCGTGTCAGTCCGACGATTCGCATTCCCATGTCTGTATATTGTAAAGCAATTATATGTTTGTCCTGTTCGCATTATTCTTACTATGTCAATATTGCAACTGACTCCTGTGTATTTGCTGCACCAAGTTTCCAGACTCATCATTGTTCGTCAAAGAAAATATGGTGAATTTCCACGTGTGTACATATATCACAGAGGGATAATGACCCACTGCCGCTATATTCTTATAAACTCAACTATGGCCTCGCATCCAACAAATGCCCAATATGTCTAGAACATGATAGAGTTTCTGTCTTAATATTCGCATTCGTTTCCACGTGTGTATATTAGAAAGCTATTATCGATCATTTCCGCATAATTTTTCCCTCAACGATACAAACAACAACTACTGATGCACGATGCCTACATTCATAACACAGATCATTGCGTAATCGAGAATCGCTTGCTTTTGTTTAGCAATGTAAAAACGGTTAAGTAGTAAAAATCTTGGACAATAGAGATGTTTCCGAACGGGAAGCATCAATGTCTGATTTAATGTTGCCACCGCCGTACGAATAGCATTATTCGGCACGTACCACGCGTAGCTGTATAGGAAATAGAGGACTGATCAGAACGCTGCCAAGGAATTGTTGCCAAGTATTATAGAAATACTCGCAATTAGCGCAATCCGTAGCTCGGGACCTCAGTTTTCCGGATTATATTGTAATGATCGTGGTGAATTTGTGATGAACTGTAATAAATATCGCTCTCATTACTGATAATGTAGCAAGATAAACCAAGGTCAATATTCATTTGCCTGTTGAATATAAAATCTGCGGAATTCGTAATTACTAACACTGTTTGCAAAATAAATCTCGTGATTACAGTATGTTGAAAAGTTGGACTCTCAGACGCGACGGTGGAAGTTCGAGCATGTTTACTAGGCAGCTGAATTTTTTCGGTGCTTGACTTGTTGAGTCATCAATCAGTATTTAGACCCTATTGCGGGGGTACTGACCCTACCCAGAAATAGGGATGATCGGAGGTCGCAGTTGCTGCATGAAAGCCTTCCGCCATTGACGCCATAGGGTCGACTACAGCCGTGCAATCCTTTGGGGCCAGTTGGCGTATGTGTACAGCACGAACTAGTGCACGTGAGTTTCCCAGTTGGGGAAAGCGGTCAGGTTCATGCTACCTTTATCTTTATTGCCACTGATTCCGGATCTTCCGTGTTGCATTCCTTTCTACACTGCGGACGAATACATCGATACCGTGTTCTTCAGAACAATCAATATTGAACCATTGATTGATTAAGGTCAGAGCTCTCGGTAATGTTTTAATACTACGGAGAAGTATGTTATGTAATTTTATTCTGCGATTTTCAAATTAACAATGCACAGTATAGTATTATTAATTCTATCAACATTGCGTAAAAAGAATTACCCTATGCTTATGCTCAACTGTTTTCACCCTTCGTGCTTGGTAAGAAATTCCGCTGCCCCTGTATAGATCAGTCAAGTACACGCTATTTTACTAATTTTTGGTTGAGTTAGAAATTAATTACGTGTATTAGTTTGCATTGGCCATGCTATTTTGTCGCACACTCAGCAGATGATGAGCGGTCGTTCAGCTCACAAGATCCTTCAGCTTAAGTTCTTTCCGGAGCTATCTCGGAAGTCGCCTTTCACTGTACAATCGGAACAACGTCCGTGCTGAAAGTCCACTCATTAGTTCAGTGCACGACTCTATAGTGTGATCTTGGCGTTAGGAACGTACAAAAATACCAAAAATAATCAAATAATCTCGCCTAGGTACTTGTAATTAGTACACCAATTTTCAATTAGCTGTTTGTGAATGCAAGACGTACTACTTCAACAGCTCACTTGGAATACGCGGAAAATGCAGGAACTTTGCAAAAAAGAAAGAAAATAAATCTTCTGTTACAAACATTACAAATGGCAGTTTTTTTTTTTTATTTCCTTTATAATATGAGTGCCCTCTTTTTTAGTTTTTCCTATTATTTCTTTTTTTAAGGTGATCCTATTTGTTTTTGACAGTAATATTCATGGTAGAAAGCTATACATTTTATGGAAAAATATAGCTTGTATTCGCAAAACGTATGCTAATTTTAATGCTCTAAATTGATTACAAATTTATTAACTGAGATAACAATTTATATTGGCGTCAGATGCTCTAACGCAAGTACATATGTTCTTTAATAAGTATGCCCCAGTTGAACGTACTAGCATATATTGAACTAATAACACATAACAACATAACGGCTTCTTCAAATGTTATGATGTACCCTACTTGTTAATATCTTCGCCATGTCGTTCAAAAACGTTTACAAGGCGATGGTCCAGTGAAGCCGCCAACCCTGAAAAGACGGAACAGTCTGAGTTCTCACAAACGCTTGAGACGCTTTGCCACACAACTTCTTTAGATGAAATTACTTCCCACAACGCCATGATTAGTTGTGATTATGCTTCACAGATTCTTAATGTAGCTGATGTCGGGAGATGAAAGAGGCCACTCCATTAATCGTTCGTTGGCGATTTTTATGGAAGATGGAAAGTTCTTTGTCTCCTTCGAAGCGTTGGCGGGTGTGTTATCGTGCATAAAAATGCGTTTCTGCTTGAAACTCCGGCTTTGTGATCGCAACCTGGCAAGAGGCTAGCGGTAAAAAATTCAGTGGAGCCGTCTGTGTCCATTTTCATGCCACCCGCCTGGATGGTATATTGTTAGCATCGTAGACCGCACCATACATTGACTGGACACTGAAATCGGGCCTTTCGCTATTGGGCCTGAAGGCCAATTTACGTAAGTGTTAATAAAATGAGTTCTAATAATCACTGAGACCTCCA
The DNA here is from genome assembly GCA_001587735.2 of Parhyale hawaiensis. Lineage (NCBI taxonomy): Eukaryota > Metazoa > Arthropoda > Malacostraca > Amphipoda > Hyalidae > Parhyale > Parhyale hawaiensis. The sequence goes on from LQNS02278155.1 coordinate 7,668,530, forward strand.
ACGAAGATTAATTTCTTCGTCGTAACGTAAGGAATGTGTTGCAGAGCAGAGAATCTTAATTCACAATCATGTATCTTCAGTAGGCGATATATATCATAAATTCGGACACCAAGAATAATTGAAAATTCATCATAATTGCACTAAAATTAAAGTTTCGAAGAAAACATTGACACATAGATACTATATTTAATGTACGGTAATGTCACATACAATTGAGTTTTTTTCAACGACGGATTTGAAGCAATAACCTCAAAAAATGATGTATATAGAGCTTTAGTATAGCTCATCCCTATAGTCTCAAAAAAAGGAATGATAAAAAATCCCAGTCACACATATGAAAAACCTGGTTAAAACTACAGTAATACTACAGACTAAAATCACAGTAGTAGCCATAAACTAAAAATGCAAAATTAACCATGAGATTAAATTACGAGGCAGCTATTAAAAACGTTGAAATGACATTTCAGTGCTGATACAACCCTTTTTTTTTCATCACCCCAAGCATCTACAGTTGCACCATGTCATTTCAAATAACTGCCTACGAATACTACGCCACTTTCTACTTGTCTACGTTGCATATATCATTTAATGGTTTCATAAGATGAATCACTTCATAGTTGCCCAAGTTGAATCATTCCATTGCTGCCTAAGTTGTATGACATCATGGTTGTTCCCTGCACTGCATCACGTCATGGTTGTCTGCGTTATATCACTTCATGTTGTACATGTTGCTGGTATATCTCATCATGGTTGCCTACATTACATGATTTAATGGATTACTATGTTTAATCACTTTATGGTTTCCTGCATTACATAATTTAGTGGACGACTATTCTCCTGCGCTTCACAGTTGTCTACATTACTTGATTTAATAGATGACAATGTTACATCACTTCATGGTTGCCGGAGTTAAATTGCTCCATGGCGGCCTACATTACATCATTCACAGCAGCCAGTGTTAGATCACTTCACAGGTTCCAATGTTAAATCACTTCACAGCTGTCAATGTTATATTAATTTACGATGGCCAATGCTACGGCACTTCACAGTTGCCAATGCTAGATCACTCTAGGCCTGCCAATGCTACATCATATCACTGTTGAAGATGCTAGATCACTTCACGGCTATCAATGCTCTATTACTTCACGGCTACCAATGTTGAATGCTACACCACTTCATGGCGTCCAGTGGTTCATCATTCAGATCACTTCACGGCTGCCAATACTATATCACTTCAATGCTATCATTGCTATATCACTCCACTGCTACCAATGCTAGATCACTTCATGGTAGCCAGTACTTCATCACTTCACGGCTGCCAGGGCTTCATCACTTCATGTCTGCATACTGCTGCGACTCCCCCTGCAGCTCTGCTGTTTGTTCTGATCGTCTCGCTTAGCCCGTATACCAAATAAACTTTATTAACATTTCCATCAGCTGTTTACTAGGCATTTCATTACAAATCGAGCATGCCACAAATTTGAGAAGTTCCTGTTCTACGAAATGAGACTGTTTATTTAAAAAAAAAAAACTATTGCAAAATAGTTTTACTCCACTGCAAATATCACAGGATGTCATAAACAGCTACTCTATGTAATTACACTTCAAGCCTTAATATTTTTGTGAATTTGTTGCGTATAGAAGTTTTTGAAGTATGTAGAGGTTTGCCAGTCGTTACTGAATGCAGAACAAAATCAAGGCAGAAGGGTAAACAAAGTATGAAAAAATAATGGGAGAACAGATAAAAATGCTTGTGCGGCACCGTGCAGTCAGGCCCAATTGCGGGACCGAAATCTGCCTTAGGGCCAGTGTCCAGTCAATGTATTTTGTGGTCTATGTTAGCAAGTATAACGCGTCCTTTTGACTAGCCATAAGAACCATCTGATGTAACCCTATTCTCATCGGTGAATTTAACGTAGAAAAGATCTGCTTTCAAATATTTTTCGCCTTGGAACTCGCTTATTTTTTTTTTTTTTTTAATTTCTGATGAAGAAGGACTAGCTAAAGGTTTATTTTCACTGTGGCGATCTTCTTTGAGAATGCCCATCGTGTGTCGCGAGATGTATGAGCAATTTTATCCTCTTCAAAAATAGCTTTATTTTGTAACCATTGAAATTACTTGCGGTGAGGTCTTAGATTGACCTTTATTAGTGGGAGACTGTCTCAGAAAATTAATATTCCAGATTGCGTTTTTGACTGATCTTGGGTCGCTTTTTAATTCCTTTGAAATTTCGGCACTCGTCTCACCATCGAATAAATGTTGAACTGTGAATATCCTTTAATTGGCTGCAAGAGATGTTTTTTTGCCCATATTGTATGTTGAACAGTACTCTGGAGAAAATGCATCAGAAACAGGTAGTTGTGCTCCTACATAGCAGCATCTGATACGGGAAACAAAAAATATTTTTCAGCTAATCAATTTTAATTAAGTTAAAGCTTTGAAATTAGCGTAGGTTTTTTTTTTAATATAAGTATATTATAGGACATAAAATTTATTGCATGCTGCGTAAAACCCTTTTTCCACTGTCCTCAAAAAATACACCTGTATAATAGCATCTGACGCAGTGTATTTTTATGTTTCTCTTTTTTATATATTTCCCTATTTTTTAGTTTCTACATTTATTTTGAACGATCCCTTATAGTAATCTAAAGCAGGTCTTTGATGAACACTTCTTATATTCCCTATCCTAAACTTTTGCCTAAAGGGCTGCACTTCAAAGTGTTGTTTTGAGAATAGAGAAATTCCATTTAACTGTGTTTTTTTTAAATGACTTTACTTTTCTAGCTTCTTTTAAGGAGAAGGCATTGGGGGAGGGGGGAGGTCGCCTGTAATCCATGCCACTCGAATTTTAAGGCTTTTCAAAATATGCTTTAACTCATTTCATGAAATTTTTGGGCATGCCATTCACGTCAAAATTTTTTTCAATTTAACNTCTTAAGGAGAAGGCATTGGGGGAGGGGGGAGGTCGCCTGTAATCCATGCCACTCGAATTTTAAGGCTTTTCAAAATATGCTTTAACTCATTTCATGAAATTTTTGGGCATGCCATTCACGTCAAAATCTCTTTTCAATTTAACTTTTTTGTTGACTTTTTGTTTTAATTTGTCGAAAATCTCGCTCGTAAATTTTTTTTTGCTTTTCAAGTGTAAGGTAACTGTCGGAAGCCAATTTTCTGAGACATCTTAAGTTAATGTAGTCAGAATTGCCTTATTTGTTTTATGTTGGAACATATTATTGAGGTACCTTCAATTTATTTCGCCTAGATTATATTTTTCGGAAAATTTTTGTCAATTTTTGAGACGGTTTCTGCTGCATATATTTTCTCTCAAGTATATAGAGGATGTAAAACATTTTAGAGCCTTGCCATGCTGCTGAGCAAAGAAGAAGCCAGGTTTACGGGCTCTGTAATGACAGCAGGGATGTGGGAGATGCCCTGCCGCAGCCCTGCTGAGGACGATTCAATTTCGGTTGTCGTATAATACAAACTAGTGAAAAATGTCGGTGAAGTCAGTTTGATAAGGTTAAATGTTGGTAAAGTTAGGGTGAGCTAGGTGAGGTAAAATGTTGGTATGGTAAAGTAAGGATGAGTTAGGTAAGGTAAAATGTAGGTGAAGTCAGTTTGATAAGGTTAAATGTTGGTAAAGTTAGGTTGAGCTAGGTGAGGTAAAATGTTGGTATGGTAAAGTTAGGATGAGTTAGGTAAGGTAAAATGTAGGTGAAGTCAGGCTGAGTTAGGTTAGGTAATAAGAAGGTGAAGTCAGATTGAGTTAGGTTAGATAATATGTAGGTGAAGTCAAACTGAGTTAAGGTAGGTAACATGTAGATGAAATCAGGCTGAGTTAGAGTCTCACCAGGCTCAGTTGGTTTGTGTGAAAACGATGATGAAACCATGCAGGATTGGGTTGGAAAAATATTCCATTGAAGTCAAGTTAAATGACGTTCAGATTCATGGTTGTTCAGAAACAATCTAGATAAAAGTGCGTGCGTTTGGTACGAATCGTCGTAGAGCATATTTCTGTTAATTCCTCATACTAATACATGAGGGCAGCCTTAAAATTACTTCCCTTAGTGTGTGCAGTACCAATTCATCGCACGTCCATACCGAATGTTCGTCATACCGCTAAGGCAATACTTGGATAAATTTGCTATGGTTCCTAACAGCTCCATAGTCCAACAATTTCCATATTTGGTCGCTTTTAAACTGTCCAGAATGAAATGAGTTTCGCAAAACATAGGTAATCTCACTCTGAGTTTGAGTTATAGGGTGTAGTGATTCAGATGGCTATGGTTTATGTAAAAATGTTAATGAATTCAGTCTGACTGTTAAGTTCAATGGACTAACTTACATTAGTTTATCTAAGTTCAACAGGTAAATTGAAGGATCGTCATTGTACTCAATTTGTGGTTCCAAGTCTTATGGATGAAACTGACTTGAATTAATTAGCGGTAAGTAAAGTTATCTAAATAAAATTACTTTGGGGATAGTTTGGGCCGTTAAATTTCGTTCAGGTAGAGTTGGTTGTGTTGACTTTGCGCTATAGATATCAAATTATGAACTATGAGTTGAGTTACTTGCAAGCATATACACAACTACAGATCATCATTTCACGTTATATTTTCTAGTACATGTGAGTTATCCATTACCACTTTTTCTTTGCGAATTATTTGAAAATACTCGTATGCATGGTTACTTTTGGTATGATTACATTTGTTGTTTAGAAAAAGTCCGCTAAAACAAAAATCTGGCAAAATATTTTTGTGTCTTGAACGAACATATAAATTAAGCGCCAATACATACATATATAAAATTCACAACATAATCACCTCCCGTCCACCAAGCAAAATAAATTAATCACCTAATATCACCGAATATCAAAATAGCTCAACAACATGTTAACACTATAACCCAGAATTACATTTTTAATAAAAATTTCACATTTATTACGACCTATCAAAGAAAAAACAACATCAGCATTCTACACATGCTAGAAGACCATACTCCTGACAGCTTCTAGACATTGCGTCGCCCCACCTTCCATCTTCTCAAAACTTTTGGCTTTCAGCTCCCTTTAGGATTGCTGTAGCATTTCCATACGCTCTGTTTGCTTATGCAGCCGCTCATTTGGACGCAATAGTGACTAGGATTTGGCGAAGCCAGGCATTTCCTGAGTATGCCGAATTTTTGCCGCCCGTCCAAACGCCGAAATATTCGAAATATGCGTGGCCTATCAGAAGTTGATTTTTTTTTTCTGCTGCAAAAATTTATTGATGAACAGTCACAGCTTCATTTTTGTAGATGTAAAACTAGATGATACTGGAAAAATATGCATGGAAAAGTCTAAAAACCCTATTTTACTCGTCGTTTTATAAACGTTCCCATGCAACGAAAATATTACAGAGCCTGTCGAAGTTTTGATGCCCGTGAGATCGTTGCAATATTTTTAAAAATTTACGCCCGATCGCACGGTGAATAATGTCTAGTGCTGGGGAAAGTTTGATAAATTATTTCCACACTCTGAATTTTGTCATATTTTTGAAGCACCGTGAATTGCACCGAAGAGTCGTCAAAACATTTTATTTACACAGCTTTAAAAAGATGACAAATATCTACTTTTCTTAGGTACCTGTTCATAAATGTCACCTCCTCTGCAATGCGCCAAAAGACATCTCAAAATAAAATGTGTCTATAGATCCTAAGGTAAACAATTTCTACTACAAAAAAGGGCTTAGTGAACTTTTACAACGTTTATTAATGTTATATCCAGAATATATGGCACTGGACCTTCAGTCTGAAAACTCAACATCTTTTTCTATTTCTGAATCGCGGTCGACGACCAGTTTTATTGAACATGCCGATATTTTCCTCGTCTGTCTAGGACGCCGAAATATATGTATATTTGATATGGAAAAGTTTTTTCCTTTTGTAAGGAACGTTTAATGACCATTCAAAACTTTGAGTTCTTTAATACCAGAAGAGGTACTAAATGCTCTCGCGATATGTTACCGATATGTTACCATAGACTATATTAATTATATAATTAATATAGTCTAATGAATCAGTCTATATAAGCCAAAACTGAGACTGATAGAATTTCTGCTCTTTGTCCAGAGCATCATATTATTTTGCGAAATGTGCGCGCTTAATCGCGAAACGAACCATTTCTAACCTTAATGTTATGAAATGCTAGATGAACCCTAAAAAATATATATATGCTCCAAAAGAAAAGAAGCATCGTCATACAGTTTAAACAAAAAATTATCTTGCCTTATTTTCCTACTGAAATGTCACAATAAATTATATTTTCTCGCTGGTTCAGAACCCTGAATTGTTATTGCCAAATGCACTGTACTCAGCCCTAAGGTCAACGGTTTCTCGTGTTGCAAAAATATGATCGTTTAATTGCTCGCAATGATGGTGTTCTTTTTAACATTCTCGACTAAAAGATGCTATGACTATGTATAATGAACAGCCAAAAATTCTTTTCTTTACTACGGTTCTAAAATGAATATAATTGGAAATTCCTTGTTCATTATAGCTTTGTCTTCGGTATATGCTGCAAAAGAATTATTATAGCACCAAACGTATAATTATGCAATTAAAATGATTGTTCGCATCTAGATCTCGAACAAAATGAAAATTGTCTCACATATAGTGGGTGTATTTGCTTATCAGCACAGTAGGCATTTATCTTAGGAAGCGACGGTGCTAAAGTTTACATATTTATGCGCTAACAAGTCTATTTATACCACAAAGAGTAAATTGCAAAGCTTCAAAGACTGGTGGAATATTTCATGCAAGTGGTGCTATGGATGGCGAAACAATTGATACATCGTTCACAATTAAGAATACAATAGGAGCGTGTACAGACAAAGGCCCTATTATTCTTAGGCTCAATCTTCCTTCTCTTTTGTAACGCTGTGAAGTATGCTTTTATGTACTTTGTCATCATTATTGGCTGTCTCTTCTATGAAATTCAGTTGCATGGGGAAGGTTGGCACGTGTACGAACTGAACATATTAAGGTCTATGAAAATTACCTTTCTTATTGGAAATTCTTTCCTTAATTTACAAAATACAATTCTTTTTTTTTTTCAGAAGTAGAACTCCTCCAACTTCGGCATGTGTGTCTAACTGATTTCCTTAATTATTCTCTACGTGATGGCTGTAGAATTCCTTCGTAGAAATAACAACATGGAAGTAACGATATGTAATCCCTTGCCCGGTAAAAGATTAATTTAGTACTGCGGTTGCTCAGTAGGGATAACATAATGGAAAACTGAAGAAGGCTTCTTTTTCAGGGCTAATGGCCGCCAATTGATTATTCGAAATTCAAAGAGACAATGGATTGTTGTTAGAAAATTTATTGCCTTCAAATTGTAGTCGCCGTTCAAAGAAGGAACTGACATCAATTAAAGCAATTAAGCGGCCGTTTCCTTGCTTTACAGTTGATGAGAAAATACGTTTCGAGCATTCCGTCTAACAGCTATAGCGTATGAGTTATTTGTTGCGTACATTTTAATTGTATTATTATAGCCAGTCTCAGAATATAATTATGGAGCATTTAACGCTTCATTTTGAAGGTAAAAAGGATAATGCATCTAACTTTGTAGTAGGGGTCTCAGCCGCCAGTTAAATCGTGTAGTGCAACTTTTCCAAGCGTTGATATGTAGAACAGCACAACTGACGTAAGCTCATTGTAAGCTACACAAAGAATTCCCGATCCATTTACGTGGGAAAAAGCGACGTGCTATAGTCATATGATCCATTCCTATTCTGCTTTAGGCAATTAGAATCGACTTATGCCTGTACCTTGCAGCCCACGACCCACCTCAGGGTACTGGCTGCCGCATACGAAATAATATATTTACCCATTAACCCATTATAACAAGCGGGCCTTTTTCAATACTTCAAACAATGTTAATACTGCGAGAAAGACATTTTCCTCGGTACTTACTGGATAAAATCCCAGTGGGCCTTTTTAGTGCATTTCAAATATGTACTACATGTTCGTTATATCTCCTACCTCCTCAGTCACAACCGCACTGCGCCGCTCGTCCATTAGTAATGCCGCTTCTAGAGCTCCCCGTGAGATTTTTTAGGGGAAAAAACATGATCTTGGGGGAAAAGTCTATGCTCTAACAGCTCTGGGAGCAGAATGGCAGAGACAATGACATGCTGATGACTCTACGCCCTAGCGGATTTTCCGCCGTATGTAATTATGCTCTGCCATCTCCTTCCAGAACAACATTACTCACTGACTTGAGATGCGAAAATTTGCATCACGTCCTCCATAGTTTCCCGTATTTACCGTCTGCAAACAAAGAGTTTTCGAAAATTGTGTATCACAAATACATTGTAATATGACCAATGCTGTCACGAAATGTGCTAGTGTACGGATTATAGATTTCCGCTAGAACTTTAGCATATTCAAATTATTTATGCAATTCTTGTTCCCGAGACTCTAGCAAAGAAAAGTCGGGATAAACAGCCCTCTTTATTGAATCTTCTTCGAATTAAGTTATAGAGACCCACTCTTTATTAGCTCTTCCTTAGTCTAAAGTAACTCCATAGAATGAAGCAACTAGGCGTATCTGAACACGTTGACTGGCGCTCGTAACGCCACCTGGACTCCGTCCAAAGAACCTGTGGTATTGCGATGCAATAAGTAGGGCTGAAATTTGGGCTTGATGGGGCGCTCTAACGCTTTTTGCTGGACAGTGGGCGCTTATATTAACTACATATAAACTACATTAACTAGCAGAATCTGTGACCGCCTTAGAAGCTTAACTCGGAAATCAGCTTCTGGACCGGCTGAAACTTTTTGTTAGGGATCGTATCATGGCTGTGGCTGAGAGAGGAAGGTATTTATTTATTGGTTAGTTTCATAAAATTCCCCTTTGGTTCGTTTGTAGATCCTTAGCATTCTGGTAATAGTAAACAAAGAAGGTAGAAGCCTGTTAAATTATCATATACTTACGTAAACACCCAACCTCTAAACTCACCTCAGATCGACCGTTCGTGACAGTCATGACGTCATAATTATCTCTCGGCTCGGCAGGATAAGTTTTAAATACCACTTGCATCATGGATACGAGCATCACTATAATATTAATGTGCTTCTTCCTCCCTACGTACCTTCCTTAGTTAGTTAGTACCACCGGGACGCTTTCACAATTAGAAAAGGGAAAATTACGGTATATTAGATACCACCTCGGGAAAGAAGACGGCTGAAATTATCTCAGGCCATAGGCAGCAGATTGGTGGTTTAGCTTGGAACATATATTCGCGCTGCGTAATTTTCGCGATTCGTACGCTTGATACGGATTGGGGAGGGGGGGGAGGGGAGGGGCGTTATAAGTAAATAACAATGTTTTCATTCTGTTGAGTTTACATAGGTTCTTTCAGTATTAGGTAGCATAAAATTAAGACAATGCGGATCTGAGATATCACTGAGGCACAGTGCTTTTCTTGTGTGGAATTTCGACAGGTTCCAGCTAGTACGATTTAAAATCAAAGCTGTCGACTGTGACGTCATCATTGTCTCTTGACGCTGCTGGAGATAGCTACATAACCCTGGTATCGTGAATACGCACATACGATTTTATAGAAGCGATCAACTGTGACGTCATCGCTGTTGCTAATTTTCAAGTACAAATTATTAAGAAATGCCTGTATATTTCCTTATTTTGTCTCGTCTGCCATAGAACGCTCCGTAGTTCTGAGACTCATACTGGCAAATATAATTTAGCTTACACGGAAGAATCGGCACCATAAACAAAAACAGTGATGAGGTATCACCGCAAATCGTTTTATATTTTTTTCTGGTGGCAGAATCTCTCAGTTTGTCTTTCAAGAAGTTCGAATTGCTCATTATTTTTATCAGATACAAACTCAATAAGAATATCAATAGCTGATTGTTACCTGTGGAATGGACGTGCCACTCTTGAGAATTCTCATTAAATATTTTTAAAAGCCTGCTCCTTTGTAGCCTCATTCTTTGTTATGGACAGAAAATAAATAAATATCGAAAGCTGCTGATTGAATTTATTCTTTACGGCGCTCTTTTACGCGCCGTTCTCTTCCATGGACAAAAAATGTTTAATAGTCAGTCATTTTTGATAGACTGGATGTGATAGCATGCGGCTCCTCCAGCGATTTTTTCCACTAGATATACTGTTTATTTGTCTTCCATTAAACACGGGTCCGTAGCTCAGGCAAGTATACTTGGTCTGTCAACCCAACGTCCGAATGTTTTCTTCCCTCGTGAACCCAACTACTTGTCTTCCAATTAATTTTCTAATATGCTAACCGTCCCGTCAGCCGACTTACCAAGTATCACTCTAGTTAAAGCATTGGATGTGTGGTAAGATATGTGGTGAATTAGAACTCAGAATGTTGTGCACTTTGCTGCTGATTCAAGCTGACGCAGCTACCCACTCTGCCGCTGAGTTGAGGAAACACGTTCATTTGACTTTCGCGTGCACGCGCCCTAATACTATTCGTATTAGTCTGTGCTATTCTGGTAGAATTAAGGGTTAGAATCATATTCATAATAGTCAGTGATATTTTAGTTCAGTTGGTACAAGGTTTCTTTGTTCCATTGTAGTCTGATGGAACATGAAACCTTGCGTCGCGAAACTGCCTGCATAAAATACAGTTAAGACCAGCCAGAAACTAATGGAATTTAATTCCAATTGAAGGCCGGTCCGCCAGAAAGAAGAAAGCCAGGCAGCTGCAATATTAATTTTTAGTTCGATACTTGCGCTTAATACGTCATACTGCGTAATGCAAACGCGCAGTAAGTCAGTAGCTGGCTATAGCAGGGCGAATGCGAGAATGTATAGTAGACACTGTCGTTCTGTGTCTGTGTGTCTGCGCTGTTCTAGGGAGTCTGGCATCTCTCCCACACCTGAAGGCAATGTCTTTTTAGGTAAATTGCTTGGTACAGTTGTCGCGTAGAGTTGTGCTACATTCTAGGCTCTGGGTTTCCACGAGGGCTCTAGTTGTATGTACTTTAAGCCCCTATACACATGACCAAAGAATTTTCTCAAATTTCACCTGCAAATAATCTAATGCCCCAGCGACAGGTTCCAAAGTTTTTGTTTGTTTATTCATTCAATTATGTAAAGCTGTTAGAACGTCTTAAAGTTTCTTTGCATGAAATGAACTGCATTCAAGATACTTCATAAAATGAAACTGTAAAATGGAAGCTCGCTGGTCTGTCCCTGGCCGCTGCCCTCAAGAGCACAATTTGTGAAACGTTTCTGACTCTTGAAACTACAGTCTCGGTTACTGTGACTACAATTTAATGTGTATAAATATCGCGCTAAAATCTGCATCCTCGCCAATTTAAACTGGCAAAGAATTAACCCATTAGTGACAAACGTTCCCATTTTGTGAACTTAACTCCAAGTTGCGGCAAAAGCTTATATAATGTTATTTTTGAGTTTATGTTGCATCGAACGTAAGCAGAAAGACGCAATCTATATTTTTGGTTGGTCTGAAGATTCATTCCTTCATTCTACATTGTTCTTATTGCGGTGTGTTTTGAGCTATGTATTTTTAGCAAAAATAGTCACCATACAAAATGCAAAAATTTTAATTAGATGAAGTGGTGCGTACGGAGCAAATACGGCATAAATCACTTTATTAATAATTACTTAATAGCATAGATGCCCTTTCGATACATAGTCTTTCGCAGTTTTGATGATAAGAGCAATTTTGTTCTATGTTCCCAAGATAGGAACGTTGGTTAGTTCGGGGTGCAGAATGTCGTATTTTGCGGACTGTGATGAACGAGTGTAAGAAATAAGCTGTCAAGATTTGGCGTCAAGGTGTGGATGATGTGCTGTGCTGACGGTTTCTAGTGAAACTTCTCATACTACTGTGGCAAGGATGATAATAAAAAACTGCCTTTGGGTCCCCAAAAAAATATTCTTGAACCCTTGGAAAACAGCAATACGGCTCTGATGGCAGATCTGGCGAAGAATGAACTTAGAGCATGTGCAGCTATCAGAGACAACCGTACAGGGAACTGTCGTCTAATACCAAGGAAACTTCGCGCGAAGGAACAGAGAAGTTACTATGACTACAGAACAAACGGCCTAGTTTTATGTGCTCGATGGAACGATAACAGTACCGTGACGGCTGCTAGTAACTTTTATGGTGTTTCACCGATCCAAAGAGTACAGAGGTGGGTGAAGAATCAAGGGAAATACCATCGACCAACCATTCATGGTCCACATGTACGAGGGGAATTCAAAAAGTTCGCGGAATTGCTGATAATATTTAACATAAATTGTAGCTTTCTTGCGTACGTGCAAATATATTGCTCTGCCAAGTGTGGTCCTCTTCTCCGCTGATTCATTCCACTAACTTTGACGTAAGTTGCTGCGCTTCAATAGGCAAATGAGCAATTACTCATTTGAGCATCACCATGAAGCGTTTGGTATCGAAGTCGCTGGAAGTTCGTTACTATCAAATTTTCCTGCGCCTTGCTGTCTGTGGGGCGAGTTGTAATTGCGTTGCGTTCGAATGAATAAGAAACAAATTTTTAGGCCTTTGTTTTGACAGCGGATTTGAGACTAATAATTCTTAGTACTTTGATATTAACAAAAATGAGGTCCTCCATCTCATCGTTGAAGCCATTTGTTATAACCTGACTTGTGCCATGTATAGCGGTCGGACGCCAGCTACCATATCAGACAGCCCTTGACGTTCTTGGATACGTAATGACGCTGCGAGAAAATTTTTCCGCAAACTTTTTGAATTCCCCTCGTATTACCGCAGAATTGGTGAAGTTAACGTGCACTACCAAATTTTATCCTCCTACGAGCCCAGGCTACGATGCAGAAAATGGTGGTGGAGTATACTCTCACAGTTATTGAACTCGCCTGGGGTTGCTATCTTCAGATTCTCCCCGTATGTGAATCCGTTCCCAGAGCAGACTCACAAAGATTCAAGAAGAGAGATAGCTCGTATTCAGCGACACGAGCTACGTGCAACGCGACAAATTTGTTGCACGACAAAGTATAACGGAGGGTACAGCAGTCTGCTGCCCCCACCGCCGCCGCAACTGCGATGCCTCGCGACACCCGTGCATTGCTGCAACACGACTGCCGTAAATGTCGCATTGCGTCGCTTGTTGCTGCCTGTGGGGCCCGGCCTAAGGGTACAAGGCAAGAGGATACGACACGGGGCCCAGCATCATCAGTATCGGAGGCTGCCCGCTATCACGACGTGTTCCATTTCCTTGAGACTAAGGCCGGGGCCACACAGAAAGCAACAAGCGACGCAATGCGATTTTTACGGGAGTCGTGTTGCAGCAATGCACGGGTGTCGCGAGGCATCGCAGTTGCGGCGGTGGGGACAGCAGACTGCTGTACCCTCCGTTATACTTTGTCGTGCAACAAATTTGTCGCGTTGCACGTCGCTTGTCTCGCCGGTGGGGCTCCGGCCTTATAGTCAAGGAAAATGCTGCATGTGCAGCAATAATACTTGTCTCAAATGGGTTTAAAGCAATAAGCGGTTGCACAATATGTACAGTGAGAATTATCATAAGCGATAATTGTTTCAGTGGAACAAGTTTCTACGATTAGCTGAGCGAGAGTACGAAAGAAAAATTGGGAAATTTTTATAGTGAATTACAATTTTCTTCCTTGTTTTGTGCTATAATGTTATTTAATAATCAAAATGCTCTAAATATTGTGCTATTGCATGAGTTCCATTAGCTTATTGAGGCTTAGGAATGTTGAATGTGCCAATGCACCAAAGAATAACCTTTATATATGGATATCATATTTTTGTTATATTCTGTGCCCCTAAGTGACCCACGTTCCCATGTTGGGAACATTCATAGAAAACAGTCAAGAAAACGGATTTTTGATACATTATGGTTATATATGCTCTCATTAGACTCGATAGGCATAACTTCTATGAAAATTTTATTTAAATTCCACCTATTTCTTGGTGCTATCACTAATGGGTTAAGTAAGTTGTTCGAAATTTCACCAATGGTACTTAATGTAATGAATAATCTGCACTGGCGGCTGACAATATCTTTACTATAAATGTAATTCTATTACAATGTAGAAAAGCACAAGCCGAATCTATGTCTGTTACAAACGTGACTTGGAGGGTTGCAAAAAAATACGTAATACGCGTAAAAACTTTTTATGCTTTGTGCCCTCGTGTGCAGTGGCCTTTATATAATTAAATAATTCACGCAGCCCTCTCCATTAGCTGCTTAGACTCCTCCCTGATAACATATACTGTATATATGCTCCCCTCGGTAGAAATAAAAGGAAATTTTAATGTTAGGTTGTATATTTTCATGTTTACGCTCTTTCCGATGATGGGATTTTTACATATCCCGAAACGTTACATTTTATATCAACTGTCGACATTAGAATTATTATCAAATAATTCATTTATAGCTTCCCTCAATACTCCAAATGGCAGCTGCTTGAATGCTCCGTATTGTGGTAAATTCAATATTGAACCGCTTTTCGGTGGTAAAATATCCTGATTGATCGGTACTACAGAGAGCTATCAATTAACCGGCTCAATATACAGCATCAAAGGAAGTACCACTAATGGAAACGTACTCATGCAGATACTCGGATTTCGCTTCTACGCTGAAAATAATCCGTGCTGGCTAAAGTCAGACCATTTAACGTGGCTTCTATGGCCAAACTTTCAGTTCTATAAAGAGAGATTTGGTCAAGGTGAGTTAAATTTACTGAAAATTGCTAACTACATTGTATTCGAAACTGCCGTAATACTTGTTGGTGTTATTTTCAGCGAGGAAAAATTATAAAAGTATTCGTAGTGTTTTTTAATGGGTGTGGCTGAAAAAATGTAATATAATTATTCAAGAGTATTAGAATGCAATAAAATATTGAAGCAATAAATGTACTTGCGTCACTACATGTCGCTGAACGGCTGAAACCAGCTAAATAACCGCTCCGTTCTGAAGTCCACTCTAAAGCAATCATTGTGTTCTTTTTCGTAAACTGTTTACTACTGCCTTGTGTGACACTAGTATACTGTAACTCTAAAATGGTGCCAATTTTTCGATAAGGTTCTCAATGAGGCAGAATATTAACTAATTTAATGCTTAGTCAGATAGACTTTTTGCAAGACGTTCTCAGCATTACAATCACTTTTGTTAACCCTTTGTGCATAAAGAATCAATTCCATAATTTGTTATAATATCGTAAATAATGAAACCAATAATTGGTTTAATTTAATTATTTGCTTCCATTGCATTCAATACCTGTGTAAAAAATATTATTGAACGTTTGTTGTTGGTAAATCATGCGATGTTTTTATAGAATCATTTCAAATCTTACATTGCAAATCCGCTAACTAAGTTTACCATAATCTTTCTTCAGTTTGCACTTACGTAGTAAAATCAAGTTATATCGTAATTCAAACATTATTTTTGTAAATAATTTATTATAATCCCTCATAATGTATAATTTTATGCTATTCATATTATCCCACATGCATGCAAATTACGCTAAGACACAATTAGTTTTATGTTAAGTTCGACACCTGGTTGAAGACCAAATTTCACTACTTTTGCAAGGTTATTAACCTCCTCATGAGGTAATTGTGATGGGATACAAACCTGTACTGCATCTATGATGCGGATGCAGCTGGAAAATTGCGATCAGGCCGCCATTTTTCCATTACTCGCTAATCGAGCTGCTGTTAACGGGCCAAAAGTGTTTGGGAAAATTCGACTTTGATTTACGTAAGGGTATTCGAACCAACTCGTGTTCAGTCTGCCGGTGCTGATGAATTTTTAATTTGTCAGGATGAAAACTCTGACCATCTACGGTCAGCATACTCTGCAGCCCAGAGCAGTTTTATTAATGGATAGTTTTCAACTACTTTAAAAAATTGAGGGTTCAGTTTCTTTGTGAACTTTACGGTTTCTGTATGCGATATTTGCGATGAATTTGCACAGGATGAACCACCTAGAGCTACTTTTCCATTTACACTTTATACTTTTAAGATACGGCGAGCATAATGAACTTCAACGAAATAAACAACTGTGGTCTGATTTGCTTTGTGAACTTTATGGCTTCTGGAGGCATATTTGCGATGAAAATTGGAGCACTCTGAGAGCGCATACCTCCGCCAAGCGAAGCAACACTAAGGAAAATTTTATGTTGGTTCTGAAACTGTGATCTCCTTTTTACTAGCACCTAAATCTTGTCATTTGTGTCTTTTGACAGCAATAACAGGTCCTGTGATCTTCTTGAAGATCCGTCCGTAACTTCTTGAGTTATGTGACA
Source organism: Parhyale hawaiensis (assembly GCA_001587735.2). Taxonomy (NCBI): domain Eukaryota; kingdom Metazoa; phylum Arthropoda; class Malacostraca; order Amphipoda; family Hyalidae; genus Parhyale; species Parhyale hawaiensis. The sequence continues at coordinate 7,684,837 of LQNS02278155.1, forward strand.
AACATTTTGACAATCATCAGTCTCACACACACACACACCAACAGACGAACCGATCATTGCCAAAATTTGATTAGAGTATTTAGATTTCTAACCTAAGATCAAACGTAGACACAAATAAACACACTGACAAACAGATCACAAAAATTGAGTCATTTGCTCTTCGTGATATACATAACAATTCATGTAAAGTTCATAAAATTCCGTCCATTAATTTTTGAGTTAGAGTAAGAACTGAGAAAAAAAGGCAAACAAAGAAACGGTTGAGCGAACCTTTACTAAAAAGTTGATCATCTGTTGCTCCTAACAGTCCGAACAATTTCGGTAAATTCTGATAAGATCAGTCTATAACTTTTTGAGTCATCTTAGTGAAAGACAGACGAACAATAAAAAAACACACACGCAACAAAAACATTACCTCCTTGGCGGAGGTAATGAAGAGTAAGAGCAACTGAGAATTCATTTACCAGCAGAACTGAATACGCTATGCCTAGATGGGAGTAGTGAATTTTAACAGGGATAGCAATTGAAAGAAGATATTTCTTTTCAGATGAACTTAATGAAAATTACTAGGTATAGCAACAAGATCTTGCAGAATCCTTGTTACCAAGAGCCACCGAGTATACATAGTTTGCCATTGCAAATCCAAATGCCATTGTATGCCAATCCTACTTTGACTTATCACTTGTTGTTCTATATATGTCATTAGTGTTAGTCCTGTAAAAAGCTCATTGAACTCATTTAGTAGCATTTTACATAGCATTATTCCCATGAGAATGCTAATAGCGGGTATCTCAAAAACTTGACACCCTATACAACTTTCAGTTGCAGATCTAAAATCAATGGTGAATTAATAGCAGTTCTTAGGTTGGCCTAAGTAGAGAACATCGATTTTATATTGGCCAGTGTTGTTGGTTGATGATTCTCAAGATTAACTACTTACTTCATGAACTGAGAGCGTGGCAGACCGAGCTCTCATAGTGTAAGCGGAAGCGTGGATATATCGGCAACAACGTGTCTGTGTTTCCGTATTTGTTGACTGCATGCGGGATGCGACATGAAGTGTCTGTGTACTCTCCGAGTGGTGGTGCATGCACTATCAGATTAACTCTGATCAGCCGGAGGCTAGTTTATTGATCACGGTTGCAGCCGATAGAGGGAAGATCTATGGCTTCTATGGCTCTTAAGGGAAGCAGTTTTTAGGGGAGCAGGGAACAATAAACACATCCGAGACTTGAAGTAATGATCATTGTACCCAAATAATGAGGAGTTTACCGACACAATTGCCTGGGGATTAGTTCTTTATGGCCGTATGCTACAAAGAATTGGCTGCTTAGTTTCATCAATTCACGCCCGTTATCTCCCTTAATGGCCGCCCCAACCCGAAGAAAATAAATTTTGCTACCGGCAATCGAACGTCCTTTCGAAATTCGATACTGAAATTAAGCGACCGTAAGCCGGCCCTGGAGAAGCCTGTTGTGTGTTTTTTTTTTATAGAGATAAAGTTCTGTTTAGTGAGTTATTTAGGTGTGAATGCCGTGAAACTGAAGTGCAAAACAGGGCATTTCGATATAAAACACATAACGCGTTGGTTCTTATGAGCAACTTAGATGAAAAATTATAGAGTGGTTGTTCTTACTGGGGTAATCTAGATATTATATCATTGAGCCGAGGCTCCTAGTTATGGTGGTCGCATAGGTGCAGCCATCACAACCGAGTGGTGCTTATGGAGCTCCTTCAGAAACAAATACCATAAAGCTGAGGTCCTTACAGAGGCTATTTATTAGCATATATCATAGCCCAGCTGTTGTTACCTAGGTCATTAACATAGAAATATTGGACAGCAGAGGCTCTTAAAGCAGTCATTTTTAAGTTAATATTGTAGACCAGTTGTTGTTACCATGAGGCCAGTTGGATACAAGTCGATAACTGCGGTTGTAGTCAAAGGGTGTATTCGCATATGCTATATTCAGCGACATCTTTTCGAAGCAAATTTTGCACATAATAATTGATTAGTGGTTAGTTAGATTCAAGTACCATAAAGGAATGTTTTTCACCAAAGTTGCAATGTTATGAAGAAACTTAGCAATTGTTGCTATAATAATGTTATGAAAGGTCTATGACTTTTCAGTAGCGCATCTTTTCCTAGTCAGTTATTCGAATTTAGTTTAAAGTTACCTAATCTTTCTCCCACGCTCACACTGAAATACGATGTGGTGGTTTACGTAAGTGCTGGAAAGGAGCGTCGAAACTGGTTGGAGGAGTAAAAGAAATTCGAACGAGAACATAGGTCGACATCACTGCTATTGGGCTTCCAAGACGTGAAAAATCCCTTGTATAGCAGGCCTTTCGGTTTATCAGGATGTGAAATGTACAAGCATGTTTTGTAAGTCATGCCCTTGGAGCGTAGAAGACGTAAATATGGTGAAGATCCTGCATAGGACGAGCCTTCCCGGATATAAAAATTTGAAGGACAAACCACTGGAGGGTTTGGAAGGCATAAAATGTGAAGTATTTTATGTAGGACAAGCCATGAAGGCTTCAAACGCGTGATATATAAAAAATTTACTATAGGAATACCCACTTAGGGCTACAAAGGCTTAAAATGTGAAGCATTCATGTAAGAAAAAGTCGTTTGAGGGCATTCAAGGCGTGAAATGCAGAAAAATTTCCTTTTGGGCAAGCCATTGAGTACTTCCAACGCGTGAAATATAAAAACAGAAATAAATCCCCATGTACAGATATAGGACTAGTCTTTGAGGCTTCGCAGACATGAAATGAGAGAAATTCAGCGAAGAAAAAGTCCTTTGAGACTCACTCTTAAGCGGTGTTGTCATAAGACGTTCCTTTGCGGCTTCCAATAGAAGAGAGAACTTACGATACCAAGTCTAAAGACTCGCTGGTTGGCCCCATAGGAAGAAATTCTTAGACGCTCGGGAAGTGCAACAGGCTGTTGAAATTGAAGCGTCGGTTTTAGATTTTCTGCCTGGGGGTTTTGCCGGAAAAGCTCGCGGGAGAATCTATAAGACGTAGCGCAATGCTTTTAACTTCGTTCACGTGGCATTGATAATACCTAGGTAGTGTCAGTCAATTAAACTTAAGTATTCCCAGAGGGCAAAATAGGAATAGCGCTACAGAGAACTAAAGTCTGCTTTGGAGATAACTTGATCAAAATCTTCTACTGTATAATAATGTACAATGAGTGTTTGTTTATTTATAGGGTACTCAACCGTCGAAAATGGCGGTAACAGTTTCTTAATGGAGCCTTTTATTGCTCTTGCTTGTAATACGGGTTTTGTGGCAAAAATTATACCTCATAGCTTTAGGCTTAATCTCCTATTAAATTAAAGTAACGAGTGTTGTGCCGTCAGGAGTTTGCGGAAGCAAAATTTTCCTGTCCGCAAGTTAAAGCATGAATATCAGTTTTGAAATGCTCGAATGTCAAGTAGCAAAAAAAAAAAAAAAAAACTAGAGCACTCTATGGGAGCACACCTCCGCCAAGCAAGGCAACGGTAACGAAAAATTCAAATTTGGTTCTAAACTAGGATATCCTTTGTATCAGCACCAAAATCTAATTATTTGTGCCTTTTAACAGTAATTACAGCTTCTGTAATTTTCATGAAGATCCGTTTATAACTTTTCGAGTTATGTTGCCTAAAAACATTCTGACAAACATTAGTCAGACACACAAACGGACCAACTGATCCTCGCCAATATTTGTTCATTTCCGTTTTCCTACATTTCTATCAATTTCTGCAATTTTCATAAAGATCCGCTTATAGTTTTTTGAGTTGTTTTGCAACAAACATAAAATCAAACACAGAGATAAACGGATCACCCGTACAATTGTCGCCCCAGAAGAGTTTGGGGTGACAGTCGTACAGGTGAGAATATTGGGGTGACATTTGCACAGGTGGGAAAGACTGGGATGGCAGTTGAACAGAGGGTCTAATCTAATAACTGATTAAGCTAACCTGATATTCTGTGGTGACAATTGTTGTACCAGTGGATATACTGGGGTGACAATTGTACACAAGGGATTTATTGGGAGGATAATGGTGCAGATGGAATTTATTGGGGTGACAACTGTACAGGTGAGATTTTGGGGTGTTGTGCATAAAATCCAGGCAAGCAAACGAATAAACAAATCATGTCAAAAATTTGGTCATTTACTCTTCGTGAGGTATCTAAAAACTCATGTAAATTTTATACAAATCCATTCTTAAGCTTTTGAGTTATGGTTCTAGGAAAAAAATGAGACAGATAAATAACGAAACATACGGTTGAACGGATCTTGACCGAAGTTAATCATCTCTTACTATTAACATTCCTAACAATCGCCGTAGACTTCGTAAAGATCCGTCCATAACTCTTTCAGTTATCTATGGGACAGACAAATATACAAACAGAATACCAGCTAAACAGATAGACACACGTGAAGAAAACATATATAACCTCCTCGGCGGAAGTAAATATAGTTCTGTCAAAAGAATCCCGCATATGCTTAGTGCTTACTGTACTCTGGATACCAGCAGTTAGCTGAACCACCAGGATTGAAATTTGACTGCAATATGAATTGAAAATGTTTCGGTCTCTGCGCAGCGTTAAGTTGCATCTATTATGAAGAAATTAGGCTAAAAAAACTACGTGAATTAGCTTATACGTGATAGGATCGTGAACTCTCTCGGAGATGCAGCCTTTCATCTACTACGATCAAAACAAGAATAAGCATTGAGAGGCACAACCTTTAGACGATTACCATTATAACCATTCTATGTCCACCCTGGGCTCTCTCTTCTTCATTCATGTTTTCTCGTATCAAATAATACCGAGCTTTATTTCAAAGCGAAGCGAGCTTTAGAAAATACAGAATTTGGTCTTTCCAGTTAATTTTTTAGAAACTATATTTGCCGTCGAAATTTAGGGCTAAAATTTCATGGTTTCACATCTTGTTATCCAGTAGATGAATTTTCTCGTATCTAAATTTTAACCCGTGGATGCACTGTGGGGCAAAATGACCCCAATTGAAATTGAAATTTGAATAATTATAATTTTAATCCATGTGTTGGAACACGGCTTGATGACTTTCCCAAATACGTGAGAGCTATGTTTAGAGTCAGTTATTTAAGAAAATATAACGTGTGATGATAGCTATTTTAATGGTTGTGCTATTCATGCATAACTGGGGTCAAAATGACCCTATTTCATTTATATTATTTCTTTAAATATGTGTATTTATATAATGCAGCTCTATTTCAGTCATTTTATATCAAACTGTGAGATTTCATCTTCATACAGTACTCATTCATAGGAATTTTTCATGCTGTATCTAACAAGAACGAGTCTGAGCAAGTATTGGCACGAAGCTCTGCCATCACAGTCGCATAGGTATATTAGTTTTAATCATAAGTCTATTTATTTTCCCTTCCTGAAACTAATATCACTATGTTGACATTAGCAACAGTCACTTTGGTGGTTTGTTTTTTACTGAAGACTAGGCTTCTAGCCACTCGCTCATGATGTAATAGATAAATAGTTTTCATACAGTGGTACAATGGCGGCATGGGGATCCGTAATTCCCCGCATCGATTGAGTCACAGGCTCGACTCTTTCTATTTATTCTATCAAAATAAGGGTTAAGGAATGATGAGCCCCTATCTGGAAAATATTAGGTATTGACGGGACTGTGATTTCACAGGTTATTAACTGTTTATGGTTAACGGATGAACTCCCTCCCATACACGAACGATTCTGTCTTAATATCTCCACCATGATGCAGCGGGCAACGTAAGCACACAAGATGCTTGCGTTGCTTAGTGATAAAGTGGTGGCGTGGTGATCTGTAGGTCCCTAGTTCGAGTCCCTGACTCTACTCTTTGTGTAGATAGTATATGTGTATGCCTGGTAAAAATCACGTCATATTCTTTGTTGAAATATCTTTATTAATTTTTCAAACTTACGAATCTTGAAAGTTGTAGGATGTTCGGTTCCTTGAGCAAAGTTGAGTGCGGTGAGGTTGGTGTTTTTGTTTCGCCTTTCGATCATTTCTTACTAGAGGGCCCAGCCATCAAAAATAAAGGCAAAAATTCTGTGATTGAACTTTTTATTGTTCCGGTTCCCAGTATAGGTTTTGCTGCATTATAGGTCTCATCCCTGTAGGCCTGATCTTCCATTAGTGAAATGCAAGCTGTACAACCATGAGTTTTGCGATAAAAAAATATCCCCGGGCAAGATTAGGCGTGAATATTAGTAGTGTATAACGTAGCGAAATCCCCGTTTTTGAGGGTAACCTCCCCTCGCGGCTCCCCTCGCGCGTGAGCTTCCGGTTTATGCCGGCCAATGCACTACCGGTTTAGCGGGGGTCAGGGGGGGGGCGCTAACCGGAGTGGGCGGGGCCTGGGAAACCGGAAGGGGCGGCGCGATGACCC
>LQNS02278155.1:7695362-7709398 GCA_001587735.2 Parhyale hawaiensis
TGTCATGAAGAAAATTGCATGAACTTTAGCTCAATTTAAAAACTCTATTCTCCTTTTTTTCTTCACTATACCTAACTTTAGGCCACAAAGGTAACTTCTTGATGGCATTAAGGCCAAGTTTCACCACTGACTGCATGATTCGATGCAAAGTTTGGAGGGAAGCTCCGCTAGACTCTGGCAACCCCAGATGCATTCCAGACCGTCCATATTAGTTCACTGGGCTCTAGGGTAAAACCAAAGGACTCTGGGGTACAACTTATAATAAAAGCTGGAATGGTTCTGTCTAGGTAAAATAAAAAAATTTCTTTTGCAACTGAGCGCCTAAAAAATTGCCGAAGCTTCAACTTTTACGGTAAAAATGAAATTCCAGTGCCGCGGAGCAATGGTAATAAATTTTGATGTATTTTCAGATTTACGCTGAGGTATTTTTTAAACAGCGAAGAGCGGTGGAGGCATTAAGCGCAACGGCTGTGGTTTATGCAGAATGCTTTTAGTTTCAGGGTAGGAACGGATGCAACGCGTGATGTATTCAAGCAAATGGCAAACGGATTACACGAGAATAAATGTTTCTTTAAAAAGTGCGCTGTTGCACTGTATATTCGTAACACGATTTAATTGCGGCGTGTAAATTATACACTAGTGTAGAGTGTAACACAGCAAGTTAGAAATTAATGCACTGTGTCCGGAATCAGGTGTTGGATTGCGAATTTTGATTTCACGAACTCAAAGAGTTGCCGGTCAGGTATTGAAATATTTTCTTCAATTATATAAGATCCAGAAAATATTCTTGTGCAAAAAGACAAATCTATAACATTGCGCCGTTGCGATGCCGTAAATATGTACTAACCCGTGTATAATGCAAAACAAAATTAATAATATACGACAAAATATTAGCTTCATCTTACTAATACACATATAATGCAAAACATAATTAATATATATGCAGCAAAACTAGGGTATTCCCCTTACGCAACTGTTATGTAAACACACATTAATATGCAATAAAAAATAAGGTATCTTCACTAAAATGTACATAATATAAAATGCAATTAATATAATTATGGTAAAATATAGAGAACTTTACTAACGTGCATACAGTATAATGTAGGTAAATATAACGCTACTATTAAACATGGCAAAGAGGAGGGCTTCACTTACGCGTGAACTATAGCAAAAATTAAAGAATTTATAGCGTAAATAAATAAATTTACTAATACGTGAATAATATAATGAATACTGCGTAAATAGAAAAATTCATTAACGCGTGCGTGCATAATGTAAAACACAATTGACATGTACCATAAATCGAGAACTTCACTTACATGTCTATTATGTAAATCAAAATTGATATAAAGCGAAATACAGAAACCTTCACATGCGCATGTAACTTAAGATGTAAAGCACAATTGATACCTATATAGTAAAAAAATTGAATCTTCCGTCGCTCTCCTAATTCTATAAATGTAAATTGAAAAACTGAACTAATGTGTGATATGAAAATAACAATTATAATACACTGTTTTAGGTAAAATGGTTTTTTTGCATGTGGTATCAATTTTTCAATATTGAAAACCATGATTTCATCCACTCCGATCAAATGTCACGCACTATGAGCTCATATTATTTACTTACTAAGGAAATTTCAATAGTTACGCTTTCATAGTAATAAATCGTAACCTGGAAATTGTTTCTGACAATTACTGTGGAGATCATGAATCAGTATCAGTGCTATATAATAATTCACGTCGTGTTTTATTTATTTATATATTTATATCTTCCCTATCACGCTCTATGGGAATAAGATAGGAGAAAATTCAGATTTCAAAATGTAAAAATAAGTGGGGTTACCTTGCAATCTTTTTCTTCAGCGAAAAAAAAAAAAGTTGGGTACCTTGCAATCTTTTTCTTCAGTATTAGATGGGGGAAAAATAGAACTAATAAGATAGGAGAAAATTCATATTTCAAAAGGCGAAAAAAAAAAGTTGGGTACCTTGGAATCTTTTTCTTCAGTATTAGATAGGGGAAAAATGGGGAAGCAAAAAACACGGCGGGGGTTTTGGTGAAGTGTTAATTAGTTATTAAAAGAAACAGCACTGCCTTTTTGTACAGCTAGTATTTTAGTCTAATTGTTCAAGGCATATATAAATTAAGAAAATGATAAGCATTCTGCATTTTTATGTTACGGTTAGCGGACTTCAACGAGATCATTACGTAGTAAATACATACATATATGTATCTTTTAGAAAAATTGGTTTCTCTGTCCGCTTCAATGTTTCTTTAAAAATTTAGAGAGCGCGATGAAACTATACTGGTTATTGTTTTAAACCTGGAGCTACTCTGTAACGCACACGAGAGAAACTTCCTTGTTTCAGAATCAGTGGGTGCGGCCTTCCAGTAGTATTTTATATTTATATCCAATGTTCCAATAATAAATTATAAAGCGAGGACATTTTGATAAATTCATAAATCAAAGTTAACGGGGATTTCAAACTTATTTTGTTGACAAAGATTTGTTTGTGTATCCACGACACTGCCAATTTTTACACCTATAATGAAAACAATTATGCTTACCTAATTAGCACAATAATTATAACTTGTACCTCGGTGGAAACCATAGAGCATTTACAGCGCAGAGAGTGCCTATATAATCTTACAAACAACGAACATTGCCTGTACAGTTATGATTATATTACAGTCTCCAGTAAATATACTCTCATCGAGCATTCTGTTATGGTGGAAAGCTGGGGGGGAATACCGTGAAATGATTGTTTACAGAGCCAATAAGCAGGGGAGAGTGTGGCCTTTCTGGGAATAATAGAGACGGGAAGCAAGCGTTTAATTTCCCTACTGACGATTATAGACCGACCGTGCACCCCGGCCCCGACAAACCCCGGCCTTTTTCAGCCCCCCAGCCCCGGTTTATCGGAAATTGCTTGCCCCGGCTTTGCAAACTATGAAAACCATGGCTCTTTGGGGGAGAGAAAACACTTAAGAGGCAGCAAAACAAGTTTTCTGGGGGAGCTAAGTGTTTTCAGTTATGATTATATTACAGTCTCCAGTTGATATTCTCTCATCGAGCATTCTGTTATGGAAGAAAACTGGGTTAATGTTTCATTGTGAGTGACGATTCACCAATTTGATATGAATATGCTGTCTTAATTACTGTCAGTACAAGAAAACCCCGGCTCCTGTTATTTGGTTTTGGTCGCCCCGGCTACTTGATTTTTGGTCGCCTCGATCTTCGCCCCGGTCGGTCTATACTGACGATGCGATTGCCGGGAGTCAAAAATGACATAAAAGCCACGTTGAGTGGAAATCCGAACCGGTGACGTCTCAATGCGATACCCATGTAGTGCCACTAATCCAACACAGAATAAAAGTAACAAGCAGAGGCAGTGATTCTGTCGCCCGACGATAAATGGTAAAAAATATTTGGATACAGCTGATAAGCTTTTCTCAGAAAGGACCTCTTCGTGCTTCAGTTCACTTCCCGACTCGATACCTTGCTTATTTCAGCATGAATCAGGGCCAAGGCATAAACTTCTTCTTTTTTTTAATAATTCGAGCTCATTTTTCTAAGCAACAGCTTCAGAATTTAGTAAACGTGAAGACGTTCGTTCTTGCTTCTAGAATTATCTTCAACATTTGCATTAAAATAACTACAGTACGACGCGTGTAAATTCATCGCTGAGCTTGGTAGCAGTGCATTATATCCCGCAACACTGATGGCCGTCATTGCGGGTTTAAAATTGGTGAACTCAGTAGGTGGTCTATCGCGATTCAACACCGTTTTCCTTTTCTATTGCGTTTTGAAACTGAGTGGCAACAATTTGAAGCAAAAGTAAGCTTATTAAATTTTATTTGAGAATCGTGCGCAGTGCTACAGAAAAATTTAACACACTTTAAAAGGCTTGTGGAATGAGTGGATCATCATGGGCCGTGGTTTCAGGGCCCATTCGTTAAGCAAAGCAACTGTCAAAACTATGATAATTTGCTGTTTCGATAACCAAGGGATCGTCCATTGGAATTTGGACGCCAAGGCTACTCAGCACACAAGCATTTTACTGAGTAGCCCTTGAACACTTTGAGAAAAGAGTCATTTGTTTAAAACCGAACATCATGAACTGTTGATTGCTGCATCACGACCTTTGCCTTGCCCGACAACGTTTTAATCAACGTGTTTTAATTACTTAAGACATTCCTGTACTCCTCAACCGCTTTCTCTCGAGGCTCAAATCCTTGTGACTTTTCACTTACTCAAGGCTAAAGATTCACCTGAAAAAGCACCATTTGTGGGACCTTTACGAATATTGAGAACGCCGTAGCTAAACAGCTCGAGGCAATCCCAGCATTTCCGAGGTGTGTTGTAATCAGCACTTCAATCTTACCGGTGCTACACCGGTGACCCAGCCAGTCGCAACTCGTGTCGCAATCACAGCTTAAATTACGATTGCGCGACACTGGCTTCGGTGATGTAGGCAACTGCGAATAAACGTCTATTTCGAATAAAAGGAGCACTAAATTTACTTGAATGTGCAATAAATAAACTCCTTACCCCAGAATAAGTAAATCAAATCAGTTACTTGAAACTTCCATCGGCAAAATTTCAGATAAGACAGAATTAGAATATGATTAAGCTTACTCTTCTCGCCCTAACAACCCCATTTTGTGTTACGGTTAGCTTTTTTCAGCTTGCGGTTGCCTGATTTGGGCGTGATTACAACACGCCTCAGTTCCAGCGTTTCTATAAAAATTTGAAAAACTTCTTCAGCTTTGTGTGGATTCCTAAGCAGCAAAATTTAATTTAAAACTAAAGATGCAGAGTTTTAGAAGCTACTTCCAAATGAGTTAAAAACGTATACGTCTGAGTCACCCCAAGTGCTGGAAATGACGCATCGAAACTTCACTATTGCCTCCAGCTGATTACGTCATTACACCAGAACTGTTCCTCAGTGATTAGTTAAGAGCCCATCTCGAGGCCACCTGAGAAACAACGCCTGTTTCTGAAGTGGAGCTCGTGTAGAAATTTCGCTACTGCCCTACTTTGACGACGTCATTACAACCATACCCATACTGGTTGGGCCTGATCGTTGTTATAGTAATGTCACTGCTGGCACGGGTGTTTCGACTCCAGCCCTGTCATGTCAGTGGCCTCTACGTAGTGACGTCACCAAGGAAGGGCAGTAAGTGATATCCCCGAAGACAGGCCTCCTACCTTAACAACCCAATACAGTGACGCCACCAAGGGAGACTAGAAATTGATACCCCGCAGACAAGTCTTCTATCTCGACGACCCCAACGCAGTGACGCCACCAAAGGAGACCAGTAATTGATACCCCGTAGACAGGTCTTCTGTGTCGACGACCCCAACGCATTGACGTCATTAAGGAAGACCAGTAATTACCCTGAAGACAGACCTTTTATCTCGACGACCCCAAGGTAGTGACGTCATTAAGGAAGACCAGTAATTACCCCGTAGACAAGTCTCTAATCTCAACGACCCCAACACAGTGATGCTACCAAAAGAGACGAGCATTTAATACCCCAAAAATATGCCTCCTATCTCAATGGCTCCAACCCAGTGACGCCACCAAGGAAGACCGACAATGACGTCTGGCACAAAGCCCACATCTGAACAAGCCGTGTGTCTCAGGCTTCGCCTCATCTGCCTCAAGACGTCTCCAGTTAACATGCAGGTATGGAGCCGAAGAGGAAGGCGCGGGTCCGCGAGTCTCTGCTTTGTATGCAGCGACGGTCTGGTGACCCTGAGGAGTACAGAAAGGAATGCCTACACGGGGCTTTCAGACTTACATTAAGCAGAGCTCTTTCCTCGTGCGACAGCGCTGTATGCCCCGCAGTTATGCCTCTGACGAATTCGTCATGCTAGGATCTCACCGGCAATGCTATTATCCCTGTGACGAAGTCGTCATGTTAAAATTTTCCCAGCGGTGCTGTTGTTGCTGTAATGAATTCGTCATGTTAAAATCGTTCCGGTGATGCTGTTATCTCTGCGGCGAATTCGTCATGTTAAGATTCCCGGCTCTTCTGTTTTCCTGTGACAAATTTGTCATGTTAATATTTTCCCGGTGATGCTGTTATCTCTGTGGCGAGGCGAACTCCTCATGTGAAAATCTTCATGGCGATGCTGTTATCCCTGTGACGAGCTCATATTAACGTCGCCCTGGCGATGCTCTTATCACTATGATAAATTCGTCATATGGAACTCTTCGAAATCTACCGCCACTTTGCTAACCAAACGATGAATTTATAACACATCTGACTATAGCACCTCTGTAAACTTATTAATTTTATTTAGCTGGGTCTAATTCCTCCAGGCTTGTCATAATGAAAATAACAAGATAAATACACAATGGTCTTTCATATAGTGCCTGATTTCGAGTTCTCTGTGCCACAATCACGTCTTTTGTGGAATTTTTTATTTACCCACTTCTTGCCATCTATGATAATAATTATGATCATTAACCTCGATTAACCCATCGACCAATCATGCAAACCCAAGCCCCAAGGTAAGGTTACTATATGTAAAGTTGACGTTGTCCGGCTAAAAGTTTTTTAATATGAATATCTGAGCGACCGCGAAATAAATTCATGCATTTAACACCGCTCTCACTAGATTCACATTTATTTTACCATTCTCTTGATGTTTCTACTTATTTTGGAAGCTGCAGTACGTTGCCAATAATGTGAAATTGTCTTTCAGTGCGTGCGCTCGCAACTGTAAATAAACTTCAACAGGCCAAGATAGAGCACGTAATATCACAGGCCTTGGCTAGCGAGGCGTATTCTACCACCATGTAGCACCCAAAAATGTCAGAATGAGAAAACTGAAATTCAAAACAATACTGACTCATGTACTACGTTCCAGTGCATTACTTCAGGTCAAGGCGGAGAGACAAACTAACCTACTAATCAAGCAATCTAGCTTAAACAACAACTTAAACAACAAAAATCTACGCTGTCGTAACTATGTAGTTATATTAGGTTGTACGTAAAGCTGGGGACCCATAGTGAGTCCGATTTAAAAATCGAAGAATACGCAGCATTGTGAGTTCTAAATGCACTCTACATACAAAAAGATATTCAGACTTCACTATTAAGAATTCTATATTAGCTTACCCTTCAGAGATTACACTTATATATTTACCACGTTTGCTAATGTTTTATTGCATGCTTTTCAAGACTTGTAGTTGAGTTTACCAGGATAGAACAGAATATTTCGACGCTGAGCAGTACGTATGAGGAGCAAGAAGCTGTCGTATGAGCATCCCTGGACAGTACAGTATCAACTGAAATGAATCTAGAGCAGTACTCTGAGAGCGCATACCTCCGCCAAACAACGCAGTGTTAACAAAAATTTCTAATTGATCTTACTGCCAGGATTTCTTTTTGATCATCACAGGAAGTTAATCAACTGTTCCTTGTAACATTGCTGGAAGTTCCTACATATTTTTTGAAGATCCGTCCATAACGTTTCAATTTATCGTATGACAAACAAAGAGCCAAACAGAGAGACACAAATATACGAACAGAAGAACAGATCATCACCAAAATTTGGTCATTTGTTTCCCTCAACGTACCAGCGCATGTAAAGTTGTGAAGATTTGTGCAATCATAAATAACCTCTTGAGTTAAGCAGCTAGAAAACAAAACGACAAGGGACGAACAGATCCTTACAAATATTTGATCATTAGTTTTCATTTCTTGTAACATCCCTAACATTTCTTGCAATTTACATGAAGATCCGCTCGCAACTTTTTGAGTTATAGCGCCAAGAAAAAGCAGGTAGACAAAGAGACAGACAAACCACGTCACGGATCTTCACCAATAGTTAATCAACTGTTCCTGCTAACATACCTAACTATCCCTGTAAATGTCATGAAAATCCATCCATCGCTATTTCAAGCATAGCTTGGTGACATACAGACAGACTAACAACCAAACAAACAGACAGTCAGACAAACTCCAACAAAAAATAATAACCTTCTTTTTAGTGGAGGTAAATATCTTTGCGTAGTGCACTTATCATCCTGGGGACATAGGAGAAGTCCATTTCTGCGGTCATAGAGGCTATCAATCAATACATCCGATCTTGACACAATTTTTGGGAAGGATTGACATTGAATTTCATTGCTAGCAGCAACATAGACTACACTGCTTTTCACGACTACCCAGAACTTCACGACAAAACTGAACTTCACAACGACACTGTACTTTACGATTGCACTGTATTTCACGACTGCACTGTACTTCACGATTGCACTGTACTTCACGATTGCACTGTACTTCACGATTAGACTGTACTTCACGATTACACTGTACTTCACGATTACACTGTACTTCACGATTACACTGTACTTCACGATTACACTATACTTCACGACTGCACTATATTTCACAATTACACTATACTTCACGATTACTCTGTACTTCACGATTACTTTGTACTTCACGATTACTCTGTACCTCACGACAATACTTTACTTCGCCCTGACACTGTACTTCACGATACCCCTGTACTTAATGATACACTGTACTTCACGAATAGGCTGTACTTCACGATGCAAGCTTATCCAAGTGATGTGCGGCTGACTGATGCAATTTCAATTAGATCCTTTGTAATAAACACAGCCGCTTCAAACAGAATAGAAATAGTTCGCGTTAAAGCAAGGATTGCACGTAATAGCAAGAAACGCACATCCATCAGCGGGGGCTATCAGTAAGAGTAAAAATTAATTAGAGGGCTAATTTGCCTAGTGCAGTAACGTCCGTCTGTTATTACAAGCGTTACTGCACTTCTTTTATTAGCCTTCCAATTTGGGTCACTTTTAGATCATTTGTTTGTCTTAAGCTTCAAAGACCGTTACCCACTTTGAGCTATAGTAATGAATTTATGTTTATTATAGATCAACACATTCGTTGCGGGATCACGAACTCTCTACTTTAGGTTTGACGTCCTTATATTAGGCCTCATTACAAATATTTTATGGAAGTTTATCTATGAGCTTGTGAATCTCCAATAGCTATGTGACATTTTGGATGGACCCTCAAGTATAGTCTCATATGGTGTTAGTCTATGGATCTCGTGTTTGCTGTATACCTTCTAATACTATAAGCTCACTATATCCTCGCCTCTGATCTAAAGGATCCTGAACACTCTGGACTTCCCTAGAATTACCTCGTGTGATTGTTCGTCTAGTAGCTTATTTTGCTGCCGTCATTTAGATTTTTGATGTGATTTAGGATGCATGATTACCTCCGCCAAGGAGGTTATGTCTGTTACCAAGATAACTCAAAAAGTTATGAACCGATTTGGATGAAATTTACAGAGATCGTTAGGTATGTTATGAGGAACAGATGATTAACTCTTGGTGAAGATAGTCCATCCATTTGTTTGTCTGTCTGCCTCATTTTCCTCAATGCCATACTCAAAAGTTATTGACAGATTTTTATGAATCTAACCTGAGTTGTTAGGTATATAACAAAGAGTAAATGACCCACTTTTGGTAAGGATCCGTTTGTTCGTTCGTTTTTCACTGTTTTTAATTTCATGCTTGTTAGCACAATAACTCAAAAAAATGAATGGATCTATTTGAAATTCATGAGTCTTGTCAGTAATGTTAAAAGACATAAATGATTAAATTTTGGTGCAGATCGGTTTGTTCGTTTGACTCATGTTTGTCATAACGTTTGTCAGCAGTATGACTCGAAAAGTTATGAACGGATCTTCAAGAAAATTGCACAAGCTGTTATTACTATCAAAAGAAACAAATGATTAGATTTTGGAGTTTATACAAAAAATTATGGTTTCAGAGCCAATTTAAATTTTTTCTACTGTTGCCTCGCTTGGCGGAGGCATGCTCTCTCAGAGTGCTCTAGTGTTGACTATGTTATCACGTAAGTTTATTGTATTAAATATTTTCATCCACTTAGAAGCGCAATGTTAACAAAAATTACATTTTGCTATTATGTCAATACAGAATAGGTGAGTTCAAACCCTCTTTGATCTTTTAGAGCAGCTCGCTCTGCTTTTTTGCTAGAATTTCAAATGAAATAGCTAGTCACCAAAGAAACGCATATTGTATTGAAAATTTGATCAAAGATTATGCAAGCGATGGCATTCGCATCAAACGCAAGTGCATGAATAGAAGCTCTTTCACGCTAGCAGCGAACTGACGATGAAATTCTGCTACGTGCGCTGGCACTTACAGATTTATATATAAACTTTGAATTAATTAACTTGAATTGATTGATACTCATTGAAAATGTCCTTGTTACAAAAGCAAATTTTTCATTATTTGCATTATAGCTAAAGATAGTCATTGTATTTGGTTTTAGGATAGATGCGATAATTTTATATTGATTAGCGAGTTAAGGTCAGTGAAATTAAAACTTCGAGTCATCACTTGTCCGGGCTTCACACGAGTGTTGGCTTTAGCATTTAGACTCGTGTTGCAAGTGTTAGAAGCAACATGATCAATTTGAGACGGTAGAAAACTACAGTTTAAGGAGCATGAGTGGGCGTTTTGGAAGTTTCAAGGTAGCCGATCACGGGTGGACGCCTAAAATTCGATCTAACCTGTCGAAGCCAGCACACCGATCTCAAGTCTCGAACAAGTCAAACCTTAGAGTCTTAATCTTATCGGCCAATCGATCTCACCCTAAACCTTGTTGCTTGCCACCAAGGAAGATTAATAAATGGTGGCAGCAATGGCTACCCAAATTTGAAGCCAAATTTTCCGGCGAGGGTGACTCTCTGATTGGCTTCACGAATGGCTGAGAGCCTGTGATTGGCTTCAAAGGAGCTGCAATGGGAAAAAAAATATTCTCTAATCAATATGGCAAAATGTACATGTGTTCCCTCCATCTTTTAAACCTCCTTGCTCGCCACGAGGGCTCGTTCTCCCGTACGAACACAATGGGAGACTCGACCCAATTGTAGTGGAACAGCACAGCTTGAATAACATGGTGCTGGGAATATGAAGGTAGTTAGATCATCGGAGTCTGCGAGTCTTTCATAGTCAAAATTATTATTGCTTTGTTAACCTCTAAGTCAAGTGCCTGATAGAAGTAACAGCTTACGTTTTACTGCACTTTTTGTTACGGAATGAAAGCGAGAGCTCTTATTTATGACTGTATGGTGCGTGTAGCTGTGTACGTGTGTGCGTGCGTGTAGGTGTGTGTGTCCGAGTGCAGCAACCCGAAGGTGCTGTCTGTTCGGGCCTGAGGTTTCAGTCCATGCCAAGAGTGCGTTGCGGGATATGAATTCCCGCGAGAATTGTAGCTTTCGTAATGAGCATAACAGGTTAAAGCCAATAAAATATCCTTCAAAAAAGTTATCATCTGTTTGCAAGTCAAATCGATGATAAATTCTTTAATAGAACATTTCTTGATAGTGGCCATACTTTTATGAATCAAGTTGTCAGAATATTCTTAACAAAAGTCATGCATTGACAAATCAAATCGGTAGTGTATTTCGCAAAAGAGGTAATAACTTGGTAAATCAAATAGCTGAAGAATCTGTGTCAATAAGTGTTTTATCTTCAGTAATCTAATGGGAAGAATGTCTATGAATAGAGGAACATAACTGGGTTAAACCATAGATCACAACAATGATAATCATGACCTTAACTGGGTAAATACTACTACTACTGGCATTTACTTGGTAAGCCAGTCAGTACTTAAAGTGGAAGAAAGCAATAAAAACCATGACATTTGATTTAATAATTACCGAACAAATCAACCAGTTTAAAGACAGGGCGCGCAATGATGAGGACAACTTGAAATGGGTAAATCAATGATAAGTTAAACAGCAAGAGGTAGAATAATAATAATCATATTCACTTGGGGAATTTACCAAGCAGTTAAACTAGCATTAATGGCGTTACTGATTAGGTTGATCGCTACTTAAATTATTAGAAGTTCACCTATAAAATAGTTGCATCCACTGCAGGGTAAATCAACAAGTAATGAAACTGGGAGTTCACTGGCTAAAACAAGAAGTGAAACTGGGAGTTCACTGACAATAATAAATAATTATAATGGCATTAACTCGTTATATCAACCAGGAGTGAAACTGGGAGTTCAATGACGATAATGAGATTAACTTGTTATATCAACCAGAAGCGAAACTGGTAGTTCAGTGACAATATTAACATTAACTTGTTATATCAACCAGAAGTGAAACTGGGGCTTCACAGATAATAATTACAGTAACTGTGTTCATCAAACCTATGAAGCACGTTAATTTCTCCCTTAAATTGCCTCTTAAGGAGAGGAATTCAAGCAATCACGACGACACGCCTCGCGTCTGATCCCGACAGTCGATCGTGGCATTTCTTCCAAGGAGAAATCCATCGATTTTGGACGACAATGACAAGGAAAGTCTCACTAAATGTTACGAGCTCGGCAATTCTTTGAATTGTGCACCATTAGCTGGGAAATGTTCAGTATCGCTTCATTTTGCGGAGTCGGGAAGTGGTCCATTTCAGGGACAGCGCAAGTGGGACCGTACGGAAATGGCTCAGGAAATACACAGAGTGATTCCGAAATAGGGCCAGCGATACGTGAAATTTTGGTTGCGATGATGGATTTATGGCAGATGTTGCTTGTGCCTTGCAGGCAAATTAAAAGAATGGCTACGTCCATACTGGTTCAGATGGATTTACTGTAGATGATCACCGTGCCGGATAGAGGAATTTACAGAGTGACATATACTCTTACCGGTTAGGATGACAGTTTATGCAGATGATGCTCGTACAGAAAAAGATAATTATTGGGTGGTGGATGAAACCCTTACCGGCTAGGATGACGGATTTATTGCAGATGGAGCTCTTGCCGGATGTATCTGTAGATTCAGAAAGCATCAAATGAATCTCGGACTGCTTAGAACGAAGCTTTTTTTTACAG
Organism: Parhyale hawaiensis; assembly: GCA_001587735.2. NCBI lineage: Eukaryota > Metazoa > Arthropoda > Malacostraca > Amphipoda > Hyalidae > Parhyale > Parhyale hawaiensis. The sequence continues at coordinate 7,708,290 of LQNS02278155.1, forward strand.
GAACGCCGAATTCGTAATCTTGAGAAATGATCCAGGAAAATAAAAACGTTGAAGCTGTTTCAAAATAATTTAAGTATTATATAAAATTCTGAGAAAAATCGTAAGCGGAGTAGGAAATGATGGCTGAGATGGTATCTTTATTTTACACTGATGATATTTATTCTTAAGGTCGAATATGTCATAAATTATTGAATTGTTACTTTTAGAGATGTAGTAAGTGGAGTTGTTTGGAAGTGGCGTCGTGAATATCCAAAACGGCGTCGAAATGGTGCAGGCGGCGTATTAATTCATTACGTGAATGAAGAATTCAATGCAGATGATGAGTTCTTCAAGTCGGATGTAGGATTTATAGTGTACAGTGTATCTATTGGAAATCATGCAGAACAATAATGCGCTAAACTAGAAACATTATAGGAAATATTTATTATTAAAATGAACTGATAGAAAATGGTGATGTAACTATCTAATTCGATAATTCGAGTACATGACAGTTGAGAACTGGTCACGGATATACCTAAAAGCTGTTAAAACACAATTAGCTGTATTGGGAGCTACCGCAAGGAAATCTGAATTTATTCTATGCACTACTTGTACTAGTATTGCTAAGGCTGTAGCAGATTTAATACTCCTTCTGTATACTGCATGTGTTACAAACATTACTGAAAAATAGCACATAGAAAATATATGTCATGAATTATGAATTTTACGTAAGGTTATTGACGGTTTAGAAAATAACGGTTAAAAAACAATATCGTGACAAATAATACACGTCCGCAATTAAACTTTGAATTTGCAATCGAGGATGAACCACATTGTGCTAATTATACACACTCGTATACTGTATTCGATACAGATCATATTCGAAAATAATGTGAGAATGGCAATGGTACTATGGCAATGGTACTATGGCGATGGTACTATATTATGGCGATGACACTATGCCAATGGTACTATGGCGATGGTACTATATTATGGCGATGACACTATGTCAATGGTACTATGGCGATGGTAGTGTTGTCATAGTAGTAGTGTAACGGCAGTGCATGGTGACGGCAGTATGGCAATTGTAGTGTTGGCATGGTAGTATCGTGGTGGCGGTATTGTAATGG
>LQNS02278155.1:7753045-7788248 GCA_001587735.2 Parhyale hawaiensis
TCAATGGAAATCGCCTGAAGCAATCGCACAGGGGATCACTCTTATATTGCAGGCAATCTACGCAAACGACGCCGCCGTCACCGCGTTACGATATTGCTAGCATGAAGTTCTTCCGGACGTTTGTTTAGGGCCTCCAAGCAAGGTGTTCTTGATGACACCCTGGCCTTGGCTATAGAGTGTTTTCTCTGCTTTCTTTAACGGTTTGAGAATAACCTGTGATTGGTTTTCAGTGCATGTAGTATTCTCAACAACACCCTGGTATTTGGCATTGGTTGTTTTGGCTGCATTAAGTAATACCAACGAGGCAGTTTACAAGTGTTGATATATGTATGGCCTCCAGCAAAGTGGAATTGGCGCCATCATTGCCGCGGCTAGTGAGTGTTTTTTGCGCCTATTGGCGTCTGATCAACGTTTTACAATTGCTTGTGATATCAAACTACGGTGTCCTTGCTACTCAGTGTCGTATCGTTATAAAAACCAGTCACAGGGTGTTGGGAGTTGAAATAAAAAATCTCATTTATGGAGCTATGAAGATCACCACAGTGTGTTTTGCTGCTTTCTACAACGCTCCTAAATGAGTTTTCATCAGACGTTTAAGACCTCAAGGCACGGCTGTCTTAAATTAAGATGATGGCTGCAAAGAATATCCTAAACTTAATCATTATATTTGTAATCGGTTGGCAGACCTCCAAACCAAGTGCCTTCAATGGAACACCAGCCGTAATAAAAGAGTAAAGTGTCACTTTTTGCATATTTATCGTCATACAAACAACTGATGGATACTGTAGGTTTTTATGCTTGGACCACACTTGACCTTCATACAAACAACTTGTTGCAAGAATGCGAGATTCGAAAGTCATTTATGCCACGGTATCTATGCTACCAATTTTAAATATATATCAAAAAAGCACGCGAACTGAACATCCTAGCAACTAGTTGGCCACAGAAATGCATATGTGTCCTCGGCATACGCCCCTCCGGTTTTCAGGTCTGCATTTTCAAGAACAACAGCGTGAAATGTGCGATTCCGTGAAGAAGGAGCTGTATTTCAGCTCGAATTTTGCCCCAGGCTTATACTCATCTTGACGAAATTCTGCGTGAAGTGGTTGTAACTTTCAGACAATGCGTTGCTAAATATATAAGGGAGATTAGGTTGTCGAAATGAATAAGGAAAATATAGACTAGCTATTATGTTACTGCAAACGTGCCCTTAACTGTAAAGTAACGTTATGCTTGACTTTGTGAGACGCTCGACTATCCTGCCCAAATCATGGTCGATAGTCAATGCACAATGTTTCTCATCAATATTCATAGTGTTACTACTATTACTATATCTAGTATCAGTAGTATTACTCATCATGGGAATTTCACGATCCAAATTGGATCAGTTGAGCGATGTTGAGCTCTACACTCTGGCGCAGGGTTATATCCCGCGACCTAAGGCTCAGAGCACTTTGCGAATGATGTGCGCGGTTCCAAGCGGAGCGCTTTTCTGGAGGGTTCCTGGGTGGAGATGGCGGCACTTCAGCTCTCGCAGGGCAGTCTTGAGATTCTTTGACATTGCCCCCAGAGCTCCGATGACCACTGGAACGACGTCGACCTTCATCTGCCACAGTCTCTGGAGTTCGATGGCAAGGTCACGGTACTTTTTTCAGTAGTATCACTATTATTATTGTTATCATTATACTCCTAGTTTCATTATCGCAGTTATGTCATTAGACTCATTCCAAACAATGAAATGCAGTTTATGCTAGAATGTTCCTAGCAAGCAAAATGTACGTTATTGCATCACACGACGCAGTCTAGCGAGATAAGAAAGGGAAGGTACTGTTTTCGTCATTGCGAATGTTAAGACCTATCTATAACTGCTTGTTGACGTGTGCCATATCCTGCAATAGAAATCAACGTTATTGCGGTAATTATAGATAGTGCCTCAAAGGTAACACGGTGTGAGGCTTCTTACAGCGCTCGTAAAGCAATGGAATCATCATCGATTACCGCAGAGTATAAACCTCCTCAATGTGCTCCTAACTTAAGCTAGCTAAGCCCATTACTGTTCTTAATAAGAGTGAGAAAACAATGCTAGCCAAGAAAATGAGAACACAAGTCTTGGCTAACTTTCTTCAGCATCTCCAAGAAAAAAAAAATCCGCTAATCCACCTCAAGGAGATCTGCTACGGAAGATCATCCAAAATCTGTTGGAAAAAAAAATTTTCTTAGTGGAAGTTGTGGTTGGTAATAGAAAGAGCAATACATCTCTTTTGTTGATGAAAATGTATTCGCTTAAAGCAATACGGGTATAATACCAATGCACTGTAGCTCAACAGTAGGTATTCATGTATTTGTATGGACACAAAATGAGACTGTGCACTCATGAAGTGTGCGTAAAAGGTAGCGTAACGAAAGTAGCTGTTTGTCAAAGGAGAGGTGGGCACGTACGACAACTTGCTACTCACTTACGTAAGTAGAAAAAGGCCGCAGACCTCCTGCTCTTAACTTCCTTTTACTGTATGACAGCGGGTGCATATAAAAGAATCTATATAACCACATCTGAAAAGAACGTGCATCTAAAGCTACCAATTACTGCATCACTGAAAAAAACTTTAGTATAGCCACATGTCGAAAAGTATTGTGAAATGTAATATATGATTATGCAATGTCGTCAAGCATATTTACACTTAAGTGCAATAATTGCAGGAAATCAGTTCCCCATGCAAAGCTATGTAGGTATTGGTTGCGTGGCATATTCAGGTGCAACTCAGACGAGGAGTTCAGTTAAAATATGACAAACTAGATTACCCGTACCGCCAAAAATGACGGCGAGGAATTTGTCATGGTCCCTTTTTTCATTGAACATACTTTTTTTTATATGTTATTTATGTATTTCGCTCATACAACATTCCAGTGTTAGCCAGTAACATTCAAATGTATAGACGCATTCTTTGTGCCATGCGAAGTCATGCCGGGCGGATCTAGCCACTGCCAGCTTCTTCAGGTCAGAGCTTCTAAGATAAAGAACTTAAAAGGTCTTTTTATGACGCCGTGCAAAAATGTGCTGGTTTACCAGCACTGCCTATGAGCGACATGCGTAATTCTCAATGCCCTTTCGGCCGGAACCTATGAGAGTAGAAGCTGTGTATCAAAACCTGTAGCCAAAGTTTCCAAGATATTTGTTATGCTCGTAAACATAAAGTATTTACCCACTGACTTCCGACTCGAATCCGGCGGAGGCTACCGGTGTTCTAATGAAGCCGGCAAATCAATGATATTTAAGACGCTTGCACAATCAAGGGTCAGCTTAATTCGGTACTTGGCATTGCAGTACCAACATTGCCTACGGCATGCTGCTTGTAACACTATTTAGATGTAGACCTTGTATTCTGTAGTCTGCATCAATCAAGTAGTATGCTTGCTACTTATTATTGGATCATATCTTCTAAGTCTTGTATAATAAGATGTAAATAAACAAGAAGATATTTACGTGATTCCTTCACCATCCAGCACTGTAGCCTGATTACTATACTCGGCCTTGAAGTTCCCTCTCACAACCAAGTACGGTGACGAACTCAACTCGAACTCAAGTAAAACTTCACACTTACCAGAAATACAATATGTTACATTATATGTTTCTGAAGGATACGCTTCAACGGCCAACTCATGTTCACTCAAGAGAAAAGTGCTCTCTATTTCAGTTCATCCAAGCAGCGAAAAAAGAATGAGCTTATATTAGCAAGCAGCGGACCATTCTGAATTGAACTTTCCCCGAGCATCCTACCTACCGTATGATACATTTCAGTGGTTCGAAATTTTTGGGTTGAAGCGAAAACTTCTCCGTTCTAGAAATGAAGAAAGCTGAAAAAAATTATTGTTGTGGTTATTGCCTCCAAAAATTCATCGCTTCTACAGCGCATCGTTGGTCATCTGTTGAAATTATTCCGCGTGAACTGGAAAAGAATCAAATTTCGATGTATGGGGAAAGTATTAACCATCAGATTCCATGGCCACGCTAAGAGAAGCTGTAAATATCATTATTTTTTCGATTTCAACGTTAGCTGACAAGACGCGCATTCGGTTAAAGGAATAAAGATCTCACTTTCGCCAACTTCTGTTACCTGGTTTAATTTTTGCTCATCGAATTCTATAAAAATGCAACACAATTACTAAATCTGTGATCTAGACTATTTTTCGCCGGTTTCGCTAAGAGCATGACAAAAAAGATACAAATATATAAGCATATAAACACATGACGGCGTTTATTATATTGCTTCGATAAACTAAACAAATTGGCACAAACTGTACTTATAATACGTCGACATAAACATGTGTAGAAAATGTGATTTGGCTCTGTGAAATTGTAGTTCATGGTCTATTTTTATGTACATATAACAATTTGATAGAACTATACTGAACAATTCGTCTACCAAAGTAAATTAACTGGTGATATTCACAGCAAAATTTTACAGTATGCAACGGCATAAAAAAAAACTAGGTGCTTTTTTTTACAGTTGGGAAACCTTTCGCTGAATTTTTTTTCCTTTTTCTTTCCCAATAATCGAAGGTCGCTGCAGCTCACCGACTCCGGCACAAATTCTATACTCGATCAGAGTTTGGAAGCAAAAATTGAATCTTTCACTAAAACTTTTCGGACTTTACAGATGGCACATTCATCATTTTGTCGGAAGCCATGGGATTTCTTTCCCTTTTCGCTGTCCTCGTTCGGTGCTTGTCCTCCGTGCGTGGGTTCTCATTTTTTTGTGAAATCTTATTTTACCGTCAGTTTTCCTCTTTTCCAAAAGTGCGAGCATCCCATAAGAATGTCTTAGACACACATTCAATTTCTTGTAGGAAGAAGAGTCTTCTCAAATCAAGTGATAATTCACCTCGATGAGTTACACTTTCATTTGTCGACTGTTATACATAGCAATTCCTATGGGTTGGGAGGATTTGCAGCCCGCACGTTGTTCATGCTACCGTATCTATGATACCGACCTTAACTATAATTAAATCGGAATAACGTGCTAGCTGTAAATTCACTAATCAAGCTGTGCGTGCGATTGTATGGTGTGAACCGGCATTATGTGCTACTCTTGCTTCTCAGATATTGGTCAAAAACTTTTCTTCCGCTTTCGAAGAACTTGCACAACTTCTGCCTCAGATTATTGGAAATCAGCTAGTGATTGATTTGGGCGAGTATTGCTGCACTCTTCCTTCCATGGTGATCTTTTTGTTGGTCATGAAGAAGTTTACGCATCATAAAAAAGTCTGATGATGATGGAAGATCCAGCGTGGCCTTAATTTCCTTACGTATTATACTCTCAGTGCCGGGATGTCAGGGTGCTGCGTTTGTATGCTGTAGGTTGTGTTTTCGTCTCCCCGCGAAGCAAGCGATTTCTTTTAATGCTAGTACTGCGGTGTCAGCGTTTCTAGTGTACAAACTCGATTGCGAAGTTTGTGATTTGTAAAAATAGGAATGGGGGTCGTAGAAGAGTCGTAGTTGTTACATGAGTTTTCTATTTCAAAAAAAAAAAAAACATAGCTCCGATTGTATGCGGTCGTTTGCAACCGCGCACTTCTTTGGGGCCTGAAAGTCATATGTATATCTGTATCAAGAACCAGCTCAAATGCATTTCCCGATTGAAGTATATGATCAAGTTAATATTGGCTTTGGCCTCGCCTTTAATACTTTGTTTTGCTGCCTTTAATTCCGAAATCAATTTGTGTTAAAACAAACAGCGACTTTTAATAAATAAAATATCTAAATGCGTCGATATAATGCCCGCCGTATCTCTTTAACTTTATCGTGAAACATCGCTCAAGGCCGCCGCATCATTACGTTGTGTTGATAGATGCGTGCATGCTTTTGTATCGCTCTAGAAAAGTATATATGAATAGGGTGCTTCAAAGTTTATGTTTGGCAGACACTCGGCGCTGCAGAGCTAAGCTGCTTAGCGACAGTGGCACAATTAGGGCTCTAACGATTTGTGTATCTTCGTGACGTTCTAGTAAAGTGCATTGTAATATATTGTTGTAAATGTTATGTTTAACTGTAGGATTGAACTGTTCAGCCATAGTGACCCTATTACATCTTGCTTCGGCGTTTTGATGACATCCTGTGTGAAAGACAGTATATTTCCTTAAAATGCAAATTTTCATAAGAGTTTGAGAGTTATGGTGACTTTTTTGCCCCTCTGTAGTTACAGTCGTAAATAGATGAAAGTGGCAATAATGCACTGCATTTCGCTTTCATTAACACTTTTTTAAAATAGACCGGGATCTCTTCATTATTAAAGTCACTCCTCGCGCTCGCATGCTTTATATATAATAATTTTTCATTGCAGATTTGAATATAAAAAGTGATTAAAATTACCCCTGATGCAATTTTGCATATAGAATGTGACAAAAATTGCTCCTGATTGTGTGGTGCATACAGCTGTGCAAATATACGACTTCTATCGCACTATTCAGTTTTGCTAGCTGTTATGTGTGGAAGTGATTTGGTACCCACTAACTGACTCTTCGTTTTTCTGACAATTTTCCTTCCGTACGATATTTCTCAAGTGATATAACTTAATCATGCTTTTTAAATCTTTACTGCCAATTCTTTGCCCCGGAGCATCTACTATTATTCCAAAATACAGGACAGATTGTAGACTTAGATGGTAAATAGCTAAACAATTTGAGTAGATAGGTGGCTGTAGATAGACCAAAAGACCCATTTCCTTAAAGGAGCCGAGACTCACGCTCCGGCTTCCTACGAACCATAGTCATAACCAAAAAAAAATGAGTTTCTAACCTCAGAAAGTATGATTAGGTAGTTGCAGCGGCACCGCAGCGGTTCTGGGACCTTGAAGTTAGATAGGATATGAAAGATTTAGAATACATCAGCCTTCACAAAATTTGCGCCATGTGCAGATGCGTTCTGGACGAGAAGTTCAAATTTATAGAAAGTGCTGCTCCCGGTGTTTGTCAACACGATTTTTGAACGTGTTAACTGTCTTTGCTCCAACAACGTTTCAGGGTAGTCTATTCCAACAGTCAACATGAAGTTCGGAAAAGCTACTGACTTATGAAAGGCCTTCGATGTTCATATGCAACTTTTCTGTCCATTGTTTCGGAATCGACCATCAACGTCTCTGTCATAGATTCGAATTGTAGACACATCGTTGAAGCTATTCAAGTGCTTGAATGTTTCTATTAGTAGCCCTTGAATTGTTTTTGCTCGAGAGAGATGAGTCAAACCTCCTGAAGGTGACGCTCGTACCGTGTAGCTTGATGCACACTGCACAGCTGGCGCAATAATTTTATTGGTCTGTTTTGAATTCTTTCCATTTTCTATATCTCTACAATAATGCGGCCAACAGAAAAAGCAGCAAGCTCTAAGTGTGGGCCTAATGGTGCTTCATATAAAGGAAAGAGTATTTCCTCAGCATTGTACTGGAATTTCCTGACTCTACGTTCAACGACTTTGATTGTCATTTTTAAACTCATGTGCGCTTACTGACCGTCTTTTCTTTGGTCTGTGGCTGATATTACATGTTCCTGACTCATCATTAATGATTTTATTTATTTTTTACCTGTACAACCTTCCCACTGAAACGTGGAAATTCACACTGTTTTTAAGATTTTTTCGACCCTTGTTTAAAAAAAAAATTAAGAAGCTGCTTAAGAGAGTAGATAAGCTTCGGCGTATGCAAGCCTCCTTGTTATCATCATTATTATTCTTTACTGATTTTAAAATGACTTGTAGCTCCTCTAGCAGGTGCTTTTATTACAGAAAAGCGATATGTAACTTATAGCAATTTTATTTTAAATTTTGAGCATCTTTTTTCTGTCTTGAGGTTCACGCACTGGCATGGCGCCATACATGAATAAGTAATTACTTTTACGGACTCTCTTTTACAACAGTCAGCATGAAAAATTACTCACAACTCACAACCAAATCATTAAATTATCTTTAGGCTGACAGGCATATAAATCTTCCTTTGAAGAAGCAAAACGAATTTTTTACCTCCGGAGACAGGTAAATAAGTCTCCCTTTAGAAAGGAAATTTTGGTTTTGGATAGTTGAGAATTGCTTCAGGGGAGGAAGATTTATAGCTCTGAGTCGATGGGCGTCCGGTACCCGCGACATGGCCGAAGAACTGCTTCGTCAGAGAAATGATGCTGTGTCGCCCTTAATAACAGTTCCATTCTTTGCTAGAGGCCTTGGTTATAGGAGCGATTCATAAATCTTTGTTATTTTCTGCGGTGAATGATGATTATTTTCTCTTCTGCCACAGCCTTTCCTTATGAAAAATAGTTTATGAGTATGTTCATAATTATTTGTTGTTAATGCAGGTTATATGTTTTGCCCGTGGTTCTAGCTATAAGAATATTAGTAGCTTCTGATATTTTGCCACAGTAGAACTTCTGACTTCTGAAACTAAGAAATTTTTAAACTGTAGACAATACACAGCGCCATCTGTAGGAAGGTGTAACCTCAGCCAATGATATATTCAACTGAAACTAGTGTTATACAACTTAATTAGTAGTGCATATTACAGTGCACTTTCACGATTTGCTATTGTTTGAGCTAACGAGAATATTTTGTGAACATAGGGCAAACAAGCGTATTGTCGAACTTGTCATTTCGAAATGGAGACTCATCTCAAAACGGAGACGGCATTATTTTCTGTCTGCGTCTTAAGCGTTCCACTGTAGTGCGTCATAAGGCAGGCGTCTGGCATGTCGCAGACACTAGGTATGGTAACCATTTTTAAGCTTTGTTACTTTATAGGGTATTGATGTGGCAAATTCGTTTTCTTTCAGTGTTTTTTTAAGCATTTCGTGATCGAGTTCTATACGAAATTCAAGCTGTCATTATTATTGTTACTAGCCCCTTTGCCTGGCAAGCTCCCATATATCGGTACTCCTTCAGTGCTGACATTTATGAAAAAGTGTTTTCAAAGGGGTAAGCAAGTGTCATTAGCAAATCTCTTCAAGATTGCAGCAAATTGTACTAACTTTCCCTTCATTAATTTTGCTTTTCCATAAAGAAAGCTGTTTAGTGCTAATTGTGTCTGTAGGTATAGGCTGATTGTATTCCTGTAAATTCCCTGTGCGTAGCCTCCTCTTTCTTTGAGTGGGGCCCACAACTAGTGTAGTAATGTTGTTTACCATGTACCTATAGGCATATTAGTGAATCTATTTTGTTAGTAGAAATAGAAAATATTATTAATAAACCCTAGCTGTTTCCATCAGCGTGTTACAATAACTTAATGTTTTAGGGTTTTATTTCTGATTTTAATATAAGAATTCCTCTTACCAAGACTTAGTGGCGTGTGCTTTTGCCGCTTCTGTAATTATTCAGAAATCTTACGGCAATTTTCTGCTCCCCCCACTTCCATTAGTTAGAAGAACGATTATTGTTCTTGCTACTGTTTAGTTTTATTCTATTGTTATAACAGCTCTGTCAGTTGTCGTATGCTAATGAAAACCCCTCTGCTTATTTTCCTTGTCTGTGATATTGCTAGAGAAGCATTTTCTTCTTCGTTAATGGTATTGGTTTTAAAATAGCTCAAAGATCTTGGGACGTTGAGTGTAAAGTTTCAATGGCTTATCCTACCATCGCCTGTTGGTCAGTTGCTTTGGCCATCGAAAATGTCTTTAGATTGTAATGATTGTTGTTATTGTTTTAGCTTCGCCCATATTTTGCCTAAGATCAAAAGTTCCGAAAGTGCCCTATAATATTTCATTTTCGATCGCTCAGCGCAGTGGATGGGTATCCCTTTCCAGGCATTAAGGGGCTCGAGGGGCGGACGAGGCAATACTTTGACTAGATAAGGATAATTATAATTGATTAATAATGAGATGAAAATCTTTATTAGGAATTCTAGTACCTTTACAGTAACAGGTTTACGTTGTAAGCGTGCTGAGACCTATTGCGTGACGTCGTTTTATGTTTAGGACCCTGGAGACAAATTTAAAAATATGGTGAGGTCTCTAGAGAGTAAATTAACGCGATCTACATATGCGTTTGTATGATTGCTAAAAAAGATCAACACGATAATAAATTGCTTGCATGTGTCAATATATAGGTACGGAGTGCTAGGTACCCTTCCAAATGCTAATGGGGCACCATTCTGGAAAGGCTTTGCTGATTTGAATATACAACCTTCCTGCTTGTAGATACTTAAATGTTTGAAATTTTCTCCGTAGACTTACTTGACAATATTATTTCATAATCTGTTCAGATATATCGGATGTAGTTAAATGTATGGGGCAGTTTCCGTAGACCAAAATATAGCAGATTTTAATTACCGAGCAGGAGTGAGCTACTTGCTAGGATTACCGGGGGCACCAACAATGTACATTTTAAATCAGAAAATAATTATAAGGCAAGCAGCTGATGCCAAGTATCGATTAATATTGACTGTTTGTCTAACATTCTTCAATTGAGTGAGTGCTCTCGGTAGTCATGTACTTGTAACAGGCATGTAGGGTGCCTAGAACATAGATTTTTTCGTGTATTTGTCACATTGTTGTGGCAGTGCTGGAGAGTGTTGATGGGAGAAAGTTTTATCTACAAGTTGAAGAATACCTTGTTGTTAAGGTAACTTTGGCATAGTACCGAGTAAAATTATTTACTTAGTTAAAAAATATTTCGGTAATATTCTCAAAATCTAAATCTGCACTATGGAAATTGTAATCTACTTGGATTGCGTAAACATTCTTTGATAATAATCTCAGACCGGATTATTAGATACAGTAGCTAATCGACAACGTAATTAGTCTAGAAACTTTTCATTTTATGATAAACGCATTTATCTTACTGCATTAATTTTACTCTGTTGCATTATGACAAGAAGCGTCCACAGTTTGTGGTAAACAGTGTCGTAGTTTACGATTCGTGCTTCGATTTTTCGAGGCATTTATTCGGAACCAATCGAATGATTTTGCCATCGGCAGCCCTCACGCCACCGCCACCTATAAAAGAAACAAATGACAGTCATTATTATGATCTTAATGTCAATAAAGAGAGAAATTTAGTAGCGATAATTCTCAGTTATGGTTGTTTTAGCTCGGCCAGGGTAAACATAACTGTAGCGAGTGCAAACAAGCCAATACGCGGGCGGTTATAAACGACTTATTCAAATTTGGCAGCTTGAAGCGTTTGTGAAGGTTTGTATTTCAATAGATTTACTTTACAATTTCAAACGTTATTTCTCATACAGTGGAAGTAAAATAACTGCAAAAAAATGGAGTGATGCGATAAGACGGTGCGAAAAAGAGAATGTTCATCACTTGACAAATATGTGATCATTCTTAATATAACGGGAGGGCAATAACTGAGGAAAATATGATTTGTTGCAATGAAATATTGTCAAAAAAAGAAAGCTCATCCCTTAAAAAATATTATAACTAATTTTCACGGCTAAAACATGATGTTGCGGAAAAGTACAGTCATTTTGGAAAATTGGAAACCACCACTGAAAATAATTTAATCTTTAAATGTTAATTTTTTTGCTCGTTATGAATGCGCTTGCTGCATGACAGTTGTGAATAATTGTTTCACATTGCACTGGGTAACACTGATACGTTGTGCCACTGATTTCTCATGCACACTCTTGGATGAAGTGCCTTGTGCACAATTTCTCCTCTAGTACTTTCTGTACAAAGTTTTATCTGATGTTCCAAGGGTGAAACTATTGTTTTTGAGAATATATATACAGGGTAATATTTTTAGGCGAACAAATTTCAATCTTGGGTAGAGAAACTCAAGATAAATCGATTTTCGTGAATGATAACATGCTCAAAACTCCTTAGTTTTCGAGTTATAATGACTTGAAGAAATTTACAACTTTAAGTAGGATGCTACGTGCGCGCCAATGTTAGCTCTAGTTTTGATAGTTCAGCACGTTTCTGGCCCCACCAAATCACCTTACATTATTTTTACCATAAAAACTGTAAATATATCATGGTTAGGAAAAATATCTGCAGTTTCAAACTTAGCATTTAACGTAATCACACTACTGTATGACGGAGACTACGTAGTCAGAGTTTACATCCGTGTCATTAAAAAAAAAAAAGCAAGGGTTGCAGCCACCAGATTTTGGACTTTGTGTACAATGTTCAGAGTGGCTCATGCAGCAGAGAACAAGGGCTCCTAACTTCTTCAAGCTGATTCTTTTCCACCGATGAAGCGTATTTTACTCGCGAAGGGGTTTTTAACATTCACTATAATCACCATTGGGCTCAAGCTTAATAATCCTCACGTCATTCGCCCAAATAATCATCAACATCGATACAGTGTAAACGCGTGGGCAGGAATGTGGTCGGAAAACTTGCTTAACGGTCAAATTTAGCGCTAACATTGGCGCGCACGTAGTATGCTACTTAAAGCTTTAAATTTCTTCAAGTCATTATAACTCGAAAACTAAGGAGTTTTGGGCATTTTATTATTCATGAAAATCGATTTATTTTGAGTTTTTCTGCTCATGGTTGAAATTTGTCCGCCAAAAAAACACCCTGTATATAGGTAGATCGTACTTTACCTGTAACTGAATTTAACTATAACCGTCATTAAATATCATCTGCTGAGGTTAGGCGCAACGTTGAACTCTATACCTAAATCTACGGGCTTATGCTCGTACGTTTACCGACAGATAGACGCACTGGGCCTTCCTTAGTCCTCCACCACCACTACCGACCACCCTTCCTTAGACCGCCACCACCACCACCCTACTACAGAGCCCCTTCAAATGAGCTCCCGCTCATAAGGTTAGGTGAGGCCAAAACTGATTCCTGTCACGTCCCAAACTTTTATTACTGAATGTGTGCGAGTTTTTTGTGTTTTTATTGGTTTTTACTATTTTGGTGAGATTTTTTTTAATCTTTGGTTGGCCTTATTAAGCATCAATCTTTGATTGGTTTCACTTAGCATCAATCTTTGATCGTTAGCAGAACCAGTCCTTGCCTTTACCTAACCTAGATGAGAACAAGTTCATTGGCCTCAAGGCTATTGCACCCATACCCTGTGTGAGTTGAAAAAATATACTTAACGAACCTAATTACACCCAAAGTAGGACTTAGCTATCTATATACATGGGTTGCTGCAAAACTTAACAGCTCACTACTGTCACTAAATTAAAAACTAGGAATAACCTAGACGAGGGGAAATTGGCCCACCAAGGAAATGCCGAATTTCAGTTGCGGTTTTAAGAAATTTAACTAAATTTATTAAAAAATAGTGACCTAGCCTCTCATTAAATGACGGTAGAAAACAATTACTTGAACAAAGTCGAATATTTTTATGCAATGGATTTAGAATTTCGTATCAATGCTACCAGATATACGTACTTCAATAATCATCAATTGGTAACGTGTCATTTGCTGTTCAGCAGATGATGATGATGGATTTGTTTAGCTTATTCGTGCGTAAGGGATGTAGGATGGTGTCGGCTGTTTTCATGAAGTCTGAGCAAAGAATTTTCTTTCTCTTTTTTTTTATCCCCGAAGGTTATCCTGTTGTGCTAAGTTCCGACAAACTGCACTCTCAATTTGGCGTTTTTCTTCGTTTTCCAACCATTTTCTTAATGCCGGATTGCTTACATGATTTTCAGCATTAGTCATCACGGTTAGCACGCAAGTCTTAATACAACTAATAGCTATATTTGTTTATTCGCTGTTCAGAGTACCCTTTCTTCTGGTAAGTAATAAGTTTCATCCTCTGAGCAGCAGCAACTTGAACCCCTTTTCTATAGGGGAATTACCCAATTGCCGAACTAGCTCTATTTCTGAACAAACAAATATTATTGATGTGATTATTATATACACCTATCAAGAAATAACTGTTTGTTCGAAAATAAAGTTAGTTCGGCAAAGGGGTAATTCCCATATAGATCATATACCTTTTTTCATAGCAGCGTCTAATATCTCCTGCGTACGGTTACGTCCGTGGCTGCACTAACAAATTATTATTTCATCTCTTCATCGCATCACAACCAAATAGGGTAAGTCACAACCAATCAACAGTCCTATGTTCCTCTACCCAGTATAGTTAACTCCGGTGATTGGATGAAACAAGTTATGACTTTATCTATTTGGCTGTCTCATAATGAAGCAATAACCTTGACTTAGTTCAGCCATGAGTACTTCACCCTACTACCGTGTGTCAACCACGGGCTGGTACACACAACAACCATGGCAAGTGTAATATGAAACAATCCAAAGCTTTTATGATAATCGTTTCTCACGAATAGACAACGTAACTAGAATGCCTCCTTGCGTAAGACCGTCACTCGCAGCGGGAGGGAGTGGGGCAAATTCAACGCCCTCATTTTTTTAAAAGAAGATGTTAAATCAGGTCGCCAAACGGGACCAACCTTCGGCGCTAGTGTTGTGAAAGTTTCCACCAGCATGCACTGCAATTTTCTATAGATAATTGTTTATTGCTAAATTAGTATATATTCTCTTAATTTAATTATACGCTAAAGAGATAAAATTCGCAATTTGAGACGATTTTCTGGCAAAATTAGTTGAAATACGTCTAGGCTGCTCAGCCATGGATTCGTCGATAATGACGTCACTTTTGATGCTAATTTCTTGTGAGCCCTCCCGTTACGCTCTGTGCTTCCTGACTAAGTCTACCAACTCCACCAAGTGCGCAAAGATCTCCAAGTTCTCGAAGGCCTGTGTTCAGGTCTCAGATAATAAACCGTTCCCGAGTTAATATCCTGGATTCGGATTGGACAAGGCTTCGAACAGACGGACGGACTGACGGACAGACAGCTCTCTTATTACCTCCACCAATGAGGTTATCCTTTTGTCGGGTTTGTCTATTTTTCTGTTTGTTTGTTACTCTGGCTGTCTGTCATCAAGATAACTAAATAAAGTTATGGACGGATTTTGACGAAATGTACAGGGATTGTAAGGTATGTTAGGAGGAACAGATGATTAACTTCTGGTGAAGATCCGTCCATCTGTTTGTTTGTACGTCTCTCTCATTTTTCTCAATACCATAACTCGAAAAGTTATGGGCGGATTTTTAATACAATTTACATGAGTTGTTAGGAATTTTACGAAGAGTGAATGACCAAACTTTTGTAATGATCCGTTTGTTCTTTCGTTTGCCACCGTTATTAATTTTATACTTGTTAGCACAAAAGTTTTACAAAATATTGAATGGATATCTATGAAATTTATAGGAGTTGTTAGTAATGTTAAAAGACATGAATGATTAAATCTTGGTGCAAATCAGTTGGTTCGTTTGTATGTTTGACTCATGTTTGTCATAACGTTTGTTAGCAGCACAACTCAAAAGGTTATGAAGGAATTTTCAATAAAATTGCATAAGCTGTTATTTCTATCAAAAGGCACAAATGATCAGATTTTGGAAATGATATAAAAACATGGTTTCAGAGCCAATTTGAATTTTTCGGTCCCGTTGCTTCGTTTGGTGGAGGTATACGCTCTCAGAGTGCTCTAGTGTTATGGTAAGGATTTCGCAACTCCTTCTCCGTCTTTTTGGGTGGACAGATAAATATATTTAAATCTGCTATGAAAACATCATCACCTCTCTTCGCTTCCCTCTCTGGTGATAATAATATTTACCATGTAAGTGTAATTGTTGTGCAACTAAGTTAAATGTGAATATTTACAAATATGATTAGCAGGGATATCACGTGATTAATTATGTTGGCGTATGGTGGTGTTAAGTTCAGATTCTACTCTACTGAATACAGTCATTTTGCAATGGACTGTATTTATTATGCATATTATAAGCCCCGGATTATATTTATAATTACTGTTAACATGCTGCAGACTTAGCGGAGATAACTAAAAGGACGTCAAAAACTACCTTTGGAGCAGACAGAAAATGAATGATAGAATACGAAATACTTTGAAACAGAAACCTTTACGGGTTCTTCGCAGCTTTCTATGAATATGGGTGTTAAAATTACTTTCGGACTAGACTGAAATGGAATGACAATATATAAAATATTTAAGGACATTGATCCCTAATGGACTATTCGCCGCCTTAACTCATCTGTGTACTTACCGAACAAGTTACTCTGGCCCTCGTTTTCTAATCATTCCTAGTGCTTTGGTTGTATACTCGTGGTTACATAATCAATCCACGGAACCCTTGTTCGATCATGTACGTATCCCTGTCTGGGTCATGACCTTTGAAATTTCTGTGAAAATGTTTTACAACTTCTACCGTGTTAGTACAACTAATTAATAACTTATTCAAAGTCACAAGGGGGAAACTGAGCACTTTATTGAAGTCAAACACTATGCTTTTATTATAGAAAGTTCATTCATGACATGGTTATGCCTCAATGTTGCTTTTTATTATTAAAACAAAAAGCGTTAGGTTTTTAAGCGATGACATTATCGTGCAATTGTTATAAATCATTATAGACAGTCATTTGAGATAAGTCGAATGTAATTCAGGACAGCTAAATATGAAGATGTATTGAATGTGGCTAGCAGAAGCCATTTGTTCGGGTGAGGTATACTCGGCATCTGGTGCTCTTCATGAGTTTGCCTTGGAATTGTGTGTGGATGTTGAGAATGGTATTGATGGTTCTGTCTTTGCTGGTGCGGGTATTGGCAGCTTTAAACGATCTGTACACAGAGCTATTTTGTGATCTCCGATCTTCTCTTTCTTTCTTTTTTTTCTTTCTTCACTCGCTGGGCTGGTTGCGTAGGGGTCTGTCAACCTCATGGAGTTTCTTCGTTCCCACGTCACCAGCCTGGTGTGATTTAATAATAATAGCAGGGATATCACGTGAGTACTTATGTGTTGGGGTATGGTGTTATACCTGTAAGCTTCGAAATCTACTCTATTAATTAAATGATATTTCATTGGACGCCATAAACAGCTACAGGAAGACCTAGTAGTCATACAGTATACAATATATTGAAATTATATAATTTTTATGGCAGAGGTCCGTGGGTTTCATGTCGTTTGGAGATATCAAGTCGTCTACTTAGCACTAGTTGAATTTAAATGAGTATGAGCTCAAACTATTTATAATATTCGGTCGTCCATCACAATTTTGGACCCCTGAATTGGTCTTCATCGATAACAAACAAGATTGTGAAGTGTGCAGCTGCAAATTTTGTTTGCAAAAAACTCAAGTGAACTGAATATTTCCCGCAATGCAAACAGTTTTGCCTATTAATCATACACATTTTCCTGGTGCAAAGATTACTTGTACAATTCCAATGTCATTATGTCATTAAATGTTGAAGCTGGTAAACATGTTTGATCATCAACATATTTCAAAATAAGCTCCTTAGTCTTGTCCTGTCAGCATTAAAAATTGGACAAGCTGGCCAACTCTTGGCGAGTGTCCATTATTTTTCACCTAGTTTTGTTCATCAGCACAAACATGGAGTTTAGCCTTCAAACAAACCTAGAAATTTGTCTCTTCTAGGAATAGCATTGCGTGACGATATATCAAAACAAGGCAACACTCGGCTATGTAGATTTAAAATTATCCACAATTGTCCTTCTTATTACCATCATTCAGAATTAAATATACGAGATAAATTCAGTTACCGTCGTACAATTTTAGTACTAGTTTCGAGAAGCCAAAAATCTTGTAAGCTTTTCTACAGAATTGTGTGCAATTTTTAACCAGTTGCAGCATTTGCGAAAAGTAGACTGCATTATATGAAATAAAAAAATATTATTTTTCACTTTGGGAATATGTCATCATTTTGGCTGGCAACAACTACTACACAAGTGCAGTTTTAAAAATGAAAAACGATATGGCAAAACCACCCGCCAATAATGTTTTCTTGTCTGTGAGAAATTTAATAACAGCTTGTTCACTTAGCGTTTTGGCTCAGCAACTGGCGTTTACACATAATCTTCCTTTTAATTTACCTCTTTCCGTAATTAAACAATCGAGGCATTCGTTATATTGTTGTAGACATGTTAATAATGGAACAGAACTCGAAAAAGGCTAGCTGAAAATTAATATAGTTTCCGTTTTAAGCAGAATTTTCATTTTGAAACGATTAGTTATACAGCTCACCTGTTCTCAAAACACTTATGAAACGTTTCCATAGCTAATAATGTAACAAATCATGAAGTTGCACAGTGGTATACACTGCCAATTAAATTTTATTGTATTTTTCCGCTAATCACGTAATATGAAGTCAACTACTTCTACAATTCCCCACTGTAGGCGGTTTCCATACTGTCCAAGTTTGTGGATTTTCTCCGTTTCAGGAACTTTTTCGGAATTCTCTACTTAAGAAGTTCTGCTGCATCGAGTTGGCATTTTTTTTTTTTTTCTCAAGAGCTTCTAAAGTTGTAAAAACTTACTTTCGCTAACTACATCAACAAAGTATTTTGTGGGATTAGCCTTCGCAGTTTGATCAACTTTGAAAGTACTTTCCGAATGCAGTTTTCTTCAGAAGTACTGCAGATCTGATAAAAAAATATATATCTATTAGTTGTCCACAGAAAATCTCATAATTTTCTAGTGTTTTCATTTTTTAATTGTTAGTGTTAACGACGATGCTGCTTCGTACGAATGGTGCTGGACATTCCTGTACTAAAGTTAACTTTTTATCATAATAAACTTTGCATGTCACACGATATCCAAATTTTCAGTCTTTGAAGTGAAACTGTATCATTTGACACCGCTCATTTTGAAACATTTGAATGTAACATTGACAATGATTTCTTCTGGTATATACACGTGCAAAAGCGCACCACACATTGTGGTTAGTTCACGAGTGTTCGAAAATAAATTACGACAAATTTCGAAAACGTACGATACCCATGTAGGCCACCGCCTAAAAAAGCATTGTTGTCCTAGTATAGATAGGGTTATTTCTCAATTAATTGTATTTATTTAACCTGGACAAAAGCGCTGCTTCACAGAATAAGTGAATGGCGTCCATGTGGTAACGCTGATTTACTCATGGTCAAAGTCACTGTTTTCTCCAGAGCAAAATTATTCCAACTTCCATATGACCAAACTCACTGTTTCTTTACATTGTAATATTATGCCGATTTCTAAATTGGCACAATCAGTGTTTTCCCTACCGCACAATATTATTACAGGTTCAAATGGGCAAATGTGCTGTTTTCCTTAGCTCGCAAAATTATTACGTTCCCAAAACTACCGCAGAGTAAACACGGTCTTCGGACGAGCAGAAGAGTGCCACCGTGTTTCCGTTTCCGCAACGTAAACTTGAAATGAACAAATTTAACGGAAGAATTACCCAACGTCAGATCTTTTCCAGCGTTTGTGAGGCCCCGCAAAACTCGGCAACCGCCGTTGGTGAACAAAAGCTTTCACGTGTCAGAGGGTTTTAGTGGTGGCGACCTTAGCTAATTTGTAACAAAAGCAAAACTTTAAATGAGCGAACCCGGGCAAATTTAGTGTTAGTGGGAGGCAGCAGCAGCAGCGAGAGAGATGCCGCCATATTTGCGACATAGACTCCAGGTCTTTTGACCTTTTTAACTGAAGCTTTTGAGAAACTGTGGTTGCGTCACCAAGGTCTCATAACTCCTGCATATTTTAAACTCTGGAGGAGGTTCATCTTCCTTGCTTTAATAGTGATATTTTCGGCGCCGTCGCACGTATGGACGGTGTTGGTTCTGTTGCGGTGAATTAATAATTTATCTGAAGTTCTTAAACTTTAATGTCGATTATGTGGTAACTTGTGGCTTTTATGAAAGGTCATTATACTACCTATCAATAATTTTTCTTAAGCTTGCTGCTAATTTCGTGCGACACATCTGTAGAGCAGCCCGAGTGGGCTGTGCTGGCTTCTATTTTTCTGTTTTGGGAACCAGTCTAAGATGAAATAATATAGTTTTTCGTTCTTTTGACTCTCAAATAACTTATTTTCTACTGCTGCTAATAAATATATCTCATAATAGTTTTTTTAACTTTAATGTGTGATACGCCTATCTAGCCCCGAAGTGGACGGTGTTGTTTTTTTTTTTTCTGTGGGTCTCAAAAACCAGTCCTAGTACCTTACCTTACCCTAATTGAAAAAATTAGTCTTTGTGTTTTTATTTCTACATGCAATAGTTTCTTATAAAAACTTTTTTGATCAAATTAACGTGGCATATTTTTGTAGCAGCGAAAAATGCTGTTTGTTACGCAGTGCGAGTGATATTATTACTGTGTAGGAGATCATGCGGATATTATGCGTCTACTTGATTAGGTCAAGGAAACTGTCTATTAAAAATTTGTTGATTTTTACCCTATATCAAGATCTGGATTAAATTTGCAATAGGTTTGTCAAGGATAAGTAGATAATTAAGCTCACACAGACATCAATTTAAAAAAATTTTTCTTGTCTTCAGCTGCTTGATCAAATTCCATTTTACCGACTGACAAACGAAGGTATTTGACGTACATGCGAAGCGCGACAAGTTTTCAGTGCTATTCTATACTGATAGAGAATTCCGTTTCAGTCATCCGCACCAATATTGCCAATATTAGTGTAAATTAGCATGTACCCACTTCAAACAATATTTCATTCAATAGTTTTCTTCTCGTTGAACTGCTAGATAATGCAACTACAATCCAATTTCCTGAACCTAACGTACTATATTGTCAACTGGAACAACACTTTCTTCAAAATATGCTTCAGATGATGCTGCTACAGAATACAAAAATAATCGTAGGATAAACTTTAACTGAACTGAAACTAACATATATCCGGAACAGGCAAGGCTAAATTTTAAAGTATACATATTATTATGCTGCTAAGATAAAGACAAAAAATATCAAACACAGACTATAGAGTTTAACTGAAACCTAATATAGTCCCAAAAGAGACATTACTTTTAAACATGCGTCTTATTATGGAGCTACATAATACAACAGTCGTTGACACCAGTTTCACTGAAAACTACCATATTCCCGATGAGACTCTGCATAATTTCAAAGTTTGCTTCTTATAGTGCCGCCAGGGAAAGCCACTCTTATCTCCTTGCTTATTTTCACAGCACTCAATCTCTGCTTATTGCAGCCTCACAAGATTTATGAGGCTGGTAATGAAGCTCTTCAGCACAAAGAGATCTTTTTTTCCCACTATAATCTACCACTCATATCCACCCTGTCATTAGCGAAGACCGGTCAAGTCTGCACCAGTCTATCTTAGGTTTTCCCCGGTTCGCGGTATTTCTACCGTGTGTTACCTTTTATTATGCAAATAGATTGCTTTAAGTTAATTTTTCAAGGTAAGTGTCGAACTTTGAAACATCAATATTAACTAAATGTATGGCTGTGTTGCAAATATAAACAGCACTTGTAAAATAAATATTTAGCCCTTTGCTAAGTTTATCATACAATTTACTTACTTGCGAGTTTTTTACCGTTACTTCAGATTATGCAACGAGTTAATAAAAACATCATAAAGAGAAAGTAAATACAAGTGAGCAGGAATATTTTTATTACTCGTCCAAAACCAAGAAATTATAACCAAAACAATTAAAAAAAAAAACACTGAAATAAGTGTTCAGTAGTAGTAAAAAAAACACCTCCATTTTTCATGATTTTTGTAAGGCGATTATCAACAGACTTTGACAGGTTTGATATTTCAGATGGTGGAATAGAATCTGCAGCTGTTTTACTACGTTCCACAGGCTTACTTTGCTCGAAAACTGCCGACCACCTTCATAGACCTTCCTTTTCATCAGTGCCCAGAGGTTCTCAATGAGATTTAAATCGGGGCTATTCGCTTGCCAGGTCATAATCCTTTTTGATTTGAATCCTCCATCCGCAAGCCAGTTAGCAGTGTAGCGTGCTCGGTTTGAGAGAGGGATATTGTGTTGAAATACCAATTTGGATGTGCGTGCAATAGTCTGTTCATCAAACCATGGAATTGAGTTGGCTTCAAGAAACTGGCAGTACCTTTCTGCATCCAGTTTAACTGCTTCTGCCACTTCAAATGGACCAATAAGGGTGTCACCTACTATCCCGGCTCAAAATATTACACCTCCACCACCTTGTTCACACTTAAGCAGTGTCTGTTGAGGTCGGTCATGGAGGACCCATCCAGACTCCCATCCATTTGAACCATCAAGAGTGGCTCTGCATTCGTCAGTAAATATGACACTGGATAAATCAGTTTTCGTGTTCTCTTCAACCCATTTGACCCTATTTTCTGTATGAGTTTCTGTTAGAAGTGGTCGTTTTATTGCCTTTTCCACTTTCCCTAGCTTCTGCAGAACCTCACATCTTGTCTTTCTGATTAGTACTGGAGCTTTCAACGTCTTCATATGTCGTCTTACTAGCAGAAAGTTGCTTTCTAGCCATAGAAACCTTCAAATGTTGCATATCCCGAGCAGTCAATTTCCTCGTAGAGGCTCAATCCGGAGTTTTCCGGTTGACTTTACCTTCAATTGCATAAGCCTTAATGGTCCGGCAATCACGCTGTAAATTTTTGGACAAAATTTACAAGGATTGTTAGGTATGTTAGGATGAAAAGAGGATTAACTTTTGGTGAATATATGTCCATCCGTTTGTTTGTTTGTTTGTCTGCCTCATATTTCTCAATGCCATAACTCAAAAAATTATGGATGGATTTTTATGAAATTAACGTGAGCAGTTAGGTATATAACAAAAAGTAAATGATCAAATTTTGGTAATGATCCGTTAGTTCGTTTGTCACTGTTTTTAATTTTATGCTTGTTAGCGCAATAACTCAAAAAATAATGAATGAATCTTTATGAAATTTATAGGGGTTGTTAGTTCTGTTAAAAGACATAAATGATCAAATTTTGGTACAGATCGGTTTGTTTGTTTGTTTGTTTGTTTGTTTGTTTGTTTGTATGTTTGACTCATGTTTGTCATAACGTTTGTTAGCAGTATAACTCAAAAATTTTGTAGACGGATCGTCAAGAGAACTGCACAAGCTCTTATTACTATCAAAAGACACAAATGATTAGGTTTTGGACTTTATACAATAAAAATTATGGTTTCAGAGCCAATTTGAATTTTTTGCTACCGTTTCCTCGCTTGGCGGAGGTATGCGCTCTCAGAGTGCTCTAGTTACCATACACATTACAGTTGTTTCACGTCTTGTTGCCTCATAATAAATAGAACTGCGTCATCCAGCAAGGCATCTGATAATATGTACGCTGTTAACATTTGCAGGTGTCACAAATGGAGCATTGCATGTTTCTTTGCGTATGGCGTCAATTTCTTATAACTCAAAAAAAAAAACAGTGACTTTTTTCTGTCGTCTTCAAAAAATCAACAAAAGTTTCGGTTGAACGACGAGCTCTGATGATGCCAGAAGCAGGTGTGCGAAGCCAGATTTTTGTTACCTTTGTTGATGTATGCCTCCCCATCAACGTCGAATATCGATCGGCCTGGAAATGCGTACACCAGCTTTTAGAGAAGGAATAAGATCCCACGGCAAATTATTTACTTTTTCGCTTCAGTTCGTATCCTGGTTACAAAACTTTATTTTCTTTCTAACTACAGACGTGGAAGTGGCAAAGCGTTTCACGAGAAGCAACTACAAACTTGCAGTGATGTTTATTATCGCCTTTTGATAACGCTCGTAAAATAATTATTAATTGAATTTGGATACAGCATGAGGCAAGCAATATTCAGTTTCGTATCACTGCTTCTTGTAAAACTTGGCGAACTTACTGATCATTTGCGTTGTTGAAGGGAAGTCCTGATGCTCTTAGACCAATTAAGAATTAAACAATACAAGTTCGTGAGCCCGAACTGTTGTTGCCAAAGTTCTTAACTTCCTCTGGAACAAAATACAGCTAATTGATTCACCGAGAGCAAGCGACAGCGACGGAGCTTTGTCTCTCTTGTCTTGTAAACAACTTTTTTGAAGTAAAAGACACGGTGAATGCTTATAGTAGCAGACTAACTATCTGTACCGTTGTGAGCGAGTAATGTTTGTTGCTATCTACAGATGACCACATGATAAAAACTGTGCAAAACACGTGTATTTAATAGTTTTTTATTCGTCCGTTTTCTGGCTCACTCAAAATATTTGTGTAGAAGTGCTTACAGCGAATTTAATCTTATCTTTGATACAGCTTAGGAAAAGGTCACTTACTGACAACGCCTCTTGGTGAATTAAAATGTTGATATTTCTTCATGCACTGCGTTCTGCAGTGCAATCAACGCTATACCGTTCTGCCAAAGTAACATTGTTGTGGCGCGCTTTACTTTGCATGTTGTGAATAGAACATCAATTTGGACACTGCACTTCAGCCTCTGTAACACACTAATTTTTTCGAACATAAAAATAAGAACTGGCTATGTATTTTTTTTTTGTCGTCAGTTTGAGTGTGATGTGCAATAATGAAAAGCGTTCACATGAGAGTCAAATAAAAAGTTACCTCAGCCTCGTCTCCGAATGCGTTTCTCTAACATTTCAACAGCAGGCAGAAAAGCGTCACGCTCTCCGAGCTCTACTGTAATTTACTTCAAATTTGAAGAGACGTATGAAACTTTGCTGGTGACTCTTTCTAATCAAAAGTCTTGGCGGATATCAGGAACTTTTCTAATAGATACACAATTGTATTTCAGAGATGTGCTAGACAATTGGACGATTAGCTGAGAGAACGCGTTCATTCGACTATCGTGTGAACTCATCTTATGAGAGCAACCCTTTTTCTATTTAAGTAAAAAAGTGCCATTTTTTCTTGTTTACTTTTATGTTTTATGCTTCCCTGTCCGCTACGATTGTATTCTTCTCTCCCTGCCCTAAAGGTTTTTGGGAGAGAGACTCGTGCTGCGTGCGGAGCGCACTCTTTCACTTTGGAGGCTGTCATATGTCGAACTTATCAGTTCTGTCGGTGCTTCGTGCCCTGGTCGGCTAAGGTTTGGAATTTGCTGCCGGCATCGGCTTTTGGTCGTATTAGCCTGCAGGCGTTCAAGTCAGCTGTTAATGGTTTTTTGCTGGACTTCCTGTAGCAGCGTTTTGGGCTTCCTTGTGTTGCAAGATGCTTCATTTGGGTTGCATTACCTGTCCGTGGGAGCTCAGGCGCGAAGTTTTAATAATAATAATAATAATAATAATGACTGCTCTTTAGATTTTCCGGTACTTTTCTACTAAAGGTCACAACTCGATATTCAAAAAGCTTTTGGCATATTTATGTAGAATGAAGTATTCTAAAATTTTTTTCATGAGATACGTTTTCATCGGAAATGCTTAGTTTTTGAGATATTTGACTTTGAAGTTTCCATTATTTTCCTACGGGGAAAAACGGTTATGTTAGGTAAGGTTAGGTTAGGTTAGGTAAGGTTGGGTTGGGTAAGGTTAGGTTAGGTAAAGTAACATTAGGTAAGGTTAGGCTAGGCTAGGTTAGTTTAGGGTAGTTTATGGAGTCACCGGTTATTTTCTCCCATAGGAAAACAATGGGAACTTCAAGGAAATATCTCGGAAACTAAGCATTGCGACGGAAACATCATTCATGAAAAATGTCTTAGAATGCTTCATGATACCCAAATATGTGAATATTTTTCCACTATCGAGTTGCGACTTTTAGTAGAAAAGTACCGATTTTCTCTCTAATTGACGATGATGGAAAATAAACATTTTGTACCTAGCTACATTTAAGCCGATCCCAGCCTTGTCTTTCATTGCAACAAAAGACTTTCAATTTCTAGGATTATTGCCTTCTTAGTTGATTTTGAAATATGCAGCGAAGGAAAGGGACAACAACTCGTCCCTATTCAAAGGAAAATACTAATGGCGATGGACAACCTTATAAGCCGTTCATTATTTTACAGACGTTTCTGAACAAAAATAACACGAGCTCTATCCTCATTTGATATGAAAGCCTCTAAGTACAACTGAAGTGTAGGAAGTCAAAATGGACTACCAAATCTAATAATCAGAACTTTTGTTTAAATCCCCAGCTAAAAACACAGTACAACCTCGCACCACAACAGT
Organism: Parhyale hawaiensis; assembly: GCA_001587735.2. Classification (NCBI taxonomy): domain Eukaryota; kingdom Metazoa; phylum Arthropoda; class Malacostraca; order Amphipoda; family Hyalidae; genus Parhyale; species Parhyale hawaiensis. The sequence continues at coordinate 7,778,951 of LQNS02278155.1, forward strand.
CTTACAGGTGCTTGGCCTCTTCCATCTGAAGAGACATTACCCGTGGTGCGGCAGTGGTATATAAGTAGGACTCCGCACGGTCGCCTAACAGGCCTCGATCTAACTCCGCAACAGTGTACTGTGACGATAGATAATGGGCCATTCCAAGTGGGCCACAGCTGAGTATACTCCTTTGGCATTGGGAGCGTCCCAACAATGAATGCGAGAGACGCCGGACTTCTGGCTACGTCGTAGCACCAAATCCCTTCAGAATAGGAAGAGTAATAAGTTACGGCAATGGCTTAGAGCCGGCCGGAGCCTGGGCCTTGGTCCCCCTCTAGAACTAGGCCTGTTGGGCCGTCATTCTGCCAACTATCTAATATGATCTTATAAAATCTATAGCATGTTGTCTATTGTGTGGACTCATTTGGCTAACTTATCTCCAATTCATTCCAGCCGGCTCTTTCTTTCAACACATAAATAATACTGTCGTATCGTATCTATGTAGCGAATATTCATCTTAGTATTGTGAGCTGGCAGCTTTCCCTCCAATATACAGTGAAGGCATCCTTACGATAATGAGTAGAGCAATAACGTATAATTATCCTTTATAGTTATATCAAATAGTGTAAATATTTTCACCGATAAAATCGCTGCAAAAGGCTCTGAATGTGTCTGTGCGACGCCTTAAAATAACAATCAGTGTCTCGGCAGCTTCCTAGAAGAAAGGTGCTATTTCTATGTAGCGCTGACCGCACACCTGAGTTGGTCGCATGTTTGTGCTCTATATAAGATCATTGTCATTATTGAAAGTTTTTGCATGACTCAGTTTTTCTCAATTGAATTATAGGATGCACCATTCATATGCCTTGATATATAAACATCTTGCTATAAAATGCACAGCAGGATGTACGTGTCAGCTTGGTATGTGTGTGTGTGGAAAACTACAACCTTGTTTTAAGCCGTTTTGTGTCAGATCTAAATGGAGCTAAACGTGCATTGCATGGCAACAATTTTCGTATCAACCCCTACAAATATATCATTGATCGACATTTAATCATTAAAGACTCCAAGTACTCAAAAAGTACAAAAATTAAATTTTTAGAAAGCGATCTATACTCTTTCAGTTTACGCCGTTTTTTTCTAGAGTGCTTGTGCAAAGTCATGTGAATGAAATATAAGCAAAAGGTAACGGAGTTGGATAGCGATAGAAGCTTCTCTCCAAACAAAATAGAGAAAACCTTTGCGAACCGCTATATGTCATATTTGAGCAGCGCATGTTTTTAAATTACTTTATAAGGAGTTAATGATTCCCCACCTCTTGTCATATTCAATGACTTCTTCCTTAGGACTATTGCAATGGTAAATTGAAAACTGCAAAATAATTTCCCATAACTGATCCTTTCATTCAAACTTAATTGACATTAAATAGTCTTTGGTGGTCCATTCCTTTGCGACCAGAAGTGCTTTAGCTGCTACCGTCAGCGAGTTTATTTAGGCTTCTGTCCTGCATTTCTAATAACTCTCGTGCTTATGTTAGGATTCACATTTATTTAAGTTTGGGCTTAGGCAAATCATTTACAAACTAGAGCACTCTGAGAGCGCATACCTCCGCCAAGCGAGGCAAAGGTAGCAAAAAAGTCAAATTTGCTCTGAAACCATAATTTTGTTTGTATCAACTACAAAATCAAATCATTTGTGTCTTTTGATGGTAATAACAGCTTGTGCAATTTTCTTGAAGATCCGGTCTTAACTTTTGGAGTTATACTGCTAACAAACGTAAAGACAAACATGAGTCAAACATACAAACGAACTAACCGATTTATGTCTTAACATTACTAACAACCCCTATATATTTCATAAAGATCCATTCATTGTTTTTTGAGTTATTGTGCTAACAAGCATAAAATTAAAAACAGGGACAAACGAACGAACGAATGAACAAACGGATCATTACCAAAATTTGATCATTTACTCTTTTTTTTTATACCTAACAACTCATGTTAATTTCATCAAAATCCATCTATAACTTTTTGAGTTATGGCATTGAGAAAAATGAGACAGGCAAACAAACAAAACAAACGAATGGATATATCTTCACCAAAAGTTAATCATATGTTCCTTCTAACATACCTAACAATCCCTGTAAATTTCATCCAATATGTTCATAACTCTTCGAGTTATCATAGTGACAGATAAACAAACACGACGAAAACATAACCTCTTTGGCGGAGGTAATTAGTGAGTGGTACCACTAGATGTAGCCAGTGCTATCTACATGATAAATAGGTTCTAGAGGTGCCACTAGACGTAGCTATAGTAACTACACGATAAATCGGTTGTAGTGATAAGTGGAGATGTAGCCAGTAGTTGCAGGTTAGAAGTATTGGCAGCTGCAGTACGTAGAGATAAAGCCAGAAGCAAAGCGCATTTCAGATGCTACTCTAAACCTGCCTATTTCAGATACAATGCAGTGTTTCGTTGCTGAAACCTGTCTTTAAAGCGCTTGCAGTGTCAACCGTAATGTTCACAAGTTTTTTAATGGTTCCAACAGTTCATTTACTGTTGCCAATATGTATTATCCACGAGCTTATAATAATAATATACTATACAAGGGTTAACCCAGCAAATCAGTTGGCTCTACTATAGTTATTAGCCATATATCTCTTATTCATCTTCATTCCGAGCAATCGCTAACGCTGTCGTCAGCAGATCTTTCTTACAGTTGAACATCGATCGGGGTTGTTGCAAGATATACCTGCTCTTGGTTTAGCTTACCTACTGACTTCCACACTGATCAATGCTTTGCCTGGCCGCTCCAACTCAGCTCTCCTCAGTCGTCCTGCTCACCACTGACTAGTCTCATTCTCATAATTCTTGACTAGAAAATCAATTGACTTTAAGAAAAAAAAGTGCTCGTGAAAGCCCACAGCCCTCGGTATAGCACAACCACTCGCAGCAACAATATGACATACACTGAGCTAAGACTCCATAGACGCTACCTTGATTGAGCCCCGAACAGACATTTAGGACACACACGTCACTGTGACTCAGACATACTCGGCACTTCTCTACAGCGATCTCTAGCCATCACTTATCCTATTTGACTCAACCCTAACTGTGCCTCTTCAGTTCTGCCTCAGTTCCAACCGTCTTAAGTCGTCCCGCTCAGCCGTAATGATTACCATTCCCACCACTCCGGAATGAAGTCCACAAATGTATTGTTATTGTCCTCAAAATGCCGCCAGGAATGCACGGCTGCCCGCTTGATTTATGCGTTATTGGCCGCAGCTGAAATTATACCAACAGCGGCGGCATCAATTCAGCAGCGATAAGCGAATATTTACAGCTGGCAGTTATCGATAAAAGACCTGATTTATGATTCGTTTCTACGAACAGAGTCGCTGTCCTGAAGCGCCCACAATTTTCTCTAAAATATTGAACAGCGCTTCAGTGTTGAGTTATTATGGCCAGAATTTGATGTATACACGAGTCTAGATAACTTCAACGACGTGTGCATGTGCAACACTTCGTACTCCTGAGAAGGTTGTTATGCTGTGACACTTCAGTTTTGCATTACCTAAAACGCAGAAATTAGTTTCCCTTGTGCTAACGATAATTTTATCCTCGTCGAGCAATTAGCATTAGCAGCAAATAGTGGCGAGATGTATATATGCTGAAATGAAACAAAAATAAATGGAGTCGCCTCTTTTTTGCTGCCCGAGACACTAGTCAAACTCGAGGGCCGAGCATCGCTGAGGCGGGATGGTTGGCTCTAGACACATTGCGGACATTATTACAATCGTTCTGATTGCTCACAACTGGACTTACCGTCAAGGCCTCCTCATCAGAGAAAAATAGCAATGCAAATCCCATTGTTTGTCACATCTTCAGGAAATTATGACAGCGCTCTTTAAATTACCCTTGCATGCGAACAGACAGTAAAGGTTTTTCCACGCGTCTGAAGCTCTATCCTTCTTGACGCTTGACGGCTATGGACTTAAAGACGCAGAGATTTTCCTTTCTTTTCTCACAGCAAGCTGATTCAGTATCACCTTGGGATCATTTTCAACTGCTTTGCTAACAGTCGATTAGTTGACAAGTCAGAGTCTTCCCGAAAGATGTCTCCTCTTGAGGTCTCTACAATTCTTCACCTCATCTTTTTGGACTTTTTGGACCGTCATCCGCTTGACATTTCACTTCTTGATGTACAACTCGTTAAGAGCGGCTTTTCGGAGCAGAGCGGATATCTCAATGCTTCATGTTTCCGTCGTGGCCTGCGTGTACTTTCTACTATTTCCTGCAAATGATAATTGCCTGAAAAGGGACATATTTTAGGGTATTGTCATAGAGAGTTATCCTTTCTTTTTAAACTTTATTACAAACATGCAATAATAAAGAGTAACAGGTGTTTCCAAGAGCCGCAACACGGGAAATTGCAACCAGCGTACGTCTGAACCTCCCAGTCCACAACCCACCTTCGTGCGCTGGCTACGGCAAATAGAAAAATGAATTTAACTGCTTTCACGCCCTTGTCGGCTCTTCCAGCAAACTTCAGAATATTAATTGCAGCAGTAACATGCTTAAGTTTCTTTAGTGGCCAGCGGCTACGCCGCTGCTGGGCCGCTCCTAATGCCACTATCAGGACTGCCAATAGGGGTTTTGAGAAAACCTATAATCTTGGAAAAACCCATGCCTTGGCTGCCCTGGTGCGGAAGGACAGATACACACAGACAGTTGGCATCACCTTCACCCCTTGCCACCATTACCACTAGCATTGGCAAAAATTTACAATGATTTATTGGTTCATTTTTGCAGAGTACGAACTTCACTACCCTTAAAAAACAGCATCAATTTTCAGTTCGTTATCGGTCGGGTCGTCGCAATTTTGCTCCATAAAAATAAAGCTTTTGTTTCAGTCGCGGGCTGTCGTCGCATCTGCAGACTTCACTGCTTGCACTTTATTAAAATTTTATCTATCTCATAAAACTGAGGGACGGCATGAAGCCATTTTACAGCACTGCCATAGCAACAAAAACTGCATTATATGGCACCAGTGCTGTTCTAAATTAAATTCTCGAGAGGATGTATTCAGTGCGCTCTATTGCATTTTTGCGGCAACTTCTTTATTTAATTTTCAAGGGCTCGCCTTACTGTTTCGTTGCTTTGCTGCAATGGTTGTTTTTCTTTTATTACGAGGGAGACGCTGTTGAGTATGAGATGCCATAACGGCTTGTCCATTGGAGCTGCGGAGCTGCAGTCCCCCCCCAATACTCACGGCTAGAGCATAACTGCATTAAACTTGTGCTAGAATAAACTATAATTTATAAGCGCATTCTATGAAAAAATCTGCAGTTTCAGTTTTCTATTGTTTTCATAGATGTTTGATTTGTTCTAGGATAAAAATGTAAATATGATTTTGAAACAACTTTTGATGCGGTGTCGTCGCTCTGTCATCTACAAAGTTTTTTGGCAACCCGCCACTTTTAAAATATTGTTACTTGAGATACGTTAACTGTATAATTTCGGTGTATCTGGAAAGGATAAGTCGACAAGTCCAGTACCCCATAAATTTTATTAAAAGCAGCTAAAACAATTCATAAGGTTCTTACTGCTCTTGTGCAATTAATTCTCCCATCAGCTGAACTATGTAGCTTAGTGGATACTACGGCATCTAGTCCTTGTACATCTTGCAGTACGAGTGTCCAGTATTTACGTACGAGTGTCGTCATGGTACCTAGTCTTCCTACGCTATTGTAATACACCAAGTCTTTATTCACTTCTGTAATTAGGCACCAAGTTTTTATTCCCTCGAATAAATTGAAGAACCTAGCCCAGTCCTTAAATGCTAATCATACACTTGTGCTAGCAAGGTACATAGCCTCCATACACTCGTGCTAGCAAGGTACATAGTCTTCATACACTCGTGCTAGCATGGTACATAGTCTTCATACACTCATGTATGGAGCATATAGTCTTCATACAGTACACTAGGGTTAATAAAGTACTTTGGGTTCATAATGTTAACGGTAAGTCAGCTTGACAGCACATCGGAACTGGGAAATAATCGAGCACTGCTTTGTGCTACAGTTTGATACTCGCTGCTCCGTAGAAGAGCGCACGGTTGCAGTCTACCACAAATTGCCAGCGCTTTGGCACCAGAGAAGGAAGACTTTTTCTGCCTCTCCTGATCATCTCCACTTTTGGTTAGTGCCAGCACTCCCCGCAATGGATAGTGAACGCCAGAAATGCTGACGTCACAACCCAAAAATCACGAAACTTCACCTGCCAAGCGGGGAGCGATCATGGGTACTGCAGCATGGAAACACATCACTTATAACCCGCCGTAGCTGATATAATCTCATATCTACTCAGCCATGTCACGCAGCCATTAAATAGAAAGCTCTTGCATGCCCAGGTGATCGTAGCGTGGCATTACCGCAATAGGTGCACCTGTGCCAGTTCTTCACTTATGGGCTATCGTGATCGTCTTCGCATTGGTAGCTCGTTTTATGTAAGATGAAACTGAATTATGAAGGCAGAAACGGCTCCGTGCAAATAGTGAAGTTATGTACTGTTTCACTTCACTTACTTTCCATTTCCAATTGTTTACAATAGTAAAGGAAGCAAGAAAAGCGTGGGAGCTTAGTTTTCGTTCCGTTTCATTGAGCACACCCTATATTCAACCTATTTGTTCTGTGATGAAATATACCACAAAATTTAAAATGTCAAAAACAAGTGGATCCGAGTGAGTACTTAGATAACTTGTGTTCTTGGATTCCATTTGAATGGAAGTTCGTGCTTTTTTAGGATTTCAACTGACAAAAAGAAGTGGATCTGAGTGAGTGCTTAGATGATTCTGTTCTTTTGGCCTCCATCAGACGGAAACAAGTGTTTTTTTTTTTACAATGAGATTAACTGCCAAAAAGAAGCGGCTCAGAGTGAGTGTTAATATAGTTTCTTTTCTTGACATTTATTAGAATGGAAGCCAGCGCCTTTTTGCAAGGAGCTAACTGGCAAAAACAAGTGGAACCAAGTGAATGCTTAGATAGCTCTTATTCTGACATCCATGAAATTGGTAGCCCTTGCTTTGTCACGAAAACTTAACTTCTGGAAAGCAATGACCTGAGCTCGTCGATGGACTTCCATGCAGGGCGTGAGTCTGATGGCACTCCTGGCATCGCCTCAATACCATTTACGACCACAAGAAACCTTGCGCTTCCCTGGCAACGCTGATATTCCTACATTCATAACCACACTTTACAATCCGGTCACAGCTGCTTCATAACGGCCTTTGAGGGACTGCTATATTTTATGACGGACGAGGTATCTTTTTTGACGTGACTAAAGGTGGAATCAAATCCGAAGACAAACTCTACCCATCTCCAAGAACCAAAACCAGGACCGGTCACTCGCGAAAGATTTTTGTGAGCCTCCTGGCACAGGGACGGAAATTTGCCTTGTTTCAGAACGACACAGACAATTTGTGTGTACCATTAAAAGGATGGATGACGCTTTCTTTGGTTCCTCCGAGCTGTCAGGAGAAAAAGTCGTTCTCGAGAGCATTTGGCTCGGCCGGCCTTTAGGAGAACTGCGACTAAATTGGAACGAAGAATGTATTCATAATGTAGTTCGAGAGCTTTATGTCTGGCTTTCGAATGCACGAAACAGCTAAAGCAAATAAGAAGGAAGCGCTCTCGTTTGTAGTTGAAGTCTCGTTTGGAATATTTAGATGACATTTTTTTTTTGTAAAGGGTAAGGAAATTCCGGTAGTCTTCGGGAATAGCAAAAATACGTTTAATGTTTTATAGGAACTTTATCCACTGGTGCAAATAAGCACTATTTGTTTACCAATAAGTTCTGAACCTGAAAACTTTTAGTTAACCAACAATTTCAACTCTTTCCACTTACAGTTGAAGCCACTATAACAACATGCAAAGGAACCTGCCATTTCAACCGTGTAAGCAAAATTATATTTTGCATTCCACATAATTTTTGTGCTCACTATCTAATATTGTTACCGGCGGCTTATAGGTAATGACTGAATGTGCTAATTTCTTTTTTTGCATTGCTTCTTATTACATATGTTTGGGGCCTCCCAGTTTGTTTATAGAAGCGTCAAGTTGTTTTCTTATATTTGCCGGAAGGCATGCAAAGGAACCTATTTCTATCCAGCAAGTGTGTTCTTGATAGAAATATTATTATCAGTTTTGATCAGTGAACATCCGCTATAGATGGATGAGATAAAAACATTTGTCATATGTAGAGTAGATTAGATAACCCACCCTATTTGGATGAGATAAAAAAGATTTGATAAAAAAGATACACTGCCATAGATGAACCAACAGGCCCTTTCAAGGAGAGGAGTCGAAGCCCAAGCTGCGGCCTTCTCTGTGCTATTGCTGTTATTTCCTCGTAAGAAAAACGGGTGTGTAACGGGAAACGTCTTTGTACGGTGACAAGTTGTCAAATTGTATTAGTGGAAAATTATGTACAAAAAGTGCCAATTTCCAATGCTGACTTTGAAACTGGCTGTTAACTCTTCAAGGGCAGTTGTAAAAACGCTTTCCTAAGAATAAAAATATTTAAAGGGTAGTTACCATGCCAAGAAACGTACTATCTTGTAACTCTGTCTACTGCCAGTCTACGCCAGAGGGATAAGTAAAGTCCCAAAAAAGGAAAATTATTGAGTTGTCACGTACATGGAATAGGCAGACTGACCATATTTTCCATCATGTATTGTTTGCTATAAATAGTTGTCTGCTCCACCGATTTAATGCGTCACGCAATTTGCCTTCTTTCGTCTCATTCAGCAAGTTGTTCCCTCCATTGTAACAACATACAAGTCAGTTTGCCATATCAACTTTTTTTCGCTGGGTCCTCTTTCCATTTTAACCACATACTAAACAGTTTACGTATTCTACTCTATTTGCATACAGTTCATTTCATCACTGCATGCCCAGCGGCTTCTTCCTACCGTGCTTACAGATGGCCAAACTACAGTATTCTCGCCTTCTTTCAACGCTTTCCTCATGCTGTTGGCACGTTCACACAGTGGGCCCTGGCAGACAGCTTACCTCTTCAGTGTTTTTTCAAGAGCGATTCATTTCGTCAACACAACAATCCGGGCAACTTATCTTCAATTTACGTTCCGCATTTGAATGGAGTCCAACTGGAGTGGGTCAAATCATTTAAATATCTTTGAATTATTATTGATCATAAGTTGAGTTTTTCATCTCATATATCATTAGTGTGCGGAAAACTAAATAAGGCCAAAGGCGCCATTTATGCTATGTCCAAATATTTATCTAGAGATGCA
>LQNS02278155.1:7788316-7805230 GCA_001587735.2 Parhyale hawaiensis
TAACAACATACAAGTCAGATTGCCATATCAACTTTTTTTCGCTGGGTCCTCTTTCCATTTTAACCACATACTAAACAGTTTACGTATTCTACTCTATTTGCATACAGTTCATTTCATCACTGCATGCCCAGCGGCTTCTTCCTACTGTGCTTACAGATGGACAAACTACAGTATTCTCGCCTTCTTTCAACGCTTTCCTCATGCTGTTGACATGTTCACACAGTGGGCCCTGGCAGACAGCTTACCTCTTCAGTGTTTTTTCAAGAGCGATTCATTTCGTCAACACAACAATCCAGGCAACTTATCTTCAATTTACGTTCCGCGCAAACAGTACAATTTCACCACCTATAACTTACATTTTCACTTTTTTCTAAAGACATTTCATTTCACTATTGCAACAATCTAGATAAGTTACCTTCTTTTAACTTTTTCAACAGGCAGTTGCTGTCATCATATCATTACTTACCTCTTCTGTCTTTTTTTTCAACAGTCCATTTCATTAAAGTAACATGTCAGGCTGCTCCTCTGTACTCTGTTAACTGTTTCCAGAGAATGTTCGTTGCTTATAACTTACCGTTGCAAGTCTTCCTAAACCCAGTTCATTTCATCGTAACTGCAATTCAGACAATTTACCTTCTTTTAACTTTTACCACAGACATTTTATCATAACTTACCGTTCAGCTCATTCTAACGGCAGCCCATTTCATTATAACAACGTACTAGGCAGCTCACCTTCTTTAAACTTTTTCCACGGACAGTTCATTTCATCAAGCCCACTTCTTTGACCGCCCCAACTACAGGAGGCAGACCAACAAGAGATGCTTATCTCGCGGATGGACCAATGCCAAAAAAGCGGCAGCAGCATTCTGGCTCAGGGGAGGTGTAGCCTCGGCGTGTCATCAAGTCCTTATTTACGATGTCATTTGTCTTAACTTCTGGGACGCCTTACAGGCTCTGCACAAGTCTACAGAGTCCCAATCTAATCTTTATTCCGGTAACACGCTCACGGCTTGTTTCTGGGGATTGAGATGTTATGACGGAAGGGTGAGTTGATGAAGCAGAGATGAGGGCAAAGAAGAATTAAATTTTACGGGGTAATTTCGAATTTTTGAAAAGATATTTTTATCTTATTAGGATTCTTCATGAATACCAGAAATTCAAGCCCCGGTGGTAAATACTCGACGGTAGGCAGAAATAGTGGGTTGACTGCATTATTCAGGAGATTTTTGCTTCTCAGTGTGATGATTTTTTACCATGAAGGCCTAAGCACCGCTGTAATATGCTTGGGCTCTATTGAAATTTATGGCCCCACTGAACTGTTTTAAAGATATTTTTGCTCACCAAGGTGAGGTTTAATTTCACCCCGCGTTTCAGGCACCTTGGGTTCTACAAACACAGTCATACGATGGGAAAGCTGGAAAGTTCAGACTCCATAAACGATACACATAGATATGTGAACTGTGTGAGATTTCTGAAAAAGATACGTTTCTTATCGAGGTGATACTTTTTTCGACAGACATTGTATCCCCACAACTTCTATTGCTTCCTGAAAAGTTCATATACTGCTTAAAACCTTGGTGTGTTAACTACAGTTATCTAAGGTATAATTTGTGTTTTTTAAACGTCCCTATAGTTTTCAACGCAATATATTATTACGAATTGCTCCATATCGGTTATCAATCACTTGTTCTGTTATTCAACATTATAGTAAAACCAATTTAGAATAAATATCTGATAAAATGAACAGGAAGGTAGACAAAGTCGTAGAGTTAATAAAATCATGATGTTTCGGGAAATCTTTCCCATCTTCAAAAAATTAAAATTTGAAGGATCTTACTTTAAAATATTTGTTAAACGTAAAAGTACTTATAGTTTTTTTAATAAGATCATTTAAAATTTTATTTTCTGCAGATAGAAAGCTTTCCCGAAACGTCATGATTTTTATCAACTCTATAACTTTGTCGAGGTTCTTTTCCATTGTAAGAAAAGTTTGGTTAATTAAATATTTAAGACTTAGTTGGTTAAGTTCTTCTTAATTTATACACGAGTTAACGTCAAGGCAAAAAACTATAATTTTTTATGCCTTTGAACTAAATTTAGATCAGATTTTGAAAGTTTGATAGATTAAATTACGTATCAAAAATTACCCATGTTTAATAATTAGGCAGAAAGCTAATTGTTATCTATATAGCAATTTCTTTCTCAAGCTTCAAATTGTCCCTAGCAAACTGCATTTTTCGCGGATACCCACAGCTCGCTGCATAGCCCAACCTCATTGGGCAGCCATAACCGAGTTTCTGTATGAAAATCAATTCATATCGTTTTAGCCCTTGTTCCAGGCTAGGTATCACATATAGGTTCTCCCCTTACTGACGTCCATAAAAAACTGTTTTGCATTCACACAGCACAGGGGGTTGCTTAAGTCACTAGTAACTTCTCTATAGGAGTGCATCAAGTTGTTTTGTCATTCTTTTCCAGTGTTTTTATATTTATTTTTGTGTGGGAAAGAATTGCCAATCATGTCTGCAGGTGTAGGCTGAGTGTATCCATGTATATTTCCCTGTGCGTGGCCACCTATTTATGGGACCCGGGCCTCATCGAAATACTGAATAATCTAGTTACCTAGTACTTGTTAGCATATTTGTGAACCTATTGTGTTCTGAACAAAAGTTTTTGATTGATAAATTTATATGACAGGCTCCGAACATTGTGGACACACACGGCACCGTTGCCTACACTTTCTTGCTTTCGCCCGTTACAGGTAACAATGTGTTCTAAGTATCGCTTTCAGCGTTGCAGTTTAAGTATTTAACTGGCAAGTGACCATATATGGTTACTTTCATAATGCTATCCTTACGAAAGTATTCTTTAACCTCCCAGTTAAGAGTTAATGCCGATTTTCACTGGTCAAATTCAGTCTTGGAAAGTAGACAATTTGAACGAATTTCTCGTAGCAAACTACGAAATATCACGTTCTATGCCATAATTTAATGCAGTTTTGTACCATTTAATGTGAAGCATAAAAATTCATATACAGTATTATAGTTCTTTTTGCTTCTCTTAACCCTTTTCGTACCAGCTTGTATTGTATTTTTTTTACAAAGGTTCTTTGTTATAGTGTATGCCTATTGGGAAATAAACCCTTGTAAAAAGGTAGCATAACCTGCTGAATAATAGAATTAGAAACCAGCAAGGTATTGTTTTCTTACCAAACTGTGATGCAATTTCTCACTTACTACGTCGAGGCTTCAAAAAATACCTAATTTCTATATCTCCAATTGCAATTTGCCCAATAACGCTTTCACGCTTAATTTCCCTGGATTTTTCTACTGGTTAATTCGAAACATCGAGAATCAGTAAATTACCATAGAAACTGCGCTTACTTTGGTGAGCTGCAGTGCTGAGCACAACATGGCAAATTTTTAGGTAGCGTACTGCAGAGGCTGTAAACTGTACACCAGCCTGCACCTCCTAGCGGTCATTAGCCGAACTTGGCACCATCAAACCGAACTTTTTATAATGAGAACTTGGCTATAGACAGCCGCGGTGCATTGTCACTTCAGCTGTAATAGCATCCTAAAATTCTGAAACGAGGTAGTAAATCTTAAGAGGTGCCAGGATTACAATGAGTTGAAGCGGACCAAATTTCGGGCCCTACGCGTAACGTTCAGATTTAGGAGCGGGGAAATGCAGTATTTATATTATGCTTGACAGACTGGGGGCCTGGAAATCTGCGTGGCCAATATTGAGAGTTTTATGGAGTGGAAATGCAGTGTATTGCTAGGCTGATCATATTCTGTAGCCAAATATCTTATGTTTTGCAATATGAAGGTAAGCATGTAAATTGAAAAATCACTTAATCGGGAAGCCCAATTAGGAGATCCTCATGAACTGCCTCGTGCTTCCATAATAAAGGAACTGGCATATTTTCTATATTTAAAGACGGTTGTTCTGAAATACGTGGCAGCAGTGCATTTTGTATAGTGACTTCTGGAATACTAATTATTTTCATGTGGAAACCGTCAAAAATCATTCTTTTAAGAACACTCAATAACAGCGTACAGTTTGTTGTATGTTGTTAACATGACTCGATTATCACATTTTATTTATTCGATGACAGTTCTTTTTTCGAGCAAAAAATAACGTAATGGTCTCTTATACATACATGTATACTATATAGGCCCAAAAACTATTGTTCCATAAATGTGTAGCTAGCGGTGGTTGCACTGAGAGTATAATTATAAAAGAAAAACTTGAGATGTGCTGCAGCGGTGAGTTTCTCTTGCAGAAATAATAGACTGCTCATATTTTAAACTCATTCATTTGGCGTATGTAAGAATTGAGCCCTAATGCCTGGGCATTTCCTGCCTGAAAAGAAATCGCTGGATATTGGGAGTTCAAGTACAGTAGGTTTAAGTCATGGCCACCTGACATAATTATATACGGCTTTATCGTAAAAAAAAACGCTAATTTTAACGTCTCATTCATGGTGAACGCACTACCACGATTTTAATATTTATTCCCCTAAAGACCACGAAAACCCAGTTTCTCATAAAAAGTTTTTAAACGTTACCTTATGAAAAATATTAGGCGCACATAGAGTTAAGTCAAAACTGAAGCATCAATTAGACACTCCAAAGTAGTTTTGCCCTGTTGCTGGGTGTCCAGAAAGTTGATAATAGTCGTAAACTTTTCTCTTCCAGACCTTTCAGCTAAAGCAAAATTCATGTGGTATTTTATCACGAAATGCTTTCAACCTCGGCGCTTATGAGGTAAAGTGTATGGCCTTCATAACAAGGACACTCGCTGCTTTACTCATTCATAAATAGTGTATGAAACTGGCTATCTTGTGCTTAAGATAACGATACTGGGCCTTGATACGCGTTTCAGCGTTAGGGTATTTGTGTCGAACCTTTTCTCTATCACAAAACTAATTGTTGGAAAAGCAGGACAGTTAAAAATCCAAACCAAGGCAGTCTTTATGATTCATTTTATAACGCTGTAAAGTAGAGTTTCCACCCTGCACTTTTGCAAGAGGAGTTGTAAACATGGACCAAGAGTCGGTGCTCTCACCTCGACGATTTTTGTTTTTAGGCTTTAGGGATTTTTGTGCGAATCTGATAAAAATTTATGAGCAAATTTTGAGAGATTGGGGAACATTATCGATTAATTTCCGTTGCCGTTCGTACCACGGAAGGCTTGCCAGCAAGTTCAAATAAGTCCTGTATAGGGTACTCCTCGGCCGCGAAAATTGCTGGTTAGAGTCAGGGCTGAACAACAGTGTAACGTTACCGTACATTCTTCAGCCATGGTCACAGTAGTACTTAGCTACTTCTCATGTCCTACGGCGGAACCACACTATATAGACTTTTATAGGAACAACGGGATGACAGGATGCGCACCTCGCACGTCGTTCATGCCTTCGTATCTATGCTACCGAGATAAAATATGTTTCAAAACGACGAGCGAGATGCTCATCCTCGCCTCCAGTTGTTTGTGCGACTGCATATGTGTCCTCGACATCAGGCTTGATGTTGGGTGTCACGAGGGGAAAGCTCCCAGTGCCGTCTATATCATCTATATAATAATAATAATAATTATCTATATCAGCAAATCATTATACCATCCTCTTGCCAGTGTCGCGAGCGCAACTTTCCATCCTCTGGCATCTGTGGACGAAATGTAAGGCCGTATATTAAGAATTTTATTTATTATTGCAATTGGCCAACTGCTCCCTTGTCGGTTCAAGGAACTTCTCGAGCATAAATTAAACCGTTCTCCCAGTCGCATGAAAATTTAACCAATGGTGTCATCTTACCTCAGCACGGATACCGTCTGTTTCTTAATCCATGAATAGCCATGAGTGTTATTTTGAGACCCGAAATTGCAACGCATCATAAAAAGAAGCGCGATTTGTGGTATACAAGAAAATATACATGTTTAAAATATATGTATCTAAACCAGAATTATATTATCATTCATGATGTGTAGAGTGTGTTGTTACATAATAGTAAATATTCATGCATATATTTCTATATCAATATTGCATTCACGATGTCGGTTTGCTTATAAATCTATTTTTACCAACTATTTTACTCGGGCACGCTCGGACGAAAATTGCCCGAATTCCTGAAATTGTATAAATTGGCGTAATTGCCTAAATTACCAAAATTTTGCGGCAGTTTTACATTCCAAATCAGTTTGTAGAAAGAGAAACAGCTAGAGTAGAGTAGAGGGTGCGGTAGATTCCGCTCGACTGTAGGTACTCAATTACACACGTACAGTAGAATGTTTAACTTTTGTTAGGAAAGTGAGTTGAAGAGGATAAAGAAACAAAAAATACAGATTTCGTTGAAGTAATTATTTTACAATGTTAAGTCATGACTGTAAAGGCCACTAAATATGTACATGCGTTTATATGTTAAACACAAATAAAATTATGATGAACCACCTCGGCGATTATTATAGGAGCATGATGACATATCTCTATATGGGCGTACATCACAGTCTTTTGTGTGAAAATTACTCCTATCAATTGCACCCAAACACATTATTAGCGGATGAACAAAAAAATACAGACACACATACACTATTTCAGTTTGTTATAGTTATAATCTAAAAAAAAAAATTGATGTAGAGCTTAATATGCCGTATTGTAGATAGCGTAGATTTATACAAATCAAATCCAGCTTCCTAATATAATTTCACCATGGAAATTCGTACTTGCTATTTCCCTTTAGAAACACGTAGCTCTTTGTAATTCATCCGTTGTTCTTGCTGTTGCGAGTGCTGTCCATTCATTATCAAAAACTTTTTGCAGAGATTTTCTCTTTTGTCCAATGTTCTCCTGTTATCGTCATGCGAAGGAAGTGGAGTGGATGGGTTCCGTGAACTTTCTCGTCACGGGAAGTAGAGGCGATGCTTACCGTATGGAAGCCATTAATTCTGCTCAGAACAGAGTACTGTTCTCCAATTTGGATGTAGAGTCCGAGAAGACACGTAGAACAACTTGAAACTATTAAACGATCGCTCACTGTCAAAATTCGAGGCATGCAGGAGTACGACTGGCACCAACGACTTGGCTGTCTCCAATTGTAATCAATACAACCAAGATTCGGGCGCTTCACAATCATATATGTTTCGAAAATTCTGGAACGTATCACTGTGAATGTGAATGTACGGATTGTCGCCAGACACTCGGAAATGTCTGGAAGGATTTGTGATGTACGCATTCTAAGCAGAGATGGCGGCAAAGCCGTAGCAGCGAAACACTCTAATAGCTGTACTATACGGGAGTAAGGCTTTTTAACAAGATGCCGCGGCGTATTCGAGACGCCACTGAAATGAAGGTTATAGAAGTGAAAAATTTATTTGATTATCATTATTGAAAAATACCATGTAGACCCGCGATCAGTGGTTATGTGCACTGTGGAGATAATTCGCTGCTGGCTCTCTCTTTTGTCTTTAACTGCCACCCAACGGAAGAAACCCAGCATCGTGGCTTCACACACGGTAGGTGATATGGACAACATCTCCTGGACTTCGTCCGGAGGTTCTCACAGCCAATAAGCATACCATTTTCTTTGCTGATTTACCCCGACCATTTCGTTATTATATTTCTCCAATTGATTTTTTTCTAGCGGTTATTACGAATTTTCGTTTCCCCAAAAAATTTATATTACAATACAGTTCTAACCACCCATATCCGTATCCAAGATGCTGTCCATTGTTTCAGTCAATTCAAAAGCTTGGCATGTATCTCCACTATGGTATTTAACAAGATTCAATTGCCAAGTCAACTAAAATTGCTAGATAATGGTAGGCTCTTTTGTGTGTGTGTTATGGATGTCTCGCAAGTTTTAAAACAATTAACTGTCTTGATTGCATTTTATTTATCGTTCCCCACCCTTATTGTAAAAACTGTCGTATTTTTAGTGTTTCAATTAAGTTTGTCCTCAAGTTTGGAAGTTTATAATTATTAAAAATAAAGTCTCTGCTGAACACCTTCAAAGATCGTGCACATATTTATTTACGCAATGACGAATAATTACCAACACGGGATTACATAAAGAAGATTAGCACGTTTACTTAAATTTCGCGTACTTATCACTCAGTATTAAAAAAAAATTAAATAAAAAATACGCTTTCTTCCTCAATGAACTTGTATTTCTGCAAATGAGAATGATACAGACACTTGATGCTAAAAAAACACAATTATTATTTAAATCTTGAGGAAAGTTTTGACGTGGAAAAAGCAGAGATGGTTATTGCTGCGAAAAAGTTTTGTAAGCCTTTATTTACTGAAAATTAAATAAAAATACTTTATTGCAGCGCAGCATTGAGAACAATGCTATTGATGCATGTAGTGCGTTCTGCAAATTCTTCTGCTTTGTGTGTATACTGTACGTGTTACCTGCAGTGAGGAACAGTAATTTTGCTCCTCATATTGAAAGATGAGTAATTTGTATTCTCACAATTGATAAAAAATGTACTCTACTTATGAGGTCAAATAGTTTATCTCCTTGGTACAATATTTGCCGCTATACTTTTTGAATATTTTCAGCAAAAATATTTTATTTTTTGTCTTTAAGGAAAATACCCTTTTTGTTGAATATCGAATATATAAATCCGCTACTGAGGGAAAGAAAAAAGTTTATTTTTTCCATCAAAACAATAATATAAACACCGCCGTGTGTTTATATATTTATGTAGTTATAAACAGGGTATTCAATAATTATCGTTACAACCTTTTTTTGTATTTACAATATTAATAAGCTTGTTCCTCCCTATGGCCCTTCCTTAGTTTCTGCTTCAGTACCACCATTACGATTTCACTATTAGATAGGTTAAAATTCAATTCGCAAGATGCTCTGCATTTCGCTGGAAGGAAGTTCAACCATAGCCATGTTTTTTTCTCTTCTTTAAATACTTTCAGTCAGTTTCGAAGCAACGACATAAACATCATTTCACCCATATCATATCTACCGATCTTCATTTTTTTTCGCACCAAATTATGTTCACTTTGCTTGTGATGCACAACGCTCTTAAGGGGCCATATGCGTAGCTAGGATACCGTACGGGAGCCCAGAATGGGCAGTGTTGAACACCTTAACTTTTTAAAATTTTCGAAGCGGCTGTACGATACCTGTGAAAATACCATGATATCTTGAGAATAGAGGGTTAAACTGCAGTGTCTACAGAAATTGTTCGAGGTGGTTGTTGCATAGCTATCGCATAAAATAAAACAGAAAAATGATGGGCTACTGATTAATGTCCACGGGTCCCGTAATAGTACGAAAAAATCTGATATGCTGACAAAAATTTGGAACGTTTACGACTATGAAAGGCGAAATTATATCTAAACTGTGTGAAACAAAGCTTAGAAATGCGCGCAAAAGCATAGGAGCAGAATGCAAGAACTACCGTGGTATCTTTATGTCTTTATCAAGACACAAGCGGGAATTCTTTCCTGACAGAATAAATACATGATTTAAAGGTGAAATCAGAGTACTAAGAAAGATTAAACGAATTGTAAGGTAGACGGACTGCGTAGCTATAGATAGTATTAAACAGCGGACATTAGTTTAGACGAAAAGGGTTAACTTAGAAGCGTTACCTCAGGTTAAACTGAGATTAGTGAAAGCATCAACGAACTGTGAAATTTCCACTAACTCGACCTGTGCCGAAAGTTTAGTCAATTATAAATTTAAGTCTCTACTTGTCCTTAATAACCAAACATATTCACCTTGCAGGTGTCACAGGTCATTCTTAGTTGGGCCAAGTTCGTAGCTAGCATAAGGTACCGGATCACAAAGGGGGCAGTTTTGGACAGGTCCACTCTAAAGCATTTTTTGAAGCGAAACTGCGATGTTTAAGGGAATACAATATCTTGAGAATATGAAGCTACGCTAATACATATAAGAATCCGCTGGTGGAGATTTTGATGGAGTCTTCTGTACTCTGTATAACAATCGCATCAAGTAAAGCAGACAACTCATACTGATAACCTGCAACCGAATATTCACGGACAGCGTTATAGTGGGAAAACTAAGACACGCGGACGAAAAAATGGAAATGTGTAATATTATGAAAGATAAAATTAGCTGTATACTATGGGAAATAGAGCTTGGAAATGGCAAGCAGATACATAGGTGAACAATGCAAGACGTACCTGGGTATCTCTATGTATCTAATAAGATAAATGTAAGAATCATTTGCTGACGGAACATTTGCAAGATTTGTAAGTAAAATTAGAGTACTGTGATAGGTTAGACGAGGTGTATTAAGATAGACGAACTGCGTTACGTTAGACAGAGTTCGTCAGGTTTTAAGTAATGAGCACTGGTTGAGCAGCGGCGAGATAAGTAAAAAGCGCTGCCAGACTAAGTAAGTGAAATTTCAGATTCACCGTGTAATTTCCACGTTTCCCGCTAGTGTTTTTACTTAATATTCATATATCTCGAGACCCTTATCGCTTTGATTTCAGCGTATGGTCCATATTGGAGGGCAAGGTTTCAGTCTCCCATCACAAAAATGTGGAGGTTTCAAACAAACAAATATCATTTATTATCTCGTATACAGGGTACAATGGATACGCCAATCGAGGTTTTCTTTTTGCCTTAATTCTAGAATTTTGAAGATCCAGTAGTGTGAAGAGCAGGAGAAGCAGTCTGTGTTGAGAGTCAATTTAGGATCCCTCATCGTGCATCGCCTGGCCTCTCGGTGCTGGAGTGCTCCACGCAGTGTAAATCCGTAGCGTGCCGTCCGGGAAATGGAACACGGGCCTCCGTTGATGCGAAGCCGAACCGTTGTCACTTCACCACCGAGAGGGTAGTGAAGACGGCAATTTAGCAACACTCCTACAGGAAATTGCAAAAATTCACCAAACTATCATCCACGACTCTCGCAAAGTGTTCTCCAAGCGTTGGCAGCAGGTTATCAATGCCGATGGAAGGTATATGGAATAAATTACAGATATTCGAAAAGACTAATGGTTAAACAACAAGTTTATTTTAGTTTGATGTGCATATTACGATCTATTTAATAAATGTAGACGAAATTGTTACAATAAATTTGTAACATCCTGAACTATTTGTAGTTTTTTGTGTGACGCTTTTAACGAAATAGGCGACAAAGAGGCCTAGTTGTAGATTTTGTAATTATGTTTTGTTTTCATAGAAATCGATAAGCATAAGTTAGACCTATATTCTTTTAACTGAATACACTTCTTGCTCAGCCAACGCTTAAATCGAAATAATAAAGACATCTAGAGCTTCTCATGGCATTGCCATAGAGCTTGATTCTATTTAATTTCCTAAGTATATTGAAACTACTTTTGCTGTTAGTTCACGATAAACGAATTCTATAGATGATCAACGAAGCACAAGCGAAGCGATGAGTTTTCATGGGCAGTAGATACAACAATTATATTTTCCAACTTGCTTTCTTTCATTAAAGAAGCAGTTTTCGCTTAAACACAAAAATTTCGATGTACCGAAGGTGTATCATACGGTAAATTGGATGCATGGCGAAGAATTGTATTAACTTCAGTGATGCTTTGCTACTTGCTAATATAATAAGTTCATATTTTGCTCATGTCACCTAAGATGGAGAAAGAGCGTGTAACTTAGATGAGCTGAAAGAGAGAGAGAGTATAAGATAAAAATTTAACTTCTTCGCTGAACATTGTTAGAAAATAATTTAATTTAATTTTAATTTAATTTTCTCAACACTAGGGAAAAATACTTTACTCAACAATATAACTGAACAATTTATTTACTCATTATTTCTTCTCTTCAACAATTTGTATTTGCTTAATATATAGAAGAAATTACTTATTGCTACAGTGTTATTTTTTTAATTCTACTTGATAGAAGCGTAGTGACCGTTGAAACTGAGAGAAGAAGCTGACTCTCCCTTCATCCTCTACCAGCTAAGTGCAACTGTGGCGGATTATGAGATTAGCACATTTTTTCTCGGAAAAATTACTCTGTTTTACTATTAAGTTCTGTCGCTGCGCATTAGCTTAGCAGTAAATACTAATGAAGCATTTACCGTCTCGGTAGCAACACAGTAAAACGTTTATCAACAATTCAATTTTTACATTTTTTTCTCATGCTCGTACAAGCTTTGGGACTCCTCCTCTTGATAGGATCTTTAAAGTGTAACGTGTTAGACAAAATCCTCTCTGTTGTGCATTTACAAGCTAAAAAGTCCATCATAATTTTTTTCTTATTCACTTCCGAGTAAGTCTGCTGGTATTTTATTTTCTAGAGAAAGTCGATCTATTTGCTTAATGACGTGACTGTATTTTTCAATCGAGACTTAAACATTGGCTCCTCGTTCCAACACATGCAGAAATGGCTTAGTTTACAAATATGCTATTTTCGTATATTGTAAACTAGATTGTAGCGAGTTCAGTGTGCTCTAAAACAATTCTGCTAATGTTTTCTATATTCCGGAAATTGGTGTTTTCTTATGTAGTCTAGTGTGGTACAAGTAATAATTCTACGGCAATGTTCAAGAATTGAATATATCCATGCTGAATGTTGATATACTTATATACCTATGTATATTTATAAGAATGGGAGTAATAATAAGTTCGTAGTCATAGATAAATTAATAAAACTTCTATAATAAGACAGCAGTTATAACACTAGTCTAGCTTCACTTTTGAAAAAATATTCTTTAATAAAACGTAATAACTATAGGACAATTCTTACTGCGCAATACATTGTCCGTGGAACGTGTTTTTGAAAGTATCCTTTTCACTTATCTGTTTTTTTTTATGACGTGACAGCCTAGTTCGGACCAAACTGACATCAGTAGAGACTTGAATTCAATGCATTTCACTTGGAATTCTGAACGTAGGGTAAAATCTCTCCTTTTTACTTGTTCTTGTATATAAAACAGAGCCATCGTCTTCCCGGCTGAGTCTCGGTGCCCTCTCAGGCAATCAGGAAGACAATGCCGTAAAGTGCTGTTTTGGAATGAAACTCTGGGAACATTGGAGGCCATACGGCTCTCAAAAGTGGGTCTTTCTCTTGAACTTCATTGCAGTTCAAGAGAATACGCATAAGAGACTCAGATTTGCTTAAGAGAAGCCTTCACCTGTAGCTATGGGGAGAAACTCTTTCGCGACCTCACACCTTTTACTAGCTACGATATGAACGTCGTCTCGTAACTTTTTAGAGGTTATAATTTCAAACTATACCTAACCATGCAGTTACCAATAGTTATTCCATTCTTAGACCCTTCTACAGTAAAAGAAGAGCTTTTTCTTAACATTATTAGACACCTCTTTTAGCTTTGGATGACACTGATTGTAAGATGAATGTAATATACTTCTGCGGCCAAACAAATGACAATCATTGACCTTTATATTCAACATCAATACATTTCATGAAATCCATCGTAACAGACTTCACCTGTAGCTATAGGAGGAATATTCCTACACCCTTCTATTACTGGAATTTCAACTGTACACAATGGATATTATAAATTTATATTACACTTTAAAGCAATATGGATATTAAAAGTTTACCAATATTATTACCTATATTTGCGATTGAAGAAAATTACAATGGTCGGTATACTCAGCCTGGTTTGAAAGCTGGCGTCTACCAGCAATTGGAGAAAATTGTGGCACCCTTCTCTGGTTGTAATTACAAAAATTATTTTATTTTGACACCGTCCTCTAGCAAACGTGCTACAAGGACCTTTCTTTTGGGCCTTGTAGTATGCCGGAATTTGCAATTTTTAATAGAGGTGATACCTCGTAGGATGTACAAATAAAGAATTTGCAATTACCTGGCAAAGGTGATTATGTTTTGTCTGTCTCCCTGTTTGTCTTTCACCAAGATAACTCAAAGAGTTTTGGACGGATATACATGAAATTTACAGGGACTATTAGGTATGCTAGGAGGGACAAAGTGAATTATTATTACTATTTTTTTTTTTTTGTAGATCCATCCAACAGTTTGTTTGTTTGTGTACTTTTCTGCCTGTTTTTACTCGGTAACATAACACAAATAGTTAAGAACGGGTCTTCATAGAATTTACAGATTTATCAGGAATGTTACGAAGAATGATTGACGTAATTTTTGTGATGTTCTATCACCCTGTTCGTCACTATATTTTTCTTCATGTTTGTCAGAGCTTAACGGATTAACGGAACGGCTAAAATCACAAATGATCGGTTCATCCGTTTGTGGGTTTGACTATATAATGTTATGTGTCGTAGTGTTTGTCAGAACATAACTCAAAAATTTACGGGCGGATTGCCAAGAAAATTACAGGAACTGTTATTAATGTCCAGAGGCATAAATGACTTCCCTATCACGCAGAAAAGTATGTTCTTTACGATAAAAAACGCAGGGTTTCTCATCACTAACGAAGTAACATTTTAGCTACAAAGCAATAATAATTAATCGTAAAAGACACTGTTGTTCATCACAATGCTTTTGTTCATCTGTTGTTCATCACAAACGACAATGTGCATTGACGCAAATTCAAACGACAAGGTAGTTTACAGTAAACTAATTTTGCTTGATGGCAAACCACAATTTTTCTGTGTGTAGTATGTTTTAAGGCAATACTACTACTAAAATTGTGACTTTCTCATGGACTTCATTGCGGTTCATGAAAACCAGTGTTTAAGACTCGCCGTTTCACTTATACCTAGGCAGAACTATTACCTACAGCTACGGAGTAGGAAGAACTGTTACCAGCAGCTAAAGAAAACTGTTATCTATAAATAAGAACTGTTACCTGTAGCTAAGGAGACCTACTAACCGTAATTAGAGAGAACTGTTGCCTGTAATTAGGGAGAACTGCTACCTGTAGGTAGGGAGGACTGCTACCTGTTATTAGATAGGGCTGTTACCTCTAGTTAAGAAGAACTTCTGACAAACCTGAGTTCTAACTGAGAGCACCCAACAAAGGAACGGAACTTTGCAGTTTCACCAGTCCGCGCCTATTGCAATATTTGTCTTATAGCTGCAAAATCTTGCCCAATTTCATCAGCTTTATTGTAGTTTTATGGCTGAAGTGTGAAGAATATAAAAAATCACATCAGAAAATAAATCTGAAAACAACAATAAGTTTCTTTAGCATTAGCAGTTGCTGCAGGCAGATAGGTAGCTAAGCTAACTTCGTCTAAGCAGTGTGGATTTTTCTAATTTTCTAATTTACTACATTACTACATTTTACTTCTGTAACTTTAAACGCCACCCTGAATGTCATAGTGGTGGATAACTGTCGAATTTGTGCACCTAAAGCTTATTTTACTCCACAATTCCAAAATTATTAGAGTACAAAATGAACGAGACACTGTAGTCCTATCTACCCATTACCACCACCTGTTCGAATGCCAACAATACCAAAGGCACGAGCATCTTTCCAATTGTTATTAGTTTCATAATCAGAGGCAACAATGGAGGGAGGACTTGAATGAATGGCCCGATGTATCACAAATCCTCTGTTTAACTTTTTTTTTTCAGGTCGGTGACCCTAAGAAATCTACAACCTACATGCTGCAAAGTGAAACATTTTTATTTACACTAATTTCAAAAAATGATATATCGTTCGTAGGTGTTGGCGAACCTCGGAGTCCCGTAATCACCTTTATGTTAAATAAAATTATTCGGATCTACGATATAAAGTAGCAATGTTATGAGGTCAATGCTCCCTTTTCATCTCCCGCCCTCTGCTCATCTACAACATCCAAAGAATTCCATAGGCCATTACCGAGAGTATCCATGCTACAATAAAACACTAAATTGCTCGCTTTATACCCCAACTTATTTACATCAGCTGAGCACTTGCCTCATTACTCTTAAACACAGAGCCTCTTTTTAAAAGAACAACTCTCCTGACAATGCAATTGCTTGTTTCCAGCAAAATAATTCAGCCTGTGCAAAGTGGAGGCTGAATTACACCGAGCTTGAATACTGTAATGAATGTCGTTAGTGTAGCCCCTGCAGCAGAGACGATAAAAGGGTTGGTTGAAAATTGGAAAAAAGCTACAATAATGAAGAAGAGGTTGATGAACTTTCGATTATTTCTTGCAAATCAACGTTTTATGCTAATGGATTTCATCTATTAAACACACCAGAATGACACTATACAGTGCATATTTGCATGCTTTTTCATATAATATCTCAAACAGTTGCTACCTGTTTCTCTCTACTGTTTGATAGGAAATTGAAATATTAAAAATACTGATTCCTATTATTATTATTATTTTCAACAACATTGTTTTATCCTCCGTTCATCGCTGTGCAAGAATCAAGTCGTTATCTACATTCAAACCGACACATTTCCAGTACCCGATTGCAGTAACGTTTATCACTGAAGTATGGAAATTTGCATACCTTACCTATGTCAAGTCTAACTATCCATGAATTTGATTTTTTGACAGTAATACTAGTTAATACTGAGACAAATACTCACAGCCCGCAACAAAGCTCAATGACAGACGAATACAGCTCCAAAAACACGTTGCCCAATGCACACACTGAGCGAACACATACACATTGTCACCTACACAGTGCCGCATCCGCGTCGTACAATGATCAGCAAAATTTTCAACTTCCATCCCCTTCTGACCTACAAGCTTATTCAACAACTTTCACACACACAAGAACATATACTCTATAATGATAATTATATTAATTTCCCAGATATTCTTGTTCCCCGTGCACTACGAGAAATGGCTCCTGTTATCGTGAAGCCACTGCTCGAACTATTTAATCGGTCTCTAAAACGGGAGAAGTTCCACAGGATTGTAGGCTAGCTAACGTGATACCGATACATAAAAAGGGGGACAAGAAAAGCCCCAGCAACTATCGACCAATCAGTCTTACATCGGTCGACAGCAAAACTATCGAACGCCTCTTGAAAAAGCGCAACACT
>LQNS02278155.1:7806327-7833120 GCA_001587735.2 Parhyale hawaiensis
AAACAACGGTCAAAAACTCAAGCACAAAGCTCGAAGAACGACCGTAAGTCAGCAGTTCTTTCCGTATTTCATAGTCAGCATTTGGAATAGACTTCCTTCCGACGTTGTTAGTGCGGAATCAGTCAACGCATTTAAAAATCGTCTTGACATACATTGGGAGAGACACCCCCCACAGCTAAGGATTCCTCCTCCAGAAGTCGCATACTCTTAACGGCCAAAGCCTCCGAGGCTTCCTAAATCCGTCTTCTTCTCTCTTCCGCTCCAGCTGCACTGTCTACCATCTTTAACTACGTATATCAGCGGCTATTGACCATGATTGAGTGCATTCATGATCGTCTCTTCTGCTGAGACTCTTGTCCTTTCTCTTTTTTTCCCCTTCTTTTTTCCCCAGTCTTTTATATCCTACTAACATAATTGTAATAGCTCATAGAGGGCCGGGCAAGTTTTGGTGTCTCCTTGAGAATGGGCCTGTTGGTTCGTCTACTGCCGCCTATCTAATCTAATCTACTTATCAGAACATTTGCATCTACATGCGTACACGCAATACAAGAATTTAGCAGATTTAATACGATGGCAAATGAGTACACAAATGTGGGGAAATTATTCACAAAATAAGAAGATGCTAAATTATTCCCGTTAAATATTACACCTACTTATGAGCGCGAGTAGTTACCTCCGCCACAGAGGTTTTGTTTTCGTCGTGGTTGTCTGTCTGTCTCTTTGTTTCTTTGTCTGTCTGTCACCAAGATAGCTCAAAAAGTTATGAACCGATTTGGATGAAATTTACGGGATTCTTATGTATGTTAGGAGGAACAGTTAATTAACTTTTGGTGAAGATATGTTCATTCGTATGTTTGTTTGTCTGCCTCATTTTCTCAATGCCATAACTCAAAAAGTTATTGATGGATTTTGATGAAATTAACATGAGTTGTTAGGTGTATAACAAAGAGTAAATGATCAAATTTTGGTATTGATTTACTTGTTCGTTCGTTTATTACTGTTATTAATTTTATACTTATTAGCACAATAACTCAAAAAATAATGAATGGATCTTTATGAAATTCATAGGGGTTGTTAGTAATGTTGAAATACATGAATGATTAAATTTTGGTGCAGATCGGTCTGTTCGTTTGTATGTTTGACTCATGTTTGTCATAACGTTTCTTAGCAGTATAACTCTAAAAATTCTGAACGGATCTTCGAGAAAATTACACCAGCTGTTATTACTATCAAAAGGCACTGATTAGATTTTGGAGTTTAAACAAAGAGAATTATGGTTCCAGAGCCAATATGAATTTTTTGCTACCGTTGCCTTGTATGGCGGAGGTATGCGCTCTCAGTGTGCTCTAGTTATATTATGGAAAGTTCGTCAAGACGACGGTAATCGATCTCTTGCCATGTTCTTGCTGGCATAGCCTCGTCGACCGGTGGTGACGCTAGCATCACTGATCGACTGCTTCAGGACGTGTATATCCCATGTCTTCTTCTTCGTTGAACTAATACCGTGGGTTGCACTGTAGTTTCTCTCGTTTGGAAGGGGACAAAAGGGGCCGACCACTTGAGTGTCTGTACTGTACTTGGCGTCTTGTTTCTCTGCCGTAATAGCGCACGTGGCCACCACGCCTACCCAATATGCGGTATTTGAAAGTTGCACAAGTAGTTTCTCTGTTGAAACGCCTGAGTTGGGTCTACAGAGGTTAAACAAAGTATACATCTATGTCCCTATCAGAAATTCTAAGCTATTTATCAAATATTATCCGCAACCACTCACAATATACGTGTAGACAGCGGATAAATACTTATTATTTTCAGATGGGGTACAGCCGAGCAGGACCGTAAAGCTTTACTTGGCTATTGTTTCCCAAACGCTGATCGAACTTTTAATTTTAAATAGGCTGAGCTCACACTCAGTGGGCCTGGCCCTGGCACTGCCCCCTCGAGTATCATTTTCAGCAGATGGCGGTGTTTTATTTTGTGTCAGATTACTTCACTGTGAGATACATCTGACATTGATGCGCTATCTTCTGTGTCATTTTATCCCTTTATTTTTTCTCACACTTTTGATTCTCCTTGTTCACCATTTTGCGTTATATCTTGCTGACAATTTATGTCTTGTTTACGCCAATCCCGGAGTCATTGTGCTTATATTTTTAATTCAGTGTCGTTCTCTCGTCGATATCGTAGTTCCAAGCTCCCAAGCTGTTGAAATATTCTGTAAGCGCTTTCCATTTATTTAGCAGACCAATGTTTTTCGCGTCGTTTCTGTCATTCGAGAGAAACGACAATTTCTTGACCCTAACTTTTTTCCTCCTCTATAGCGTCTAGTTGTTTCCCATGCAAACGAATATATAATGACGTGACAGCGTGGGACGGAAAAACAGATCCCATCGATGAATTTTGTAGTTTGACAAGCATCTGCCAAAACGGTTCTCGCTTGAAGATGATGAATACTTCTAAAAAGTTCTTGGTTGTCATTCACTCAGCATATTCTAAGTAAAAAAAAATATTCTACTGGTATAATAAGTTATTCATATACTACTGCGGACTTACATTTTTCTATTTCAGATAAAAAACAATAGATTTTGGAGCAAATAAACTGTGCTTGCTTGCATCGGGCCTGTGTACATTGAAGTAATTCATTCGTTGATAATAGTTGTTCTGAGCACCACATTTGTAACAGGTCATTGTATACGGTGGTTCAATTACACGCTTCTGGGAGCTGCATCATAAAAAGAATACAAATTGCTGTTATAATGTTTTTATTCAAAAGAGCAACATGCTTACAAGATTATGAACTTCTAGATAGATAT
Source organism: Parhyale hawaiensis (assembly GCA_001587735.2). Lineage (NCBI taxonomy): Eukaryota > Metazoa > Arthropoda > Malacostraca > Amphipoda > Hyalidae > Parhyale > Parhyale hawaiensis. The sequence goes on from LQNS02278155.1 coordinate 7,809,138, forward strand.
TATGATTTTTTTTACAGTCGGGAGATGTTCTTGCAGCGACACTACTGCAGCATATTTCAAGAAACATCTACATTATGTGCTTAATAATATTCCAGCCCATTTCATAAAATGAAATCTGTACAGAACGATGTTGAAAGGTTTGCTAACAAACTAAGTTGCAGACTGTGACTCCATAAAAGACAATAGTCTACGGAGAGTACTAGAAGAAAGAAGGTTTACTACTGCTTGGGAGATACTCTGCATGGCAAGATTTTCCGTATAATGTAGATATATGACGTGACTCCTCTATATAGCGTTTATTGTGAGCGTGATGTGTGCAACATGTCTAAAATAATTCCGAGTGATGATGGCTAGCAACTATATATACTCGTGTGTGTATATACATATAATTACCATCTATTAAAATCAAAAATTATTATAAAAGGTTTGATAAAAATTCTGTTACACTTCATTCTACACCTTTATCGCCAGGTTTAAATGGTAAAAAAAGTAATTCTTCGCGACAAAAACTTAAAATTTATCTTTTTAGGCAAGTTTCACCAGCATTAAATAGTGGTGAGGTGCAGGTGGCCCTCAATGGAAGCAAATAGAATTTTAACATCTGCTCTCCACGCTGGTCTTTTTAGCCTCAAGTCCTTCTATACGTAGGCCCGAAGACGGAGCGGTGCAGCCCACTTTGGGCGTCACAGAATTTTATGAATGCTCCTGCCAGACTTTGCTACTTCAGCTCAGTAAACTGCTACAGTTACTTTCTCCTTTACAATCACCGTGCTGTTAGCAAAAGAAAACCATGATGTCTTGGCTACTCCTAGAGCATAAGTTGTCGAAAACTGCGAGTAACCCATTATGGGCATCTGTCCTCCAACTCTCCAAACTGCCAATAAAATTATATTATTTTAGGTTTACTGAAGAAAGGAAGTCTTACTTTCAGAGCAGTTCACCGCCACTTCTCTGTGTACTCAAGCCAAGGTCGTTCAAGTTTAAGGCAAAGCAAATGTCTGCAGGAAATTTAGCAAATAAAGATCAGGACGATCGGTATGCCAGATGTTAATGGGCTTTCCTAAATAAGAAGAATATCGCTACCATATTTCGTTTTATTCTAGAGCTCAGTACGGTAAGCTGACTTTTTTACGGCCATTTGAATTGACCAGCGAAGTTTCTGGAGAAGAGCCAACTCAGAAGACGGCCTGCCAACGTCCCTGGAAAAGCATAGTCCACTTTTTTATTGCCCATCCCAGAGACTTAGAGTCGCGTAAATTAGGGAAATCAACCTGTAAACGATGCCTTATGACGCAGATTTCGGCTCAAAAATCCGATTTGCGAATATTTTTCTGCGGTGTCGTTATAGCAGCGAAAGACTAGAATGCATGTATCACAAAGTTAAATTTTTACTAGCAGATTTCTAAAGCTGAAGGAATTTTTCTTGCTATTTGAAGGCTGTGCATTTTTTATAGTATTACTGATGTAGTGTTAAAGCAACTTCGGTTTAAAGTCCATACATTTATATTCAACTCAAAAAACAATCCCATGTCAACAATTCTCAGCCAACCTATTGCACTGTCATTTTATCTGACTAATAACTTGATGATGGCCCCAGTAGAAAGCCGAAGCGTTGTTTCTTATTACGAGTAGTATTTTTATTTATAGTTTTAGAGTGATTCTTTTCAAAAATTAGTTCCGAACGAAAACTGTTTTAAGAAAAGTGGAATAAACCTATAACTCTCTCCAACCCTCGGATTCCAATCATGTTCTAACAGAATTGCATTCTGTTGTTCCAGCAACTGGACTACAGACTGCTGTTCGATGCATTATTCAACCAAAATTATTAATACATTCTTTTCGCTGCAACTTGACAATATTTGTTCGATATAACGTTAAGCAACAATAATTCTTCCTTATTACCCCACTCATCCCGCAATTGGACAACATGCTTTTGTCCGATACACTATTAAACAAAAATTCTTAGTACATGCTTTCCCCAGCATTATTTAACAACTGTTCTTCCATTCCATAGCCCTGTTCAATACACAATCTTCGTATTTCAACCAGCAGCAGTTCCCTTCTTCACATCTAGACGAGATTTTCCTCTCCTAAAGTAGCACCCGCAGCTTTTGTAGGAGTAAAATCGAGTGCTCCGGAAAGAAAAGAATTTCCAAGGTTGGTTGGAGCAGTGGCGTTCCGGGGGCACATTATGAGCCTGCGGAACAATGCCACCTGCTCAAAGTGCTACAACTTCAGTTCACCGACATCGAGCGCAGATAAGCTTTGAAAAGGCTTTATGTAGTTTTCTATGAAGAGCTAAGTGATTTCGTTTTCTGTGCAACACCAAAGGTGGTTTCTGTCATTTAGTAGTATCTTTTAGTTTTCTATCGCCGTTGATTTTCAGTCGTTTTCTATGAGGTGCTAAGTGATTTCATTTTCTGTGCAATACCAAGAACATTTTCTATCGCTGTTGAGTACTGTATTAAGCATTTTGTAGTTTCTTGTCGCTATTGGCCTTCATAGTTTTCTATGAGGAGCTAAGTGATTTCGCTTTTTGAACAGCACCAAGACGGTTGCTGTCGTTGTTAAGCATAGAGCATTTGTAAAGTTCTGTCGCTATGAAGAGTTAAATGATTTAGTTTTCTGCGCAACACCAAAATGGTTTTGTATCTTTGATAAGTATTACAAATTTTCAAGACGACTGTTGTCCAACTTACTAAGGTTTACCAACATCAATAGATATAATTTCGATTTACTTTTTTTGTGCATCACCCACGTAGCTTTGCATCGTTGTTCAGTGTTTTGAGTTTTTTTGTGGTTGCCAGTAGTAGTTGTTACAGCCTGTTATAAAGCTGCGAAAGCGGTAGCTGTTTTGAAAATAACTATGTGCTGATCTGTGTGCCCGAGGGCTGCATGTCTCCTCAAAATCTGATCGGCTGTTGTTGAGGGTAGTCGCTTGGGTTGAACTACAGATGACCCTTTTTTGTGGTTTTTAATTATGTAATAGAGTGCCGCGCTGCCAAAAAATGTCAGCGAGAAATTTGTGATGACCCTTACCCTTCTTCATTGATCATATTTTCGTTACTATATGCTTCTGAAGAACACGGTACAATGGCCAACAGAGATTTTCATCCGATATAAGTGCTTTCTGTTTCAATTCAACTGAGCAGCACACTTCTTCGAAGCTTCCCTTAGATGACATACAGGAAAGGAAAAATTTATTGATGTTAACATATGATGAAGCTCCTCTGAATTTAATTAAATTATCAGCAGCGTATCCTTCTACGGCAGGATAGAATTTCAGTGCATCAAAATTTTTGCGCTCAAGCAAAAACTGGATCATTAAAGGATGAAAGCAAGCTGAAACTAGAACGTCTCGTGGCGTAAGACCATCTCCCGCGGTGGAAACAAATTTCATCGCTGTCACTGTTGATGGCCAGCTAATCCTATTTCTTTGGCGTGGGTCACATCGAGGACAATCCACCAGACTCCCTGCAAAAAAAAAATAGGAACGTAGCTCAACTCCTTCTACCTGTTTTTGGGTGGACAGCAAATTTCATCGCGGTCATTATTAATGGCCAGCTAATCCTAGTTTTTTTGGCATGGGTCACATCGAGAGCAACCCACCAGACTCCCTGCAAAAAATTATGAATATTGCTCAACACCTTCGACCTCTTATTATACGTATCGATAATATATACCTTGCCGGACGACACCGAACTTTTAAGGCGACAACCCCATGTGCTCGCCGTGTTATACTGGGCTGAAATCACCTCCCGTAGATTAAAGTACATGAAGAAAAGTTCTACGGACCGCTTCCGTCGTCTTTTCGATAGTAAACGTGCGCTTAATGCTGCTACCCACCACCGCCACCCTAGTACAGAAGCCCTTCAACAATGAATTCGTCTTTGGAAGGATAAGTTATGGCCAAAACTGGTTCTGCTAACATCCCAATGTGCATTTATTACTTAGCATAAATTTTTTATTAGCCAGAAAGGAGCTCCCGTTACCTAGTGTCAATCTTTGATTGGCCTTACAGTTATTCGTGACGTTATTATGACGTAAGCAGAACCAGTCCTAGCTCTTACATAACCCTACACAGGCCAACTCATTGCTTGTTAGCTTCCTCGTGCCGCCCAAGTGGGGGACGGTATGCTATTGCCACCCTAATATCAAAAGCTACGTATTATATACAGTATATTGTATATATACAGTAGGTGGTCCGCGGGATACGAACCTGGGACCTCATGCATAGCGAGGCGCAACTGCAAGACCAGCACTGAGAATGCATAAAAGGCAAGCATGCAGTACGCGGAGTACCGCAGCCTGCCCCGCATCTCTACAGTGAGGATTTAACTTGCAGCGCTTACCTCTTATATGGAAGCTCACAGTCTTCACGAAATAAATATTACCCAATAAATCACACAGATCAATAGTTCGTGAAGACTGTGAGCTTCCATATAAGAGGTAAGTACTGCAAGTTAAATCCTCACTGTAGAGATGCAGGGCAGGCTGCAGTACTCCGCGTACTGCATGCTTGCCTTTTATGCATTCTCAGTGCTGGTCTTGCAGTTGCGCCTCGCTATGCATGAGGTCCCAGGTTCGTATCATGCGGACCACCTACTGTATTTATCTAACTCGAAAGAAGGGTAAGACTGTGAGCTGCCTTCCTGGATATTTCCAAGTGCGAGTGGGACTATTGATCTGTGGTATAGAGAACGCCTTCCAATCAGCTGGCCTGTGTAAGGTTAGGTTCCAGGCAATGACTGGTTCAGCTCGTTTTCTAAGTGTTTTACAGCAATAATGTGGGATTTGGAGGGTTTTTATGGTGTTTTGAGGTTTTTAAGGTGAATTGGTAAGTAGTTTGAAGCTTATTACATGGGAAGAAGCTTATTAGGAACGTTAGCAGAACCAGTCCTGGCTCTAACCTAACCTTACACGTAAGGATTCATTGGACGTTAGATTACACCTAATGGGAGAAAATTACACCTAACGGCCTTNGCAAGTTAAATCCTCACTGTAGAGATGCGGGGCAGGCTGCAGTACTCCGCGTACTGCATGCTTGCCTTTTATGCATTCTCAGTGCTGGTCTTGCAGTTGCGCCTCGCTATGCATGGGGTCCCAGGTTCGTATCCCGCGTACCACCTACTGTATTTATCTAACTCGAAAGAAGGGTAAGACTGTGAGCTGCCTTCCTGGATATTTCCAAGTGCAAGTGGGACTATTGATCTGTGGTATATATATATATATATATATACTTACATCGTCGACGAAAACATTATCACCTCTCTCACTTCGTTCCCGGGTGATAAAAATAACTACTGTAAAATCGCTTCTCCTGTGCTGAGTTGATCATTAACTCAATTTCTACTTCGTGAAATGAGAGCAAATATATTATAAAATGTATGGAGAGTGTACAAATCCGACTCCATGACAACGTTAAGGGAAGCTGTCAGAACCTTCACTGTTTCTATTTCAACGTTGGATGAGCAAGAAGTGCATTCATTTATAGGGATTCCTACTTTGGTCACTATCTGCAAGCTGGTCTAATTTTCGCTTAGCGATCTCTAAGAAACCGCAGAATAATTACTAAAGTAAAATTTAGCCAATTTTTGCCTATCTATTTCGTTAAGAGAGTTATGCGATAGATAGGTACAATGCTGATATATATATATATCAAAAATGTATTTTTTATGAGACATTGTTTCTTAATCAAATATCTCACCTGTGTCCCAACGATGAGGAACATTCAGCCGTTTTTGGACAAAAGAGGCCCATTCCACCAAGTATTGTCATACCGAGGGTCACGTATACGTCGCACGCTCAACTTACTATCGAATACTCAGCTCGAGCGTCGCAGATACTACGGTCTCTAAACTGTTTCTGATAGACGATCGCTTGTATCCCCACGACGTGCGAACTGAACGTCCGTCTTTAAATTGACCGTGTAATTGGATCGTATGGGCTCCAGTATAAGAAGATGCATTAGCTGGGCTAAATGGCCCATTTCTGCCTATACATTTCTGCCTATACAAAATGTGCTATATGCAACGTGTTTCTAATTACAGCCCGCTGTAATATAAGTGTAAGCATGGCTGTGTTGGGAACAGCGTGTGTGCCTGTCTGTGTTGCCGCACCTTTACGTCCAGGTGATGGTGCTTGCCTCAGCGGGATGTTACTGTCCGGGTAATCTGGGACCTCATATATAACCGAATTTACCCGCAGAAAATACTGAAGATGAGGATAGAGCATACAAATAAAATTCCCTTGTCCTCACACTTTTATGTGGCTATTTTATGCACTGTAACACAATCAGAAATTTCAAGTCGTTCATACTACATCATATCACTATCTCTATAAAGGGTGATTCAGCAAATAATTGATAGCGCACTTTTAAATGCTAATAAAATGGAAACTATGAACCAATTTTAGCATACACGGTCTCATTGGATACAGAAATAAATTTTCTAGTAAACTCTTATTCTCTTATTTTTCGATTGATATATGTCTGCATTCAGAAAACACCAATGCACCAAGAACTTCCAGGCCTACCCCTGTAGTTCACATTTTTTGTCTCCCACCAATAGCATCTCTTGGCCCCTGTTGTGCTAGTAAAATGTTTTATACTTCTCGTTCGATATTTTACTTTTTAAAGATGGGAAAAGTTCCCGAAACGTCAAAATTTTAGTAACTGAAGCATCTACCCTCTTATTTTAGTTCATTCGTTGAATTATAGTTTAACCTACCTTCTTATACCGGCAGTGGATGGGTGTTAGAGTGACAGACTCTTAGACGGGAGTTCGAATCTGTTTGCCAGACAGAGGGATTTTTGCAGTCTATGACTTGCTAAAGTCAGCATTTCGTCGCTCAGACGTTACTACGGGGGCACTGACCCTAAACAAAAATGGAGTTAGTCGGTGGAGGAGAGGGCGTTTGCCGCATGAGATTTTTGTCGTTAACACCACAATCCAGGCAATCTTTGGTTGACTGTAGTCGTGCATTCCTTTTGGGCCAGATAGTACCTGTCTACACCATGTGGACTTTTTATATTGGGTGTTCCATCAAATTGACTTTACCTTATATGCCCCACAAACGTCGAAATCAAATTTCCACCATTCATTATTCAAGGATCTGAAGCTCTACATCCAATGAACTGTCAACAACTCCGCGTATGGATGTAATTACACAAATTCTGTACCCTTCATATTAAGCAAGTCCATCTCCCCTCCCCGACCACCACCAGTTCCGTAAGGCTAACATTATTCAACGAATATGAAGCGCTAGATATCACGCTTCACTTAATGAACTCTCCACATATTCGATTATCTAACCCCTCGCAAAACTCTACACCCTTTATGCATAATAAACAGGTCTAGCTTCCCTCTCAGGCAAACCACCATTAACGATGAAACCAGCCCAACATGGCCAAATCCTCGCCATTATTCAAGATCTCTGCTCCCAAGGTATCACTCGCAGCTGATGAACAGCCTCTGCTGTGGATGTAAACATCGGTAAGGCCCAGAGCGTTGCCGACTCTAGACTCAGTTGTTGACACGTCAGAAATCTGCGTAGCTTACCCAGAGTACACGCCTGTAATGCATCAAGATTTCGGTCGACTGATAATGGTGATTTGTTGACCCGTAGAATTGCCATATGTTAGAACAGTGGTACCCAAAGTGGTAGGTTCCTCCTTCTTGGGGTAAAAGCAAGGTCTGAGGAGCTGGTGAAGTAAGAGAAGGGTAATGTGGAGGCAGGGGACATTAAGAACAGGCATGCACCCTCACCCAGACGGCGAAACTAAGAAAACACGGGCATCTGCTGTTCCTAATACAGCCAGGATTCCGGTTACTCTTTAGCGGGCCGTAAACAGAGAAACGTTGCAGACAAATAATTTTGAAAGTACATACAGCATTTGTTTCCTGTTCAGTTAACTGTCATCCAGTTCAAATACTGCATTTATTTACAAGACTCTATACAATGACGTTTTTTTCAAAGGGGGCGACAAATAGTTAACTTTTCTACGAAGTTAGCACACAGATGAGTGACGATAGCCGGTAATTATTATCTCACAATGACAAAAATAAATTTTCAATGGGACAGTATCACTATACTTTTCCTACTTACTGTAACAGGATCGTCAACGAAGGAGCGATATACGACTGGTGCCTTAAAAGATGTGTTTGCTTCCTTTTATTTTATGTATAAACATTAACAACAAATAATAAAAATTTAATGAGAGAACAAATGAGAATCAGAAATCACAGCAAAACAAACAAAAAACACAAGTTGAATCTGTAATTTAACGTAAAGCCATCACCCTCAAAAACAGCCGATGAAATGCTGAGCGGACGTGCAACCATCGGACACACAGGTATCAGCCAAGATTTGCCAATACAGCCATGGCTTTCGCTTTGCTTCTCAGCCAAAAGTAATCACACAGTGCTCTTTGATCTATTAAATAGCAGCAAAAGCTGCACCCGTAATACCAGGATTTAAATAATCTAACTGAACTGTAATTAGGCAATACATATTAAAACTAGAGCACCCTGAGAGCGCATACCTCCGCCAAGTGAGGCAACGGTAGCAAAGAATTCAAATTGGTTCTAAAACCATAATTTTCTCTGTATTAACTCCAAAATCTAATTATTTGTGCCTTTTTATATTAATAACAGCTATTTCCATTTTCTTGGAGATCCGTTCCTGACTTTTTGAGTTATAGTGTTAACAAACGTTATGACAAACATACAAACGAACAAACCGATCTGCACTTAAATTTGATCATTTATGTCTACTAACATTACTAACAACCCTTATAAATTTCATAAAGTTCCATTAATTATTTTTTGAGTTATTGTGCTAACAAGCATAAAATTAAAAACAGTGACAAACGAACGAACGAACAAACGGATCAATACAAAAATTTGGTCATATACTTTTTGTTATATACCTAACCATTCATGTTAATATCATCAAAATCCATTCACAACTTTTTGAGTTATGGCATCGAGAAAAATGAGGTAGACAAACAAACAAACAAACAAACGGATGGACATATCTTTACCAGAAGTTAATCATCTGTTTCTTCTAACATACCTAACAATCCCTGTAAATTTCATCGAAATCGGTTCACAAATTTTAGAGTTATCTTGGTGACAGACAGACAAACAAACAAACAAACAGACAGACAAACACGACGAAAACAACCTCCTTGGCGGAGGTAATGAAAGGAGGACAAGTTAGCAACAAGGAGAGTACCTTTGTGATTAATAATAAATTTCTTCGAAAATACCTCCGCTCGGCGAAAACTCTAAAAACAACACAATTTATTGTACAAAGAAAAATCTTTGCACCGTTAAGTTTATATTGATCTTTAAAGAAGACTTCTAAATAGAAGTCTGAACACATACTTTTTTAAAAGGTAATGATATACTTTCTGCTACAGATATTTCTCCGTGTGTATTGAACAACAATGCATTAACGTAGCCAGTGAATAACGTAGTAAGCAGCGACAGCCCATCTTTTAACTGATAACTATTTCCACACTAAGGGCAACGAAAGTGTGAAAACCAGTTCTCAAGCGAACAAGAAGCAAACACATGCAAGGTAAAATCACAACAAAGAAAACCATGCAGCCCTGATAACAGGCTTGATGTTGCCCAGATGTCCACAGGCTCCCACTAGCTTCGCATTAGCCCGCTTCTGCTCGCTTCTATGAATCTAAGCTTGATTTAGGGAGGCGTATATATCATAGTAAGCGTTGTAAAGCGCAGAATTATTATTGTTTTACGTTATTTTGAATCTAAGTTTGATTTAGGAAGATGTATAAATCATAGGAGAAACATTGTTTAAGGCATTGTTATTATTGTGTTATAATACTATGAATATAAATTTGATTTGTGTAGACGTATATACCATAGTAAATGTTGTAAGACGTAAAATTATTTTTATCTTACAGTACAAAAATTAAGCTAAGTTTGATTTAAGAAGGCCAGATATCTTCATGAACGTTATAAACATCATAATTAAAATGACTATCATTTTGTAAATTATAAAATTGAAATAAAGTCGACATGAACTAATAAAAAAGTTTGACGTTTCGGGAGTATTATCCCATTTTCAAAAACTAATAAAATCTAAGGATATATACCTAACAACAAAATTTTTTTTAGGTATATATCCTTAGATTTTATTAGTTTTTGAAAATGGGATAATACTCCCGAAACGTCAAACTTTTATATTAGTTCATGTCGACTTTATTTCAACGTCATAATTATTCGGGTTTTATCATAGTAGGAATGTAACTTTACTTTAGAGAGACGCATCTATTTTAGAAACATTGGCAATTTCCTAGTTAATATTGTTTTACAATACCGTGAATTTCAGTTTGATTAGGGAGACGCATGTTTGTAGTAAATATCTGGAGCCTGCAAAGTTGTGACACTGAAAAATACCATGTACTATCATCTCAGATGGACATAGGTAGTGCAGCGGAAGCAGTGCTTCATAGGCGACAGTGTGGTGCTCCGCTAGTGTCTCCGCACCCACGATCAAAGTCTTTTCGGGGCTCAGGGCCTCTCAGACTCTTATCGATTTATTGTGAAGGTCATGCTATGCTACGCGCTGTGCGTTACCGCGAAGGCTTTAATTATAGTTTTACACTAATTGTATGTATTATTGCAACGCCGTTATAATGCTTATGGTATCGTGTGAAGTTTCTAGAGACTGTGCAAATGCAACGTTGGAATCCCCGTAGTTACCTCCACCATTTACGTGGTGTTTTTGAGGGGGTTTAACTGTCTGACGCGTAGCAACACAACTCAAAAAGGTATGAGCAGATCTTCATAAAATTTTCATGAAGTGTTAGAAACGTCACGAATGTTTAAATTATTAAATTGTCCTGCTGATCCGTTTATCTATCTCTCTGTATTTCCGTCTCTTAGCAGTGTAATTCAAGTAACTACGGAAGAATATATATAGAAAATTTTGAAAATTTACAGGAACTGTTAGGAATGCCACGGAGAGCAATTGTTTACATTTTTGTGATCCGTCTGTTCGTTTTTCTATCTTTCTGTCCTTTTTTTACATGTCCCATTGGTTATGTCCTGATCTTCACAAAATTTACAGTAACTGTTATTTAGGAATGTGACAAGGAACAGGCGATTCACTTTTATTGATGATCTGTCAGTCCATTTGTCTGTCTGTCTGCCATCGTATTGCGTTGCAGGGCGTATAGGCCTGCTTACCCAAAGTGCAGCTGTATAGTTATTAATTAAATCGTTTCAGATTTTTTCTGGTGTAAATAGCTACGTTTATATGTAGTTCGTTTGGTAGCTATAGTAATGATTTTCTAGTGCCTACATGGTCATAGCAAAGTGCTCGTAATTTTCTTATTATTACCTCCGCCAAGGAGGTTATGTTTTTTTCGGGTGTGTCTGTCTGTCTGTTATTCTGTCTGTCATCAAAATGACTCAAAAAGTTATGGACGGATTTTGAACTTTGATGAAATTCACAGGGACTGTTAAGTAGGTATGTTAGGAGGAACAGATGATTAACTTTTGGTGAAGATCCGTTCATCCTTTTGTTTGTTTGTTCATTTTTGTCACTGCCATAACTGAAAAAGTTGTGAAAAGATTTTTATAAAATTTACAAGAGTTGTTAGGTTTATTACGAAGAGTAAATAACCAAATTTTTCTGAGGATCTGTTTGCTCGTTTGTGTGTTTGTCGCTGAGTTTGATTTTATGCCTGTAAGCGCAATAATTCAAGAAGTTCTCAACGGATCTTTATGAAACTTACAAGAGTTGTTAGCAATGTTAAAAGAATTAAAGGCACCAAATCAAACTTGGGTGCAAATCGGTAGGCTCGTTTGTATGTTTAACTTACTTTTGTCATGATGCTTGTCAGCAGCATAACTCAAAAAATTATGAACGGATCTTCAAGAAAACTGTAGAAAGTGTTAATACTATCAAAAGGCACAAATGATTGAATTTTGGAGTTGATACAAACAAATGCATGGTTTCAGAGCCAATATGAATTTTTCGTTACTGCTGCCTCGCTTGGCGGAGGTATGCGCTCTCAGAGTGCTCTAGTTTGTTATGGGTACTTATTTACTCGCATTTTGGTGCTTATTGTGTGTGAATACAAGTGGAAGCTCTCTGGTGGTTAATATATAATAAATTTCTTTTACATTTTAACCCTAACGCTATTCATGTAAGAATGCATTTTCATATACCCACTGAATATGTTTCTCTTTATTATAACCTTAAACAATTGACAACAAACAAACGCTGGTCCACCTTTTGGAATTTCTCTCGAAACTGTTTTTTAACTTTTTACAGAAAGTAACATTGCTCTGTTTTTTTTAATATCAAAAGGCGGTGCTGGTATCTACAGTTACCGTGGGTACCGAGGGGATTAAAGCTCCTACAATAACGAGAGTTAATCAATGGGACGACTATAGTCTACTAATATAAAAAAATTGCTCTTATTAGAGTCGGCACTCAGTTGGCGAAGGGGTGTTTATGGTTTACGCTGGAAGCAACGCACGTCCATAAATTGAGTACAGTACAATTAAGCATTAAAAGGTAGCTTGCTGTTCAACGGTTTAGAATTTAAATGTTTATGTCAAATTACCTACAAATAAGATTAAGCATACACTTTTTGCAATGCATGTCTACAAGCCGAGTCTATAACGCAACCAAGATAAAGAAAGTTTTCTGGTTTGTGCAATTGCAATTTTTCACAAATCTATTTCTAGTCCATCAGAAAATCAAATTTCAGAACGTTAATTTTGCTTCTGAAGAAAGTTGTCAAGTTGAAGCCAATATAAATATTGAAAATCTTGCTCTGTGCAACCATATTTATGAGTTGAGTCTTGAATAAAATCGTAGTGAAAAACATCTATTTTGCGCAATGCACATCTATGTATTGGTCAGGTGTAGAAGAGAATTAATTTTTTAAGAACGATATCTGTTGCTCACAAAATGCGTCTATAAGTAGAGGGTAGAACAGCAAAAAATGGAAAACTTCGCTTCCCACAATGAATGTTCTCAAGTCTAGTCCTAGATAAAAATGTAGGTAACGTCGTACATCACTCAGGTCCAGAAGAGAATAAAATTTCGGAACGATTTCTGTTTTGCGCAAACCACGTCCACAAGTCGTGTCTGGAACTAACATCCCTTCGTTTTCTTCCGTTTTCGTTGCAGCCGACCACCTCAGTCTTGAAGAAAAATAGCAGCCTCGACCGCTCCCTTTGGAATCACCCCAGTAATTTACGCCCTCCCTGATATATGTAAATATTCTCTTGGTGAATACAAGAGCTCCAAAGGGATGACTTAGCCTAAAGTATTCGACAGTGAACATTTCAGAGACTCCTCAACGACTCATTTAGCTCCATGATAGCATTGCGCCTCAACGTGTTTCTTCGAGGAATACAGGATCTGTATAGAAGAATGGCTCTTTTGAGAGCAGTGTAATCCCATCTGAGAGATGAATATGGCCGGTAAAGTTATTTAGGCCATGTCTTAAAAGTGATGAACATGAGTGCCATCTATATTCAGACTTTGTTCAGCAAGAGACTATGTTTTCGACGGGATGCATAAGACCATCAACGATATTCATACCATGTGCTTGGCGTAATGAATGTGATCGCCAACTATATACAGACTCTGTTTTGTGCTGATAAAGAAATTGTTATGTGTATATTCAGATTCTAAAGTCGTTTACTTCATATCACGCTTTTTACGAGACATTTGAAAAAATGCAACAATAATTGTGGTTTCCAACATATCTCGCCCAATTCTGATGCATTAGGTAAAGAGCAACGCTCAGTGGAACTGGAACTAATTTTCACCACTAATTTTCCTCGTTTCCCCAGTCCTCTACTTCCTACTAACATAATGGCAATAGCTCATAGAGGGCCGGGGCGTAAGTTTCGGTGTCTCTTTGGGAATTGGCCTCTTGGTTCGTCTACTGCCGCCTATCTAATCTAATCAAATCTACTTTCAGCGGGCTAGCTACCATAGCCTTCATTCTCTTACACAATAATGTGAAGCTTAAGAACTATGTGCAGGGAGGCTATAGTGTTAAGTTCTTTTTGTTTCAAATCATGGGAGTTCCCAGCCTGCAATACGCCACCTGCTGGGATTGATGGGGTACCCAATATTTGATCGTTTCTATTTCATTCCAAAATTAAATTGAATTTTGCACATATTTCAGTTTCATTTTATTCTTCTTCGTCATTATATGAGTTAATAATATCGTAGCTAGTGCGACAATATACTAAAAGTATCCTAAGAGTGCCACATGTAGAAAAGGTTTGGAAACACTATTTTGAACGAAAACGGTATCGAAAAGGAGTATGTTGTTTTGTACAGTATTTCAGTGCACTTTTGGCTGTCACTGAGTTTTCTCTTTGAGCCCATGAAAGTAGGGAATACCCCATTACTGCAAGTCACCATATAAGGTCACTTCTACTATGATATTCTTAGAAGAATGCTTTTCAGTCGACCTGTAAAGGGTACTATCTTGCAGCATTTAATTTGTGGATTCCTTAATCTTATCTTACATGTTACTGGCAATTTCTTACTCATGCGCCACACCTCAGATATGATTTGATCATGACTGACATATATATCCTATTAATAAGATAACACATTCTTTTTCCATTATATGAAGTTTTCAAATGAAAGTTTACCATCGTGAGAAGAGCAAGAAACGTCGTAGGTAGGGAAAAGGGCTCAGAAATGCACACTTTCAGTCTATGACTTAAACCCGACCTCTCCGGTTTCCCGGACCCCGCCCACTTCCGGTTCTGCGTCCCTAACCCCCGCTATACCGGAAGTGCATTGGTCGCATGAAACCGCGCCCACCCAACCGTAAACCGGAAGTCTACATTTCGGTACACAACCCCCTGCTGTTGTAGACTTATTTGTTGTTTCTATTCATTGTCTAAGATTCTTCACTATTAGTCTGAGTTTGAAGTTATAGTTTTGAAGCTATTAAATTTCAAAAAATGAAACATCATTGACTGAAAAAGAGGTAGAAACCTTATATTTTTAGACTCTTCGTGGTTAAATATTCTTCTTTGTTTTCTTTCCTGTCACGATAATAGCTACGGGAGTCATACTTAGGTATACAAATATCTTCGTATAACATGGTATAGTGTTATTAGTTGCGAGTCGGTCGTTAGATTTATGAGAATAAATAATGAATTTTTCGCTATTATTGTCTAAAGTTTGTTTAAAAAAATCGCAGTAATTATAAGTTAGAGCTATTTCATTTTTTTTTTCCAACGATCGGAGAGTTACTTCTATTTGCCTCTTGCTTTTGTGCCTGCAATGGGAATATATTTTTCTTTCTTTTTTGCGCTTATTCCAAACTTCAGATTCTGTTTGCAAAAGCAATCACCTTTGCACAAAGTCAAAAGCTCAGCGGAAATTGCATTTTCTACACAGCACTACTCACATCTGTCTGAATTTTTGCCGAAAAAAAGACTTGGCATTTTGAACACAAACACAAGAACGATTCTGCGTGTTCGGCCTTAGGGTCAGTATATATAGGTCCGTGATGTGGTATGTAGTACGAGAATTTGATGCTAGATAGGCTTTCCATTAATCGAATTGGAAAATGCTACGTGATTATCGGATTTGATCCGATGATGCTCCTCACAGATATCGAATATTTTCGTCACAGTCGCAATAGGGAAGAAACGCAGCGTAAATTCAGTTTTAATGGCTCGCGATTTCCAGTTAATACACCAGAAAAAATAACCTTCTCTTAATTGAGGCAAATAAATTTGCATTTGAACCAATTAACTTCTCCTTAATCGTTAAAAAAGAATCAATGCCCTCTAGCAGCCATTAATTAGAGAGCTTTTTATCACTGTTAAATTTTTAAAAACTTTTTTTGCGTAAAAACCTGGAACCAATTAAGATGCCACACAGCCTTCATAATTATTTCTTTCATCGCTATTATTACAGTTACAAGCTTTCACTAGGTCTTTTACTACTTTAGTCCAGTTATTAAGTGTATCAGTATGCGTCACCATTCTAAACTTTGTTTCTCTTCATATTTTCGCAATAATATTCTATTCACTATAATCGGTCATCCTGCTCTGTAACGTTAAGTTTTATATTTATACATACTTCTAAAGGCAATTCCAATCAGACCTCTCTACACATTTTGCTGATTTCATGTGAATAGAAACTTACCGTTTCAGAGATTTCTCTGTGTGTATAGTATTCGGAATGCCTCTCTATATGTGTAATATGCTACTTATTGGCGTTTCTATTTACTGCTCACTTATCATGAGACGGAGCCAATATGAGACTAACCTCGCTCTTATATAAAACTAAGAACCAGAATTATAGAAGATAAGGTCATATATACTAAGTCAATTAAACTACATTAAAATAAGAACGTCGAATTATAAAAAATAAACGTTTCGGGCTTCGCCCATCATCAGTAGTAATTTTAACTTTAGTTATGCAAAACTATCTCCACGGATAGAAATCCTTCTAGCATTTGGTCCCGATTTTTGCTTACCGACTTACAGACTTGATTTTTACAGGTATTTCTTTTGTTTTGAAACGTTGTTTATTCGCCTAAAGACCGCGACAGTTGACAGTGTGAAATTAGATGAATTTAGGTCACAGCTTCAGGCTCTTTCATTTAAGTATTTTTATGGGTTTAAACCATATAAGATATTTTTTGCGATATTTACCAAGCCGGATGTTAAGCTGTTGAGAGACCTGTCTTCCAACAAGGATCTGGTAGTGTGTAAGCCTGACAAAGGCAAGGGTGTTGTACTATTGGACAGAAAAGATTACCTCAGAAGCATGCTCAGAATAATTAGGAATAGTGCAAAATTTACCCCAATACTAGAACCAGTGCAGAAATATGTGATGAAAATTGAAGATAAAATCAATGATTTCTTAAGAAAATTGAAAAATATGAACGTACTTATTGAAGACCACTACAAAGAGCTGTATGAGTCAGGATTTGGACCCGGAATCTTGTATGGTTTGCCCAAAATTCATAAACCCAACTTCTCTACAACATTTCAGTTCCTTCCCATCTTTGCCTCTTATAATGCTGCCAGCTACAAGCTTTCAAAATTTTTAGTCCCCATTTTGTCGCCTCTGACAGTCAATGATTACACTATTGAAAATTCATATAAGTTTGTTGACTGTATACGTTCTTTTAGCAATGCTCATCAGTATTTTATGGCATCGTTCGATGTAGAAAATCTTTTCAATAATATTCCGCTTAATGAAACTGTAGACATTATTTTACAATATTTTTTTTCAGGACCCTGTATCGACTGTCATTGGTTTAGGTCGTTCATGTTTTAAAACCTTACTTGAACACTCTGTTTTTAATTCTTTTTTTTTATATTTGGCTTCTGAACTTCCTGAAGTTGCATTCAGAATTTTAATTCTTTGTCAGCTTTTTTCCGCCAGAATGGTTACCCAACTAATTTGGTTTATTCACACATTAAAAAATTTCTCGCCGCCCGTTACCAACCTAACACCGGCAAGTTGCCATCCTGGAATCTGTGTTTCTTTGTCATGCCGTTTTTTGGGGGACAATCGGAAAAATTACGTAATGAATAATTATTATCCAGGCTTTTATCTACATATTTCTCCGACTTAGACTTTAAAATAGTTATGTCAAATAAATATATTACTGATTCATTGTTCCGGTACAATGACGCACGTCCCCGTGGCCTTCAGGAATCTCTTGTATATAAATACAGTTGTGAACTATGTTCATCTTCGTACGTGGGTTCTACTTCCCGTACACTTTTTAAGCGATCTTATGAACACGCTGGGAGAAGCTATCACACCGGAAACATCCTAGCCCATCCTCCATTTTCATCCGTGCAACAGCACGCTGAGGTTTGCGGCTCCAAAGTCCGATTAGAAAACTTCCAAACGCCAACTACGTGCAATAGCTCTGACCTTAGAATAGTTGAATCACTTTATATCTTTAGACTGAAACCGATTTTAAATGACCAGAATAGTGCTCATCTACTTTTTATAGTTAGTCATTAGGTGTCTTGTTCTATGAATTCATATGTAATTTAGGTATTAGATTTTAATTTGTAGTTGTTATGTCTTTGTCTCTACAGAGTACTGATGATGGGCGAAGCCCGAAACGTTTACCTTTTATAATTCGACGTTCTTATTTTAATGTGGTTTAATTGATTTAATATATATAACCTTTTCTTCAATAATTCTGGTTCTTATAAAAATACGCCTGCGTATAAAGCAGACTGTCCGCTCTTATATAGTTGTGATTTATCCTGTAATTCGGTTGCAGGTTTTCACAGACGCTTAGCGATGTACAAAGCCGTCGATATTCGCAACGCGCTCTTCAAATCTCTCCGTGAATGAAAATTCTCTCAAACTCCAAGCTTTGCCTCTTAAGCTGTAAGCCGTTAACTCAACAGGAAATTACAGCATTGCGGAGAAATTTTCGATAAGCCGGAAGCGTGAATGGCAAGAGAGACTTTTGGTCCCGTCCATTAAGGAAGCCTCTTCCGAATGCCAAACATTCTCTCAACATTTACCGCGTTAAAGCTTTAGAATGCGTTGGTAGTCATCGATCAATCAAGTCAGTTGATTCGCCAAATGCATCCTTGATATTTGGTGCTGTGGGGCGTCCTGAAGTTACGTACAGAAAGATTTGGCTAATAATATTTAAATATTTGGAACCTGTGAAAATTCTTCTGAACATAGATGCTGTTCTTTATTTAGGCACTCGGACCCTATCACGATCATACAGTATGTTACCTTTGATTATGCAAATACAATTTTTTTTACTTATTTTTTAAGATAAGTGTCGAACATTTAAAATGTTAATAGTAAGTTAGAGCACAGGTATATTGTAACTATAAAAAGAACCAGAGAAAAATTAAACGAAACCATTTCCCACGTTTTGGCAGCATTTGCTTATCGCAAGGGGTTCTGCTGTTACGCCAGATTATTCAACATCACTCTCTAGTGAATATGGGCAAGAAGAGCGGTCCAGCCAGTGAAGAAAAGGTCAAATTGACCTCGTTATTGACTTCTGGTAAGCAACACTGGAAGCTTCCAAGGAATTACAGCGTGATCACCGAACAATTAAGGCTTAAGCAATTGAAGGTAATTTTAACCGGAAAACTCCGAATAGAGCCTCTACGAAGAAATTGACTGCTCGGGACATACGACATTTGAGAGTTTCTATGGCTTGAAAACAACTTTCTACAAGTAAGGCGATATTTGAAGACGCTGGAGCCCCAATACTAAGCAGAAAGACAAGATGTGAGGTTCTGCAGAAGGTAGGGAAAGTGAAAAAGGCAATTAAACGACCACTTCTAACAAAAACTCATAAAGAAAATAGGGTCACATGGGCTGAAGAGAACATGAAAACTGATTTCTCCAAAGTCATATATACTGACGAATGCAGAGCCACTCTTGATGGTACAGATGGATGGGCATCTGGATGGGTCCTCCATGACTGACCTGGGCAGACACGGCTTAACCCTTTCCGTTATGAATTTTTTTTTTCAGCCGCTTGAGCGCCAAGCCAGGCTGTACAATTTTGTACCCCCCACTAAAAATGCTTATAACTTTATTAATATCAGAGTTTTTTCTTTGTAGTCTCATAAGTAATTTATTCAACTATTCTTTCGCCTATTTAATGAAAAAAATATTGCCTCAGAGTAATCTTAATGTCAATTAAATTCGAATATAAGAAAATATCTCCAGACAGTACAGGGTGAATACTCCGGCAGCACATCTGCCGCAATTTTCATACTTTCACAAGCTGAACGTATAATTGCTTTTGTTTATCATTAGTAGCCTTGTTGCTGTCTTTCAGTGATAATTTTGAAAGTTCGTTTTGGATGAAAAAAAATATACACTGAAATGTTATCATTTAATTTTCTGAAATATTATATTTATCCATATTTTTGGCTGTAATGTGCGGGTATATTAGAATTTTATTCATAGTCATGTTCAATTGAGAAAAGTCACGGAATTTTGGGCGCTGAATATCACTGGGAGCAGAACTGTGAACGAAAAACGGTAGTGCGGTACAATTTTGTACCGCCTTGGAGCAGATAGGGTTAAGCGTCAACAAGGGGGTGGAAGTGTGATGTTTTGGGCCGGGATAGTAGCTGACACCCATACTGGTCCATTTTGAAGGGGCAGAAGGAGATAAACTGAATGCAGAAAGGTACTACCAGTTTCTTGAAGCCAACTTGATTCCATGGCTTGATGAGCAGACTATCGCACGCAGATCCAAATTGGTATTTCAGCACAATAACGCTCCCTCACACCGAACACGGTACACTGCTAACTGGCTTGTGGATGGAGGATTTAAATCAAAAATGATTATGACCTGGCCAGCGAATAGCTCCGATTTAAATCCCATTGAGAACCTCTGGGCAATGATCAAAAGGAAAGTCTATCAAGGTGGTAGGCAGTTTTCGAGTTAAGTGAGACTGTAGAATGCAGTAACAATAGCTGCAGATTCTATTCCACCATGTGAAATATCAGACCTGACAAAGTCTGTTGATAATTGCCTTATAAAAATCATTAAAAATGCATGTTGCCATGTTCAAAATTGACTTGTTATGTTTACCACTACTGAACACTTATATCAGTGTTTATTGAATTGTTTTATTTACAATTTCTTGGTTTTGGACGTTTAATAAAAATATTCCTGTTTACAACATAACCATGCATTTATTTAATATTTATATTTCAAAGTTAGACACTTATCTTTAAGAATAAAGTAAAAAACATGTATTTGCATAATCAAAAGTAACATATTGTAGTATATTCCTAGTCTGATTACCCCTCTACGACCCGTGCAGAGTAACCTAAGACTGACCTCTCTTGATGTTGAGCTCATCCACTTGAAACATTAATTTTCTCCTATCTAATACTGAAAGTGCAACAAACGGAAGTACTAACACCGTGAGAAGCAAAAAGTAATTACCTCCATGAAAACCCAAATTTCTCTACCTTCCTCAGCAGTTCTGTTCTCAGAAACAAGTTTCCCTGTTCCTTCACTGGTTTTGTACTCAGCTGAAGCGTTATGAGCTCAAAGAAAAATTATGTTTTTTTTTTTTTGGAGGGCAAGAAGTAGGGCTACAACCTGGTATCTCTGCTAGCATTGCGGCTAAAGTCCGCTGTAGACGATAGTCGTTTGTCCTGTGGTTTCACCTCACATCGTCCTAATTTTCTGTGGTGTCCAGGCAGCCAGTACTGTGTGTCGACCAAAATGTTTGATAAAATGTTAGCCGTCGCAAATGTTTAATAAAATGTTAACCGTCACAAATGTTTGATAAAATGTTAGCCGTCGCAAATGTTTATTAAAATGTTAGCCGTCGCATCTGTTGCTTAGGAGGTGTCACTAGTATAGTTTCTATTGTCGCTTAAAGTTTTAAGTGAATGACAACGACAAGGGAATACACTTTTTCTATAATTTAAACCGGTACAGCAACGCGTTCGAATGCTCTAAAGTGGAAGCACAGGACAAAAGACCATCGTCTGGTGCGGGCTGTAAAGGTGCTTCAGATCCCTTCAAGTCTCAGATTTAAAAAAAAAGTAAGATAATGGCGAGGCAACAACTACTTGCTTTTCAGAAGGCGAATTTTTCCCTATCATAATGCTCCAGATCAGGAAAGAGAGACCGACCAACCAACCGGGTAAAGCAACAAACTCTGTACTATTTTCAATATATGGTATTTTTATCTTTATTTGTGCACCCCGCCATCAAAAATGAGCGCGAAGCCCATGCACTAGCATTTCTACCTTATTTTAATTCATGGTTGCAGCGGAACCTCACCAGCCTTCCAAGTAAATAACGACCGAGGCTAGCAATTCCATATCGGAAAGCACATTTTTTTTTAGTTCATCTCCAAGTGCCGTAGAGGCAGATTATTTTTGCTTAAAAAAGGTATTTGTCAAATGACACCAGCAGACTGTTGTTAACTGAAGCTTCCTGTAATAGGCATAGACGTAGAGCTATACTTCTGACCAATACTTTAAAAAGAAACTTTCCTTCAAGTGAATAAATTCCATCACTCTCGGGACAAAGAGGAAGGCCCGAAACATTGAAATATATACACACCGGGCTTTTTAACGGTGTTCTGGTTATTTAATTATTAAAGCTTCGCCCAGGGCATCAGGGAACGGGATAAACCGAAGTGAAGCACAAAGTAACAACAAGTCGCTGTTCAGAAGAAGAATCCATCAAAAAGGGTAAGAGCTGACTTGAACACTGGCAGATCGATACGATTGAACACGTCAACCATTTCCATACCAACTGGTACCGTTCCCGGTATGCAACGCCGACCGAACTCACAAGTTATAATAATAATAATAATAATTTAAATTTCTAAAACCCACAACGATCCACCCGCACAAATCACGCACGTTCATTTTTTATCCGCTGGCTTAAAACCACTGCCTTAGAAATAGCTCTGTGGAAAAGACGTTCATAACCACTGACCTTGTAAAAGACTCAAGCAAACGACATATAGCACAAATAACGTTGCACATAACCTACTGATCAATATGTCATGCGGCAAAAATTAAATTTATTGCAGCGTTATAAGTTCGTTCAAACTTACGTTACATGAATATGGACTGCAGATGAGCGTACCTGCGTACCTTATCGGAAAATAAAATGCGTTTATTTGATGTCTGGAAGAGGCACCACTAGAAAATATCCAATGAAGCATCTAGAAATTTCCGTTTGAGTATCAAACACTGCATGACTGCCCGCAATCCTTAAATTAAATTGCTTCCTAACAGTTGATACATAATTAATTTAAGTAGATTTACAAACGTGGCACCAATTTTAGCTCAGATGTATTTTATCCCTCATGATGTATCGCACTCAAAATTCATTGACACCGCATCAATATAAGTGCACCCAATGCAAAAAAAGAAAAACTATAAATTATTTACATCCCTTAGAACATATGTAGCACTGTCAAACCCACAAATGTTGCACCTTATGACTTCACCTAGACTAAAATTTCAGATGGATTACATTCCTCAGAACGTTTTGCACTACAGAGATAATTCACACTGCACCATTATAAGTTCACATTGACAAAAATTCAGATCATTTCTATCCTCCAGGACGCATTGCACGGCAAAATTTTCTGTGCAACGCTGTTATATTCAAGTGGATCTGCTTAAATTCACGTTACTTCTATCCTCCAGGACGAATGCACGGCGAAATTCACACACGTTGCGACAGTATAAGTTCACCTAGACAAAAAAATCACGTCACTTCTATCCTCCAGGACGAATGCGCGGCAAAATTCACACACGTTGCGACAGTATAAGTTCACCTAGACAAAAAATTCACGTCACTTCTATCCTCCAGGACGAATGCGCGGCGAAATTCACACACGTTGCCACAGTATAAGTTCACCTAGGCAAAAAATTCACGTCACTTCTATCCTCCAGGACACATTGCACGGCAAAATTTACACACGTTGCGACAGTATAAGTTCACCTAGGCAAAAAATTCACGTCACTTCTATCCTCCAGGACGAATGCGCGGCGAAATTCACACACGTTGCGACAGTATAAGTTCACCTAGACATAATATTCACGTCACTTCTATCCTCCAGGACACATTGCACGGCGAAATTCACACACGTTGCGACAGTATAAGTTCACCAAGCTAAACAAACAAAAAAAAAAATCTGATAACTTATATACCCGCATCCCCATCTCTTTCTCTGCAAGATCGCACACGTTTCAGAACAGTAAATTCACAAGAATGGGTAATGCGCCGCCTGCAAACAGTCCAAGCAAGACCAACTTAGAATCGCAAACTGGCGACATGGAAGTCAAATAACAAGGTTTGGTCGCAGTTCCGATAACATTCTTGTCTCGATTGAATTGTCAGTGCTGTCTGCGAGCGGCCGTGAAGCAGAAAAAAATGCCCTAGGCCATTGGGTCCGGATAAGGTAGGCACGAATGT
>LQNS02278155.1:7872225-7884242 GCA_001587735.2 Parhyale hawaiensis
ATTTAGTTATTAAAATCTTGCGAAATTTAGAGAGGTTATCATAGGAAGGTGTAACTATGATACCGGCTGTTCCAGATGTATAAATGAAGTTTCCAAACAAGCAAATGTTTCGTCAATTTTCAACTAAAGCTCGCTGCGTAGACTCCAATTACTGCACGTTGCAGACGCGCAGATGTACCGAGAGCGACAGTTCGCACCCTGTCGAAGGTAAAAGGTACATATGTATATGCATACAAATATTTCCCATTATCTCAAAAACTAAGGCCTAAATCACAAAAGTTGTGTTAATAAAATGTATTTCTTTTTCAAAAATACATATACTGTGTAAACTTCACAACAATCGTTTTACAATTGGCAATTTCGACCCCCTGCCCCCCGCCCTTTGGACCCCTTTTTATGGGATTCTAGTGCCCCTAGTGCCGTAAAATTTCAGGGGAAACTTTCCCACTACCTAAGGACTCTTTTTCAGTAACAAACAATAAAATTGATTATTTCAACCAAAATTGCTGGGTTGTTCCCCTTAAATTAGGTTAGGTACCAATAGCTCAACTAAACTAATACTAACCCAACTCATGTATTCTTAACTGCTTAAACTTGCACATATAGAGGTAGGCTACGTTCCTGCTGTTTCCGGGACCAGCGTTTTTTATGGCGCGATTTTTTCCAATTTTGGCAGCCTTGTTTTCTTTGCCTATACATGCAGTGGACTGGTGTCTATATAGCACTATTCGTATTTTACCTTTTTGTATCATGCTCACTGTACTGACGATTCTCAATTATTTGCAGCCTTTTCCCGTAAATTACCGGAACGGAAGAATCGCCGGGCTGCTACACGGATTATAACAAATTATCTCTGTGTCATACGATCCGAAAAAGAAAACATCATCAATGGCACAAAACCAATGTCATTCCCCCTTCGTAATTATTCCTCATCGTGATCTAATTGGAGAAGCCCGTCTTAGTTAGTGATGGTGATGATGACCACAGAATTATTTCTCCGTAATCTATCCTGTAATTGGTGCGTACGCGTCCAGCTTGGTGACCACTGACGAAAAATCATTAGTCGATAGACGAAAAATGATACATTTCCTCGGGCAAAAAATGAACAATGAACATGCTGGCCACGAGCATAAAATAAGTTTCCCTGATTCTGCTTTATAATGGCGGGATTCACAAGATAGGTATATGGTTCCAATACGTTTGTTATCAGCGTCCGAATGCTATGTTATGTCCTTGCTAACACAGTATAATTGTGCGTTTACCAAATAGTTTATTCACTAAACTGCTTTTTCTTACGCCAGTTAAATTAACGAGTGTCTCTAATAAAATTTCCAAGTATATTTTTTCTTCATATACTATGAAGCGGTTTATAACTTAGAAAGCAGTCCATTTTCTTTCTGTTTAATCGGGAGCAGCAAATCAAATTCGAGCTGTGCTGAACAGTCCGTGTAGGTCGTGTGAGCGCGGCTTTGCCTGAAATTTCTACTTAAACAATTAGAGAAATTGAATTTATTTACACTGCATGTATGACATATGATTTTGGATTTGAAAAAATAGAACTCCAGAGTAAGACTTCGCATAATAGAATAAAATTGTTTCGCATAACTTTAGATGACTGAGACGTATACCCTTTTTTTCTAGAGATTAGTGCTGTATGCAAACTTCAACGGCCTGAACTCAAATAATATTTACACTGTGGCATGCAGCTTAAAGATACATCGTCTGTTGATTTTTTTTATGCCTTAAGCAAAATTTTACGGCGGCATCTCCAGTAGAAAATTTTATCGTGCCGCTGGAAGATACTTCGTTAGGGGCACTTTTCTCCCCGATGCCTTAAGTAAAATTTCACATCGGCAACTCCAATAATAAGTTTTAGCATACTGCTGCGAAAGGACGCGGTCAGTCGCACATTTCTTTCTGATGGCAGTCCCAGCCAATTTCAACTTTCGGCAAGAAAAAAAAAATTTCTTAGCGCCTGGCAATAGATTTGTCACTTTTTTATGGCGCAGAAAGTTACGAGAGGTTCTTTGAGTGTGAAGCGAAAGTTGGCGCGGAGCTTCTGCTAGTTGACGTCTATAAAACAACGCTCAACAATGAGGCATGGGCGTTTTTATGTTTTCCTTGGGAAACTTGATGCTTTGGTGCCTTGCTTGCTAACGCGCATGCGCTTGGAAACAAAATAATTTATGCTACTCAGGGCTGAAGAAACATACTGGCAGCATGTTGTTTAGTTTATATAGCGGCTAGTTAAAAGTAAGCCACGCTTTGCTTGGCGGACGCCGAGTTTATTGTCATAAATCTCTAAAAATCTAAACTTCATTTTTTAACTCGTTATATATATTTTTAAATTTTCAATACTAGTTAGTTACTTTGGGCTTAATAAAGGTCCCAAATCAAAACTAGTGTGATCCAAAACCATTGAGGAGCAAAACGGAAGATCGACATACGTCGACGCAAGCTGTTAACAGGTTAATTAGTGGTTCAGCGACGTTCAATTTGCACAGCTTGCTTATAGCTGAACACTTTTTATATTTCATTCCCCTTACAGCGGCATACCAACACACTGTTATTCACATTTGTATACTACATGCTACTCATAATATAGCTGTACAGACACACTTATAGCTGTACACACTGATTTCATATTTTCATCATTCATGTCCTTCACAGCCACTCAAACATACGTGTTGCTCTACACACAGTTGTGTATAGTTTTCAAAGCCTAGCACGATGGCCATCGGCATCAGTAAAACTACGATTATACTATGGAACATCGCAAAATCCATCGGCGATAGCGATGGTCCGATGGAAATCGTATCAAA
This sequence comes from Parhyale hawaiensis, assembly GCA_001587735.2. Classification (NCBI taxonomy): domain Eukaryota; kingdom Metazoa; phylum Arthropoda; class Malacostraca; order Amphipoda; family Hyalidae; genus Parhyale; species Parhyale hawaiensis. The sequence goes on from LQNS02278155.1 coordinate 7,875,048, forward strand.
CAATGCCGATGTTATGAGGAAGAAAAGGTCCGATGAAATGACTGAACATGCCATCGGCGATGGCATACGATGGGCATCGTCATCGGTTGTACTTCCGATGCCGATGAAATAATGAAATAAAGCTAAAACTACAGAAAAACAGCCTTACACGTTTGAAACATTCATTTTTTTAGTAACATTAAAACAAAGAGGGGGTTACAAAGTCTATCTTAATACATTTCCCAGATCTAACAATCTCAATTATAATAACCTGAGCCGAGATGCATAAAACTGGATGCATAAAACTATACTAAGTGTCCTTAGCTCACAGATTTTCCCTTAACTCCAGAAAATGCATTTTGTGGGCTGGGGGCGTATGCAGAATCGCTTTTAGTGTTCCCGCCAGAAGCGATTTTCCTTTATTTTTGCACGTATGTTTAGGCTAGTATGACCATCCTTAAATGCAGTAAAGAAAACAGCTGCCAAACCACAAGTATTATGAAGAAACATAATATTATAACGAGTGCGACTGCTGTAAATTTTACCTAATGTTAATCTTCTCCGTGTATTTGCACAAAAATTTTTCTTAAAAATCAACTTTTAGCGTTGTTTATCTAAACGCTCGCGTTAAATCCGTAAGTTAATAAAATAATACTTAATAGCGAGTACATTACATCGACAGAATAGAGAAGAGTGCCCTCTCACGTGACCAAAACAAAGCCGCTCTTGACGTCACAGCCGATCAGAAGCATCGACCTTTTTGTTGCGGACGACTCACCGACGCGTGATTGACTCTGACGTCTTGGGTATCTTTATTTTAGTCCCGTGAAAGTATATTGTTTTCCATTTACTCACTTCGAGTGCCAGGTACGTCACCAGTAACGAGGGTCTTTCGTACTCCACCTCATCTTCTACCGCTCGATGACTTCTATGAAAAATTCGTGCTGGTTGCAGGTGGGATAGCTCACAGTGGTCCCTCACAGAGAAGTCGGAGGTCGTAACCACTGGGATAAGAGATTTAAAATTCGATGAATTAATTGTAGCCTTTACCTGATAGCAATTTTAGGGCTAATGTTGCAAATGCCGTAACTTACCTCAGTTGTACAATTTGAATTTCATCGATGTATCGTTGTATCGTGGCTACATTGACCATTATGGTCGGTAACACCTTAGATTTTATCGCATAAATTGAATAAGAATCCTATAAGGGTCACGGCATGTTTGTAATGATTATTGGTCTGTCAAATAATGCTGTGTAATTAGAATGCTGGCATGAAAACTGCATGCACGTAACCTCGCAACATTCCCAAGAGAAATTACAATGAATTTTAGACGCACTAGAGCACTTTTCATTATCTCATCAATTCCTGCACCAATAATTGGAATATTAAGCAGACAAGTGCAGAAATTGCATTCATTTCATAAAGTAAAAAATGCGAGACTTACGAAGGTTACCTCACTTCTGCTGTTATTCTCAGCTTTTTCATTCTGGCATCAATATATAGAGGACAAATATGACTAGTGCTTAAACCAATCAACCAATTAAATCAGTGTGCTAGGTACTTTATTTTATTTCTCTTATTTTACTTTTTATGTGAAATTTTACTCAGTTTTGGTCAGAGGCGGCGTAAAAGCGTTATATCACATAACATGCGCATCATATTTTAAATTGCAGTATAATTTTTTCCTTTGGTCTACACTTTTATTCAATGCTTATCAGCTATTAGATAAAGAAAATGCGAACCACTGATCTTACCCTACAACATAGCTTATCCTATGTATTAGCTTAAATAAATAAATAAAAAAAATAAATAAATAAAATAATAAATAATAAATAAGAATGAATACTTTAGGGCGCGACACTCCTGATCTGCTGGCCGCCGTATGGCTTTCAATTTCCTGTAAAACAAAAATATAAAAAATGCGAAAAAAATGTAAAATGTATAAAATGTATGTATCCAGGGCGGCCACTTTCTATCTTCAGTTAACATCAAAAAGTGCGCATAATTGTAACTGCACTGTGTCTTTGGAATTTAAACTTCCTAACATCTTGTCATCAATGTCAGTTTCTCTTTCATCCTTGGAAAAAATGTTTTGCTGGTCCAGATCTTCTAAACTTCACGCTTCACTTTTCCCCCTACTCTGGAAACCTTGTAATCGAAGTGTTTAATAAATAATGTGCGACATCTTACCCTAGCCTGTTGTTTTCTGCAATGTGTAACAATAATATGTAATAAAAATATATAGACACTGTGCCAGTGAGTCTCAACAAACTAAATGATAACTCTTTACTATGTTAGTGTTTAGCATTATTCCCAAGTTAATCAAGGTGCCCTCTCCGCAGTGGATGTTGCAGCTGGCTGTAGAATCTGCTTAGAAGGTTAGTTTTATAAAATTAGGTAGGTTCTCTACATTTCCTCTTCTGTTCCGTGAGGAGGGCTACCGAACTAGATAGCTGACCTGGTCCGCGAGACACTTCCTTCTTTTTCTATTCGCTTCGCTTCTTTTTCTATTCATCACGCTTCATTTCCCGCCAGTTGCAGTGCACTTGGCCAACTAGGACCTACCGGCAGCGATGCCGCGATAAAACATTCTTATACCGATACGACATAACAAACCAAGTCTCACTGCTTGGATCTCGTCGTATGACGTGGGTGCAGTGGTAAAACCAGGAATACAAAAATAAATCCTAAGTTACCGTTGGACACAGCATACAGTTGGGAAAATAACTATCATTTCTCTCTTTCCTTCTCAGAGAGCCCTAGTTCAAACTGTAATACGTTCATTTTGCTTTATTTCTTTATTTCATTTCTATACTTCTTGATGCGTATGCTGCCACGTTAGTACCATGCTTCCGTTCTCAGCTCTAACACCTTGTATCGCTCGCCGGTTCGATGCCCAGCCAGGCAGCGAGCTTTATGCAGATCTTAGTATGCTGACTCGGTAGTTGTGTGTGCATGAATGGCGCCGTGGCGCAACTGCCTTCCTCAGAGATGAGGGGGTGGGGGGTCTCGGGTCATTTGTTCCTTCCGTCATATTGGCGCCATAGTTCTTGGTGACCCGGGGTCGACCGCAGTGGGCCAGTGGGCCTATACCGGTAGCACAAACCAGTGCATGTGGATTTCCCAAGAGAGGGTGCGGTCTAAGTTGACTTTACCTTTACTTTATCGCATTATTGGGATACGAAATCTCACCCCTTGGAAAACGCACACCGCACTTTAAACTGTAATATGTCTAGTTTTAGTTTTAAATTTTCTATATTTTTGTCGCAGATAGACTAATAACGTTAAACAAAATCGCAATCAAAAATTTCAATTATAGGCTTGTAACCCCATAAACAACGCGCACTTTCCTCAAAGTATAAAAGAGTAATATGTCTATTTTAAGTTTTGTATTTTCTTTTTTAATGCATAAGATGAAACTGTATTAAACACGAGTATCTGTCACAAATTGTGCCTCCTTTTTAGTGTCTCTCCTTCAAACCCTCAGAGCGTATGTATCTATTTCAAGTTTTGAACTTTCTTCTTACAATGCGTAGAATGAAAAAGTATTAAACATGCGTGTCTGTCAATAGTTGTCCTCCTACTTCTTTAGTTTCAAACTGGTTAACACTAATTACCCACTTGGGTAAATCCCCAACGCTACAGTAAATTTTGTCTTATAGATGCATTAGTTTTAAAACTGTTACTTGTAAAAAAATGAATACCTCAGGGTGCAGCAGCACCCAGTTCTTTGGGCACTGCCTCCATATGAGAAAATACATGATTTTTTTTTGTTTTGTTTTTTGTTTAGTTTACTGCACTTTTGTAATAAGCCCTCAAATGCATAACCTAATAATATAATTGCATCATTAGCATAACCATTACCGTATCAATTCCATATCTTTTCAGACTGCTAATATAAACTTCCGGCTATACCGTTACTGTTGATCGGCTTCTCCTTGGAGGATTTCAAAGCCATTTTTAATCAATTCATTATTGGCTGGCAGATCGTTAAATTGATAATAAGGTCGTAGAAGCTACAGTTATGACGGAACTTCGAGAACTGCACTTGATATTATTCTGCTTCAATAGCTGAACTTGGGCAGTCCTAAAAATGAGGACGATCGAGCGTGTGTTCTCTCGAATGATTTTTCCGAACGGTGTTATGAGTTCATGAATACTCCGATGGTCTCTGACACAAGGAAAAAATATTCATTTCAAGCGATTCAATTTCTCAGTAAATATCTTTATATGCAATGTCATAATCTCGACTGCATCAAGGCTTGCTATAATAGCATGAACCAAAATGTTAAGCGATTTGATCTTGCAGTGAACGTTCCATGCAATATCAGAAACTTGTTTGGCCACAAATTAATGATGGATTCATCTTTACTTAAATTTCGCACTGTTGTTTTGAAGTCGCGGTTGTTATATCAACAGCGTGAAATTTCAGTATAGAACCTGGATGAAGGCGGCATTCCTGTTTAAAGAGGCGTAGTTTTATAAGGCAATAATATTATGTAACGAAATTCTGATTGGTTCAAACTTACCCAAATAATTTTCGTTTTAATAAAATGGTATCAATCGAAAACGAAACAATGTCATCATCATTTCAGCATCCTGGCAATTCCACAGCTTTTGGACAAAATGTTTGGGATATAAGCTGACATAATAAAACATCTTACTGCCATTCGTTGTCTTCGTATACCGACGCTTCCTTAATGTAGGAATATTGTTTTTTATCGATAAGTTCTTAATATGCGAAGAACTGACAATGATTGAGATATAATTATAAACTTTGCCTAAAACAAATATTAAAGATGATCCATAAGACACCCCATTTGAGTTTTTCTTGCAATATTGTTAAGATGTACATGAATCCAAAATAACAACACTTAAATTGAATTCATAGTGACGCTGTAGACACTTCAAATTCGTCCAGATTTAATCGTTTGGGTCTATGTAGTACATGACATTTGAGCAAGAACAAGCTATAACTCATTTGTTATGTACACATTAGCAGAGACTTGGGGGTGAACTCATTATGAAATAAATTCTACTACTTTGGTAACTTTTAATTATGTTTATTCGAAGTCCTTGCTCTATATCTCTTTAGAGTAGTCCTCTTTTGAAGCATGAAAACGGAAGTACTAGCTAGTTGTTGAAAACATTCATATGCGGCAGATATTAATGAATAACTGCAGCACTCTGAGACCCCATACCTCCGCCAACCAATACAATGTTAACGAAAAACTCAAAGTGGTCCGGAGACTGTTGGATGTTTTCATCATTAACAGTTTATGTAATTTTTTTGAAGATTCATCTGTAACATTTTGAGTTATGTTTGGACAGTAAGACAACATTAGTCAAATAGACTAACCGATCATCACCAAAATTTCGTCATTTATGTCTTTTTAGATTTTCAATAATTCCTGTTAATTTCATAGAGAGTCATTCCTAATTTTTAGTTATATTGCTACAAACATGAAAATTAAATATAGAGACAGCCAAATAAAGGGACTATCAGATCATCTAAAAGAAAATTTGGTCATTTGCTCTTCTTAACATACCTAATAAATCGTGGAAGTTTCACTGAACTCCGTCCATAAATTTTTGAGTTATGGTACAAAAGAGAGGCTGACAAACAAATAAACGCTTGGACAGATTTTCACCGAAAGTACTTGAGGAGGTAATTGAAGGTCTAGCTGGGAGTGTGCTGCAGTGGAGGAAAGAAATTGATAGGTGTGTGATGGACTGGATAAATGGCGAGGAGATATGGAAGAGAAGCCAACTTCAATCCGGTCTTTTAGCAACTCCTCCTCTGAAATTTGTACCGCAGCATCCACATCTGGGGATAGATGACACTTTGCTTGAGGAGTCTAGCTACTTGGACATAGGCCTACTTGGTGCTGTCTTTGATGAGAAGCTTACTTTTGAGCCACATATTAGGCGGCTAGTGTCAAGTGTTTCCACTAAGATTGGGCTCGTGCTTAAGGTGAATTCGGTGTTTGGTGACAGTGAGGTTGTCCGCAGATATGTTTATGCTTTTTTGCTGCCTGTGTTGGAGTATTGCTCACCGGTCTGGGCTTCAGCTACTGACACTCACTTGCGTCTGTTGGACCGACTTGTTAGTTCAGCCAGCAGGCTGTGTGCCGATGATGATCTGGTGAACCTGGCCCACAGGAGAAGAGTGGCCGAACTCTGTATGTTCTATAAGGTGAACAATAATGAAAAGCATTGGCTGTATTTTTCTGTCCCTGGCCTCGAAGTCTTTAAGAGAGAAATTTGTGCTGCGGTTGGCGCGCACTCTTTTCACGTTGGAGGATGTTGGATGTCGGAGTAATCAGTTGAGCGGGAGCTTCGTGCCCTGGTCGGTTAAGGTTTGGAATTTATTGCCGGCATCGATCGGCTTTCGGTCGTATTGGCCTACAGGCGTTTAAGTCAGTTGTAAATGTCTTTTTACTGGATTTCTCTTAGCAGCATTTCGGGCTTCCCGGTGTTGCAAAGCGCTTCACTTGGGTTATATTACCTATCTGTGGGAGCTCGTGCGTAAAGTTTTAATAATAATAATAATAATGGTACAGAGACATAAATTGTCTCTAGTATGAAGCTTGAAATTAAAAGCAAGGCGAAAATCGTTTATCGTAAGATCATTTGATTTTACTAAGCGGTTCATTTTATTAATATTCATTAAATTATCACCAATCTATTAAAGTTAAATGAAGACATTCTATCTCTCATCGCTAATTTTTTTTTCCACACCTCAAAGTTTATACAATTCTGGTAAACAAGTTTATAAATTTTCCTTTTCAAAGATAGCCTACCTCCTGCTATGTGTTTTTTTCTGGCGTTTGAACTTAGTTGTTCCCGTTATGTATTACGATACCGGTATGCATGCATGTAAGTTCTACCTATCGTACCTTCTTTTGGCCATAGTTTCCGAGCACCCTGGACGCGTTTGTAAGACCGGTCTTCTTTTCGGTGTCGCAAAAAGGTTAGAATCTGAGAGCTTATTTGAAGTAAAGTAATTTTAATTGTAAAATTCAATGTAACTATTTCAAATGACCAATTCTCATGCCTGCCTGACGGCAACACTGAAAGCTCCGAAAACGACGAGGCGACATGTGTGGCGAAGATCCATCTTCTTCGTTGTGCCTCAATCCGGAGCGGTTTCGCAATGTGTTTTTAAACGAGTGAAAAGTGCAAAAGGGCAAATTTTTCGAACCTTAGCTTTGAGAAAATAAAGCCCGTCTTCCTAGACTTGAAGGTAAGCATGAGTAGCCCTATAGTCGGTGTTAACTTGTGTTTTGAATTAATTTTTTTGTTTTTCCCTTAGTTTTGCCACATCGGTTCCCCTCCGCTTTCCTCTGTTAGTTCACATTCTGAAATCTGCAGCTTCTCAGTCAGAGTGAATGATTTTAAAATTCTGGCAAACACTTCTTATTAAACATATCTACGCATCTTCCCGTCTCCGCGTATTTTTAGACTCAAACCTGCACTAAAGTAAATGATACCTCCCCAAAGTGCATTCCCCCTTCGCAGTGCCAACTCTTAGTTCATCCGGCCGTATTTTTCGCTTTCAATTTTTTCCATTTTCTACGATTTTTGTCATCTGAATTTGTACCGATAATTCTATACTTTTACTGTATTCTCCCTGTAATTTCAAGCGCTCATAGAAAAGCTTCGCTTTTTTGGATTACGATTCGTTGCAGTTTCATTTTCTCATTCATTTTATTAGAAAATTCTGCTGGAAGATGGACTGTTGGTCCGAAACGTTTATTTTTATTCAATAATAATTTCACAAATCTTAATAAAATAACCTTAGGATAACCGATTTTCGCCTTGCTTTTTACTTTATGAAGTTGAATGTGATTGCAATAGGGGTGGAAGCCTACTGTTCTAAGCAGGGTCACAGGCTCTCAGTGTGAATGCTCGCACCTACAGGTGGAATGAATTAAGAAGTCGTGAATGCCAGATGTGTGACTGGGTGAGGATGAAAGTGTAGAGCATCTAATGTTGGAGTGTGTAACATATACACAGGAGCTAGGGTAATGATGCAAGTGGTAATTGAAGAGTGGGGAGCGCATGAAGATGTGATGAACGAGAAAGAGGCCATAGAGTGGCTGACAGTCTGACACTAATGCAAAATGGAGGCAAGTGTGAGTGAGTCATGGAGTATCTAGCAAGGGTTTGGGGCNGGATGAAAGTGTGGAGCTAGGGCAATGATGCAAGTGGTAATTGAAGAGTGGGGAGCGCATGAAGATGTGATGAACGAGAAAGAGGCCATAGAGTGGCTGACAGTCTGACACTAATGCAAAATGGAGGCAAGTGTGAGTGAGTCAAGGAGTATCTAGCAAGGGTTTGGGGCGTAAGAGAAGCGGCTAGTAGCGGTAGCTGATTGTAGCATTGATGCTGTTGCCCTGCATGGTTTTTGGGTGTCAGACTGTGAGGGTGTGGGTAGTCGTGTTTGTTGTGGTGAGATAGGAGAGGGTTCTGTAGTGTTGGAGGTGCCATCGTGCTGGAGAAGTGCTAATAATGCTTTGTGCTCTCTGCCATGGTGGCGGTTGCCCATACCGCAGGCCCTCGCTATTTTTCGCTGATCCTGGGAGGTCATTCAGGAGAGTGTGTTCTTTATTGATGGCATCCTGAACTAATTCTGGGTGGGACTATTGGTGGGTGCTGCTGTGACGGTGGAGTTGCTAATCGTGCTTGAGCTTCTAGTGATGGGTGTGATACTCAGCTGTTACTACAACTTACTAATGTAGGTCTGAGGGGAATCATTGCATCGTAAGGATGTGTCTATTGTGTGTGCCGCACTTTCATGGTTCTGCACAGTGTCTCGTGTAGTAGAATGACCCGAGCAGCTATACAGTATATCCTGCTCCAGCGTGTTTGCTGTGACCAACCACATGTAGTGACATGGTCTTGTAGATATTGGCTTTATTGGAATGTAGTGATGCACTATGCAGGTGCATCGATTGAAAGCTATGATGCTGCTAGGCTTCCATGCCCTCTTGCGCATCAGCCAGCAACTGAAACTCCTCATAGCACATGGCTAATGCCGATGCAACACGCTATTCAAAAGAACGAGTATCCGTGTTTTGGGTGTCGAATTGACGTTTAACATTCTGCACACTCCTGCTATTGGGCAGAATTCTAGGATAGAGTAGGCAGCATTTTTGCGCTCGATACGCTGGTCAAACCAAGGCCCCCTAGACAGAGAGCTACGGGGCCT
>LQNS02278155.1:8000824-8013859 GCA_001587735.2 Parhyale hawaiensis
ATCGGATGGTTGACCGACGTTTGATCGGATGGTTGACCGACGTTTGATCGGATGGTTGACCGACGTTTGATCGGATGGTTGACCGACGTTTGATCGGATGGTTGACCGACGTTTGATTGGATGGTTGACCGACGTTTGATTGGATGGTTGACCGACGTTTGATAGGAATATATCTACTTTGCACAATATTAAAAATATTTATAACCTTCACAATTAATGTGATGTTTAAGTTCATAATAAAATATCTTCCATCGGCTGTCACGGCTAAGGAAGCGAAATGACATATATGTCGATACTTGTTGCTGAAGTCAGTTGAACAAAATCTTGCGCATCTGACGAGGGAAGCTCGCGTAAAAATGTTGCATGCGCCGTCCTGAAATTTTGCGAGAGGGTGTAGGTTTTAAGACGTAGATATTCGGTGCTTAAAACTTCGGGACCCTATAGAAATTTTTTCAGTTGTATTTAGAAACCATGACCTCAACCTGAAAATAGCTGAAGAAATTGCAATCAAGCAAAAAAAAAAAACATTCATCAACGTCAAATACAACCAGGGCATGAATTTCTTGGAACTTTTCTAACCAGAACATTCCCGTCAGATCCAAGCCACAGATAGCACTCACGCCATTGGGCAACAGCCATTTAGTTTCCAGCAGCAACAAAGTGAAGTCCTTTCATGTCGCGGTGTTCGTGTGCTAGTAACCAGTTCAAACTGCCTTCTTAGTAGCTGAATAATGCAGAAACAGGACAAAATGTTGATAACATGATTACATTGTGTGTGCATGTATGCATAGGTAAATAGTACCCAGTACAAATTATATTCTCTGTACCTGTAATCTTGTGCAATAATAGGACGGTCTATACTTTTACTACATTGTTTGTGCTTGGAATTATTAGTTCTTATTACGTTCGCAAATGATGGATTTGGAATTTTTAATCTATAAACCTGAAAATAGCCATTGTTATGAACCGAAACGTTGTGTCGAATATTAATATAGTGATCAGTGCTGTAACGAAATTTTATTCTCGCATTGTTTTGAGGAAACTGAAAAGAGTCTCTTAACTTTTCGGAAGGTGAAAAGAACTCTGGAAATAAATTGCAAGATGAACGCTGATACAGTTTTTCGCGTCTATCGACGTAGCCATACAGGCATCTACTTGTGGAACGCTGAAATTCTTTCACTAGGCTTACACTTATGTGCATGCGCTCGATTTTGAACGCAGACTATTCAAAGCAAATTGGCTTTTGCTGTGCGATTATTGCTGACGGTCGAATTAACTCGAATCTATTGACGAGGGTGAGGTTAGTAGAGGTTCGTCCATCCTATGTTATGGGAACAGGCAACCCCGGGGGCTCGTGTAGGTTACCTCGGCCATTAGCTAGGCCTCGGGATGTCTCTCTTTCAAGCCCACTTTGCTTCCTTCCCGATTTCGCACTCCTACTTGCACATGCTTTATCTGTTCTTCCTCTACTTTCCCGACTTGCTGTTCCCGTGCACGTTGATCCTGTGTGAAAGGAACACCTTCCTTCGTGCATGGTTTCCCCGTTTCTCTTAGCATATTATATGTCGTTTGCTCTTTCCTCTAAGATATCGTTCTGCTGAGAAACGGAGGCTCAAACTTCCTAACTCCAACTAATCTACTGACGATGGTCGTGCAGGTGTGTGCCTGCTCTGACAGAGAAGAATTGGCAGAAGATGGATTCAGCTGCCGAGAGAAGACTTGTCCGAGCGATCAGCGAAAATGTGAAGTAGATAGTTCGTGCATCCCTCTGAAATTTTGGTAATTTCACTGAGCAAAAAACTAGATTTCGGGTGTTATTAGTTTCACGTTGCCGGATTAAGACCATGCTACGTGGGATATTGAAGGCACATGCGCGTATTAAACTCTTAACGAAACTAGCAGTTAATTTCCATCTACTGCAGTCAGTCATTCCTACATTGGGCATGTTCGTTGCTTCTTCGAATGCGATTGTTTTTCTCCAGTTATTGGTTAGGTTCGCCCATCATATGTTATGGGGAGTAGCGCCCGCAGGGGGTTTGTGTACGTTACCTTAGCCATTAGCTAGGCCTTCGGGACGGCTGTCTTTCGTGCCCACATTGCTTCCTTCCCATCTTTTACTCCTACTGATCTTCCTTTAATCTGTTCCTACTCTTCTTTCCCGACTTGCTGGTCCCATGCGCGTTGATCCTGTGTGGGAACACCCTCGTGCATGGGTTCCACGCATCTATCGTCACACTATGTGTCCCTTGCTTCTTCCTCTGTTAGATCGCCGTTGCTGTGGAGACGGAGACTTAAACTACTCAATATAATAATNGATCTACTGTGTCTTGAAAAGGAGTAGTGCCTCATAAGTTGAAATACTTTGAGTAGGGCACGTTCTCAACTTATTGTAGTAGGTTTTTATTTGAAGACTGTAACGAGAGAACAATAAAGGTGTAGGTGTAACTCTAATCTATTGACGAGGGTGAGGTTAGTAGAGGTTCGTCCATCCTATGTTATGGGACCAGGCAACCCCGGGGGCTCGTGTAGGTTACCTCAGCCATTAGCTTGGCCTCGGGATGTTTCTCTTTCATGCCCACTTTGCTTTCTTCCCCCTACTTGCACATGCTTATCTGTTCTTCCTCTACTTTCCCGACTTGCTGTTCCCGTGCACGTTGATCCTGTGTGGAGGGAACGCCTTCCTTCGTGCATGGTTTCCCAGTTTCTCTTAGCATATTATATGTCCCTTGCTCTTTCCTCTGGGATATCGTTCTGCTGAGAAACGGAGGCTCAAACTTCCTAACTCTAACTAATCTACTGACGATGGTCGTACAGGTGTGTGCCTGCTCTGACAGAGAAGAATTGGCAGAAGATGGATTCAGCTGCAGAGAGAAGACTTGCCCGAGCGATCAGCGAAAATGTGAAGTCGATAGTTCATGCATCCCTCTGAAATTTTGGTAATTTTACTGAGCAAAAAACTATTTCGGGTGTTATTAGTTTCACGTTGCCGGATTAAGACCATGCTACGTGGGATATTGAAGGCACATGCGCGTATTAAACTCTTAACGAAACTAGCAGTTGATTTCCATCTACTGCAGTCAGTCATTCCTACATTGGGCATGTTCGTTGCTTCTTCGAATGTGATTGCTTTTCTCCAATTATTGGTTAGGTTCGCCCATCCTATGTTATGGGGAGTAGCACCCCCAGGGGGTTTGTGTAGGTTACCTTAGCCATTAGCTAGGCCTTCGGGACGGCTGTCTTTCGTGCCCACTCTATTTCTTTCCCATCTTTTACTCCTACTGATCTTCCTTTAATCTGTTCTTACTCTTTCCCGACTCGCTGGCTCCATGCGCGTTGATTCTGTGTGGGAACACCCTCGTGCATGGGTTCCACGCATCTATCGTCACACTATGTGTCCCTTGCTTCTTCCTCTGTTAGATCGCCGTTGCTGTGGAGACCGAGACTTTAACTACTCAATATAATAATAATTATCCAATTATTAAATTGGATTTCATTGGGTATCTTGAAAGAGACTTGAACAACTATAAAAACACTGGGAACAAACAATTGTAGCTCAAATTCCTTCAACTTCAGTTTTATCACTTCCATTTTGTGATTCCAAATCTGAACACTTTCGATGGATCTCGTCCCAATTTCAGATAATCACGTCAAGTTTCTAATTAGTTTAGCAATGCTACACCTGCCTAACGCCCACCGAGAACATTTTCAGTAGTGTCTTGTATTGATATTATTGCGTAGATATTAAGTGCGGATATCCGGGATATGTAACAGACATAACGTGCTAGCGAAATTGAATTTCTACGTGTTGAATCGGCCTCCAATGAAAACTTGGCAGTGTATTAGATTTGTGGCAATATGAAGAAAAAAAACCCTGAAGAAATAGTTCGCGTACTATTACACAGGTTCAACTCGAGTCACGGCCTCGAGTGCACCATCACTCATCACTGCCAAAAAATATGGTCTTTCCAGGAGCACCAATGTGTGCAATTTATGAAAATCTTTAATTAACTTGGAAAAGAAATGCCAATCTATTCAGAGTATTCTTATATAACTATGATGGATTTGACCGGTCGTTTCCGTCTCAGAACTTTTTTTACTATATGAAGCCTTAATGACCCTCATTAGTACCGAATAAGTTGAATTGCTTACTGGTTTTTGTCGAGGATCCTCAACGGATGGTAATAGCCATAGACAAAACTAAGTTAGAATATATTTGAGCAGACACAGGACAGTAAGTAGCCGAACAGGCTACACTAGTAAATTCAGTGTTCGAAAAGCCGTGCATGCCAACAGTTGACACGTTCGATTAGCGATAGATGTTCCTAATGCTGGCGTGTTTTCTTTTCGAATTTTCGAACATAATGTGACCCTGGCTTAAGACATTGATCTAGATTCAATGAGTTTGGTAATACAGCAAAACTAGGTTGCGAATCATTCGCAGTCAATGTGCTCAGGGTTGAAACATTCGCTATTTACATCTAATGCTGTGTAGGTGCAACGACGTCTCGGACTGCAGTGACGGTGCCGATGAGAGACCGTCAGAGTGCCGTCAATGCACGGAAGATTCCTTCAAGTGCGACAACGGAGACTGCGTCGATCCTTCGAAAGTCTGCGACGGCAGAAACGACTGCGTTGACAAGTCCGACGAACTTAACTGCACTAAGCCAGCCTGCAGCTCCGGTAAGTTTTGAACCATATGCAATCATGTCCATAATAACATTGCCGTAATTTCTTGATGAGCGAATTGAATTTTGTGTTTTTGTAATTCTCCCCAGCAGTGCAATTATTTCGACTGGAAGCACCGTTCAGTGCTTGAGCCTTAACGTGGCTGTAGACTGATAACTCAACATCACCTGTGATCTTATAGTGGACTCTGCTGAATGTAAAGCAGAGACATTTAACTTTGAAGATGAGTGTACTTCGAAAAGTTTCAAACAGTGGTATCTCTGAAAGCCATCGATGCTTGATTTGGTATTATAGGATTGAGAAATAATTCCAAAGAACTTTGTGGAACTGGACCTTCCTGCAGGATATTCGACCTGCTCCGACGGTAGTTGCTACCTCCACGTGTCGTGGTGTGACGGGGTAGAGGACTGCCAGGATGGCTCTGACGAAGTCGACTGCCCCGCCTGTGACGAACGTCATTTTAGGTGCGATGACGGTGAGTAATCCTGACCTAGAATATGGATCGAAAACGGGTAATAACAGATGGCAGTACGTATATTCAAAGAGTTCTCCTAGAGGGAACTTTTGTCAGGTCATAGACTGTGCCCTGGCTTCTTCCGATATTGAAAGCAGCTTGGTGACCATAAACAGCCATTTCAACCAAGGCTGAAAGACGAGTTATTCTGCGTTAGCACTCCTATTTTCGTCTGTATAGCCTTCGGATATTTCATAAAGATCCTTTCATCCTTTGAACAATCTACCTACTACAGTTTTAAGTTAACCCTGTCCTTAATTTTTTTTTTCTCATAGAAATTCCGCTGTTCGACATAATTAGCATGAGCTCCACTAAAACGAAAATCCTCGATGTTTTTCTAAAAAAAAACGGAAGTAACTCAACCATGGCAGCATTCCTGACTAAGCAACCCACTTGCTCTGGCTACTGCTGCAGAATAATGACCGCTAGGAGAGTCCCCCAGAGGAGCAAGCGGCTTCAGTCAACTCAAGTTTTTCTGTGCTATCGTTTCGAAAGACGGTAGACTAGTTATGACACGTGCGACCCTCGATATCACAAGTACCATGATGAGTCTGTACACTAGCAGTGCAGTGGATCTCCAATGTCAGAAATGCTGATGCTGCAGTCCCTAGTATCATAGACTCTCTTCCCTAGCAAGCAAGCCTTTGACCTCGTGGCAGCAAGCAGAGCTCTGTATCCATTGCCGCTGTAAGGAGAAGAATTAATGTTGACAGAAGAGTTTTTGATGCATCACGTGAAAAAATTGTCACGACTTGAAGAATTTCTCCTGCAAATTTTAAAATATTCTTTGAGGACGTACATTTGCTTACTAAAACTTTCTGTGATTTAAAATCTTCATAGTTTTACTATAAACTTGAATGTTTTGATTTCTGTTTTAGGAAAAGGTCGGTGTCAACCCAACGAGTTTAAATGCAACAAGCTACCAGACTGTTTGGATGGAAGTGACGAAAAAAATTGCGGTAAGTTTGTTAAGTCGCAATTAACGAGTTAACCGTGGTGAATAACGCACGAAATTTTTAAAGACGAAATTGCGAAACCTATTTCAAAATAGTCACCATTAATATAATATACATGGTTTTTTTAAAAAGGGGGTAATAAAACGTGAATGGAATTTTTATAGAAGCCCAGCTATCTATGGGTTTCCTCCATTGCACCTGGTGAAAGTTGGATGATGAAAAAATTACATTTGTACAAAGTGAATTGCAATAGAAATCAAAGAAATTTATAAATGAAAAGGAAAATTATTCTATCGTCTGCATGTCTGCATTTGACATGATGCAGGTGAGCGAAATTTTAGTTATACTTTTCGCAAGTATATATATACAAAGTTTTACCCGCCAATCAGTATCTACAACTAAGATAATTATCTGACCGATACAGTGAAGGTGGAATATCGATTATTAGTAATGGAATTCGTGCTTCTGTTTTTGATGGCGTTGGGACAAGGAAGCAAAGTGTTTGTGTTTTTGTTTGTCGATTCTTGCGTTTGTGATCGATGAAGGGATGGATCGTGTAAACGCGGCCTTAAAGCTAAAATACAGTACTGAGCCCAACTTGTGTGAACGGGTCCGTTGCACTCAAAATACCGATCTATTTTTTCGCGGACACAGAAGCACTGAGAGAACACGTCACGGATAGCACACGGACATGTGTGAACAGACCTTTACCGCGCCTTCTCTGAAGGAGATGCTAGACGCGTTATCTCAACATCATAATATAGTTACGACATTCACTAACAAAATAATTCAAGCACTAAATAACTGCTGGACGAATGTTCTAGAGTAAGGGCGCTAGCATACCAACAGCAGTTCAGTAAGAATCTGGCAGGAAGGCTAGCGTTTGTGAAGCACGAAATGCATTGGAGCGGGCACACCGAATAGCGGCAGCTGCCTGCTCTACTGCCGCTGTCGCTGTTCGGTGTGCGCTCTCCAGTGCATTCTGTAACCCTGTCAGGATGCCTGCCTGCTTCTCGCTGAACTGCTTTTGGTGTGCCAGCACCCTTAGTCTGCCGCTATAAAACTACTGTAGAACTCGCGGCACTGAAAGCACACTTGGTTTACAGACGTGCAGTGTTCAGAAGGAGAGTTCCAGTGCGTGGATTCACCTCTTTGCCTGCCTGTGCGCCAGCGCTGCGACTCGAAAGTAGACTGTCCTGGTGGGGACGACGAACTACCGGATCTGTAAGTAGGATCGTAGAGACCTGATGTGTAGTGTAGGATGCCAGAGACCGTATTTTGCGGTTGGCTGTGCAGGGTGTGACCTGTCTAGTCACAGAAATCAAAATCTTTCCTTCGTCACACATTTTTCTGCTGGTTTTACGGATTGCGGATTTTCAGAAACGGATCTCATTACAGGTGACGCGTGCAGGGTGAAGGGCCTCCTCCTATTGGCTCGTGATACTTTACTTTTATATTAGAAACGGCTGGAAAACTTGCACAAAACCGAGGCTTTTTGATTTACATGGCTCTTGTATAAGACTTCCTGATGCAACATTTGGTGTGGCCTTGCGACTGAATCTCGTATAGAACCTCTCTCCATCTAAGTGAGATAAAATCTTTTTTGTCAGTAGCTAAGTGCTTCGCATACATATCAACTTTTCTCTTTAGGCGCCTGTGTACATAGAATGGTTTCAATTTTAGCCAAAATTGTTCTGATTCATGGCTCCCCATATTCCTATCGTCAAACTATGTCCCTTCTTCCTCTGCTAGATCGCCATTGTTGTGGAGACGGAGACTTGAACTACTCCATATAATGTTTTGATTCGTTTAGAAATGCAACTAAGTAGGTGAATTTAAGGGAATCACCTATTCGGCCAGCATTTTTAATTTACTGCTGGAATTGTCACTTCTTATGCCTTAGCGAAAGCCTTCAGACACCACTTGCACATGCTTGATCTGTTCTTCCTCTTCTTTCCCGACTTGCCGTTCCCATGCCCGTTGATCCTGTGTGGTGGGAACACCTTCGTGCATGGGTTTCCCGTTTCTCTTGGCATACTATATGTCCCTTGTTCTTTCCTCTGTGATATCGTTCTACTCGGAAACTGAAGCTTCAACTTCCTAACTAAAAGTACAGACGCCAACTCTACCAACAAGTTTGGTGAAAAAGTGAAAAATGGCAGATTATAGGCTACCTACCTACTTTATAACGTTTAGCTAACACATCCTGGGAAGCTTTCATTTACACAATTCTTCAAACCATATAACTTAGCCAACTTTTTAAGATGGTTTTCTTGCGGTGTCACTGTTCTAAGTGCAGTTCGTTGTCCTACTTACTTAATGCCTACGAGGAAAATGCTTTCATAGCAAAGTAACGCATCCTGGCAAAAAGTAACGAAAAAAAATCCCTAAGCTACGTGGTCAGGTTAAATGACCACTGTTCGAGATACTGTCAAAAGGCTTGCTGGAAATTGTCTGTTATAAAACAGAGCTTGCAAAGAACGAAAATTTAAAATTTGCCACATTTCGCAGGTGCCTCGCAGCGAACCGTTCCTGTCCCCTTCACGACGCCAGCTGCCCCCAGTCGTGCTCGCCCAACCAGTTCAAGTGCGCCACTTCAGGCTCCTGCATTGACAAGAGGTGCTGTCTCCAGGTTCATGGTTTTGTTATTTCCCCTAGCTCGTCAACACTGACTGAAAAATGTTCAGAAATATCTTTCACCTCTTATTGTGGCTCTGTTGGGTGGACCGTTGCGTTGCCGACTTGGATATCTGCTAATAAACTGCTTTGGCAAAGACCTAATTATCTCAGTTCAGATTTTTTTTTGTCAGTTTGTTGCTCATGTTAGTATAATAAATTGAAAGATTAATAGACAGATCTCCACAAAATATATAGGATTTATTAGGGATCTTGCTAGAAACAGATGGTCAAAGTTTGATGATGAACAGTTTCGTTCATATGCGGCTCTAGTATTTAAAGTCTTCATAATTTGGCACTAGCAACAAAATAAATTACCGAAAGCCTTTCGGTAGGAAAAGTTCACGTTTTCAACAGTCCAGGTAGATAAATTAGTGTGCGCGGCATCGGAACTTGCAATTATAATTGATGCGTGAGGGCTGCCTGTATGATGGTCTTTCTAGTAAGACTTCCAAGAACCTATTCTTGCAATTTCCTGGGCAGCTGGGTGTGCGACGGAGAGACTCACTGCGATGACGCATCGGATGAAAATACCTGCCAGGCCATCCGTCAGCCTGGTGAGTTATCATCCTCGTCTTATACCAGACCACATTGCACAATCGCACGTACAACTTGATACAAGGTTGTAAAGTTAATAAACGCTTTGTTTCATGAATTAATTTAACTTTCTCGCAGGAATTTAGTTACATGAAATGTTACTGTAGATAAAACGGCATAGAAGTAAAGGTTAAATCGTGTCATAACCCTAAACCTCTTCTTGTGGTGTCGCCTTAATGCTTCAAATTATACAGTACTTACCTGCGAGACGCCTGATACCGCTTCGTCGGTTTGGGATGGACTGTTACGCTGGTAATAGGTAGTTGCCTGAAACGTTAGCTTTTTAGCTGATGTTTACCTGAGTCAAGGAGATCGTTTTTATCGGGTCTCTTTGTCACAAAGATTAAAAAGCTATTAACTGATCTTAACTAAACTTACAGATTTTTAGGCATGTTAACCGTTACAGATGATTACCTTTTACTGAAAATCCGTTCATCCGTTCATCTGTTTGTCTATTTTTTTTTTCTTAGTGCCATAACTCGAAAAGTTATGGACGGATTTTCATGAAATTACGCAAGTTGTTAGACATAGTACGAAGAATAAATGAACAAACTTTTGTGATGATCTGTTTGTTCGTTCGTGTGTTTGTCGCGGTGTTTGATTTGATGCTTGTAGGCACAAAAACTCTAGAAGTTATGGATCTTTCTGAAATTTATAGGACTTCTTAGTAATGCTATAGATATAGAAATTAATGATTGAAATTTGGTGATGGTCGGTGTGTCAGATTGTGCGTTACTTTGGTTTTTCATAATGCTTGTTAGCCGCAGAACTCGGAAGTCACGAACTGATCTAGTCGAAAATTGCTGAAACAGTTATTATCGAAAGGCATAAGTGATAAAATCTTGGTGTTGATGCAAAGAAAATCGTGGTTTCAGAACAAATTAGAATTTTTTTTTCGTTACCGTTGCCTTGCTTGGCGGTGGTGTACTTCGAGTGATCTCGACTCTAGTTAGGGCCGAGACATACCAAAGGGACGAAACATGCCAAAAGCAGTTCAGCGAGAAGCTGGCTGAGTGGCTGGCTGAGTGGCTGGCTGAGTGGCTGGCTGAGTGGCTGGCTGAGTGGCTGGCTGAGTGGCTGGCTGAGTGGCTGGCTGAGTGGCTGGCTGAGTGGCTGGCTGAGTGGCTGGCTGGCAGTGTTTGAGAAGCACGGAATGCATTCGAGCGCGCACACCGAACAGCGGCAGCGGCCTGCCCAACTCCCGCTGGTCGGTGTCCACGCTCCAATGCATTCCGTGCTTCTCAAAAACTGTCAGCTTCTCGCTGAACTGCTTTTGGTATGTTATGGCCCTTACTACGGCTCTCCTGGTCCTCATCGCCTTCGTTCACCTGCGATACAGAAAAAAGATATTAATGAAGAAATAGGCAGCTTTCGCGTTGTTCGCTTTACCGTATTTATGCTGCGGATTCTCAGTATGAAACGCGACTACGTGCAAGCTGAAAATGTTCGCATGTTGTTCTTGCGATGGCATTGTGAGGTCCCGGTCCAGTACAGAGTTGTAAAATTTCCACAAGTTCTGGGTACTTCCTCGTGAAAAGGAGATATAGAGGACTTTGAGCTAGACTTGGAGTGTTCCATTGACAAGCAAAATTACGACTTCGAGGTTGGACTTGTCAGATCTCCAGACAGGTACGTTGGCTTCACCTTCTTGAATCGTGTTACAGGCGTTAGAAGCAATCAAATAACACCAAGCCGGCTGAAGTGTATTTATTTTCAAGTCAGTTCTTGAAATTGTCTCAGTGTCGACGCTTGACACGCGAATCAATGAGATCGAAGCCGCCGCACGTGTCTTAAGTTTCAAGAACTAAGTCAAGTAGGCTTGACTTTGATCGACTTAGACGACCCAAACGAAAGCGTCCTCTAGTGTTCATTTTGTTCTTCCAAATGCAACTATGAATAGAAAAAAGTTATTGGACACTATAAGCTTTCTGACCACTCCGGTGCTGGTCGTCTGATTTTCTTGAAATTTTCATCAGTGCTAATCCAACAAACAAAGGGTTTGAGTTTATTATATATATTTTTTGAAAACTAGAATTCTCAATTAAAAGTGAAATTCACTTACTCTTTGACAGGTTTGAAGAATTTCTCTTGCGAGAGGGACGAGTTTGAATGCGGAGGAGGAGAGTGTATCGAGGCTACTGAAGTGTGCGATGGCACCCAGCAGTGCTCCAATGGTGCAGACGAAGGACGGTCCTGTGGTACGGTACTATTTATTTTAGCGCTTTTTATACTCTCGACATTAACCATTTAACGCGCAAAGTAACTTATGTTTCGTAGAAATAGTACTGTTATTGTCCAAATATTGACTACTGACAGCTAATGTGTTCATCCTTTACCGGGCAGTTGGCAAGTGCTTCCGTAAGTACAGTCTTGAAGAACTAACGATATTAATATGTTCGCTTGCTCGATGAAAGGTTGCAAATATAGCCAGGAAATAAAGATTAAGTTGGCCTGAAACAGGCCTTTGGGACGTACGCCTTCTCCTTTCTGTCCGCTTTACTTTCATCCATTTTCCTCATCACTGTGTTCTGTTTTTAGACTTTCCCGACATAGATACTGTTCCCGTGCGCAGTGATCATTTATGGGAAGGTCATTTATGAATCCTCGGTTTCTGTTTATATGTTGAAAATTGATTTCTTCATCGAAGAGCTCGCCAGAGAGGTGGAGGCTCAAATGTTTGAAGTTTTTCAGTCTGAGGTTTAGTTTCACTCAACACCTGGCTGAACAGGAGCTTCACGCGTCGGTTGGACTTGACTAGTCTACATTTGTTAACATACTACAAAATTTTGCAAGAAATATTTGAATACTGTATCGGATTTCTTTTGCGATTGGATTACCTTTTCCACAACCGCCTGGTTCTTCAAATATTGAGAATTTAAACCTGTAAGAGTAAAAAAGTTAGGGTATTAAGGGTCGTAGTGAACACTAAAGTGTGTATACAGAAGGTATAGATACCAAGGTTTAAGAGGGCACTTTGATAAAAACATAACTTATCCAGCTTGACACGGAACATGCAAATGTAACTACTGCTCTTTTAACCAATTCACCCTCAATTATTTATAACTTTTTATTTTTTATTGTAGAATCTGAACGTAAATTTGTTACTCTCCTAATTTAATAAAAAATAAACGTGAGAACATGCGAGGTTTTAACAAATGAACTGCAACCACAGGGCGTTGTGCTAAGCAATTTATACCTGAATATTGTGTGGCTACTATGTAGTGCTTCATTTCGCCCTTACGTATGGCAAGCATACTAGGCACAATTACGTTAACCCGTTAACGCTCGCACACAAACGTGGGGTATATAATACCCTGTATCCAATGGTACCTTAACCCATAAATACAAACCTAGGGTATAAGATATCCTCTATCAAATTATCCCAGCCAGAGGTGCTCGTAGCACTGAAGAGTTGAAGTATTCCCTGGGTGCCAGGTAAAGAACTTGAAATGCCATTGTCCTGTGTCGCCTTCCGCAGATACAATGTGCGGCACCGATAATGGTGGTTGTGAGCACGCGTGCCACAGGGGCCCCCAGTCCAGCCACTGCTCCTGCAGAAGAGGGTATCGCCTGCGGGCCGACCAAAAGACCTGCGAGGTGAGACCT
>LQNS02278155.1:8023867-8040508 GCA_001587735.2 Parhyale hawaiensis
ACGAGGAAGTACTCAGAACTTGTGGAAATTTGACAACTCTGTACTGGACCGGGACCTCACAATACGATCGTAAGTACAACATGCGAACATGTTCAGCTTGCACGTCGTCGCGTTTTATACCGAGAATCCGCAGCATAAATACGGTAAAGCGAACTGATCAACCGACCGTCACCAAAGTTCAATCATTCATGATCATTAATGTCATAGTATTACTAACAAGTCCTGTGTTCATAAAGATCCATAACTTTCCGAGTTTTTGTGCCTACAAGCATGAAATCAAGGACAGCGACAATCACACGAACAAATCAACAGATCATCATAAAAGTTTGGTCATTTACTCTTCGTAATATGCCTAACAAATTGTGTAAATTGTGTAATTTCATGAAAATCTGTACATAAGTTTCCGAGTAATGGCACCAAGAAAAAATAGGCAGACAAATAGATGAACGGACTTTCACCAAAAGGTTATCTGTAACGGTTAACACGCCTAAAAATCTCTAAATTTTGTTAAGATCAGTTCATAGCTTTATAATCTTCGTGACAGACAAAGAGACACGATAAAAAAAATCTTGTTGGCGCAGGTAAACATTACCTAAAAAGCTAACGTTTCGGGCAACTACCTATTACCAGCGTAACAGTTGATCCCAAACCGACGAAGCGGTATCAGGCGTCTCGCAGGTAAGTCCTGTATTATTTGTAGCATTAAGGAGACACCACAAGAGGAGGTTTAGGGTTATGACACGATTTAACCTTGACTTCTATGCCGTTTTATCTACATGCAACGTTTTCTGTAATTATATTCCTGCGAGAGAAGTAAACTAATTCATGAAATAAAGCGTTTATTAACTTTACAACCGTGAATCAAGTTGTACGTGCGATTGTGCCATGTTGGTCTGGTAAAAGACTAGTATGACAACTCACCAGGCTGACGGATGGCCTGGCAGGTATTTTCATCCGATGCATCATCGCAGTGAGTCTCTCCGTCGCACACCCAGCTGCCGAGGAAATTGCAATAAAAGGTTCTTGAAAGTCTTATGTAGAATGCTAATCAAATAGGTAGCCCTCAAGCATCAATGATAATTGCAACTTCAGATGCCCCGCACACTAATAATCTATCTACCTCGACTGTTGAAAACGGTCGACTTTTACTACCAAAAAGCTTTCGGTAATTTAATTTGTTGCTAGTGCAAAATTATGAAGACTTTAAATACTAGAGCCGCCCATGAACAAACTGTTCATCATCAAAACTTTACCATCTGTTCCTAGCAAGATCCCAACAAATTCTATTTATTTTGTGAATATCTGTCCATTATTCTTTCAAAATATTATACTAACATCAGCAACAAACCCTGACAGAAAAAATCTTAACGGAGATAATTAGGTCTTTGCCAAAGCAGTTTGTTAGCAGAAATCCAGTCGGCAACGCAACTGTCCACCCAACAGAGATACAATAACAGCTGAAAGATATTTCTTAGCATTTTTCACTCAGTGTTGACGAGCTAGGGGAAATAAAACCATGAACCTGGAGACAGCACCTCTTGTCAATGCAGGAGCCTGAAGTGGTGCACTTGAACTGGTTGGGCGAGCACGACTGGGGGCAGGTGGCGTCGTGAAGGGAACAGGAACGGTTAGCTGCAAGGCACCTGCGAAATGTGGCAAATTCTAAATTTACGTTTTTTGTAAGCTCCGTTTTCAAACTCACTATTTCCAACAAGCCTTTTGACAGTCTACCTTGAATAGTTGTCATTCAACCTGACCACGGGGCTCAGCGATTTGTTACTTCTTACCAGGATGTGTTACTTTGCTATGAAACCTTAAATTGTTCCTCGTAGGCATAAAGTAGGATAAGTCCTGGAGAACGAACTACTTAGAACAGGGACGCCGTAAGAAGAACTTAAAAAGCTGGCTAAATCAAGATAGTTTGAAGATTCGTGTAAATGAAAGCTTTCCAGGATCTGCTAGCTCAACGTTCGTTATAAAGTAGGTAGATCAATTTGTTTTTTTTTTTCAGCTTTTCACTAAACTTATGGGTGCTGGTCGAGTTGTTGGCTGTAGGCTTTCGCTAAAAGCTTAAGAAGCAACTATTTCAACAGTTAACTAAAAATGATGGCCGAATAGGCGATTCCCTTAAATTCATGTGCCAAGTTGCATTTCCAAACTAATAAAAACTAATCAGATCAAAATTTAAGCTAGTCTATACACACCGGCGATCTAAAGAGAAGAGTTACTATGTATGCTAAGCACTTCGCTACTGAAAAAAAAGCCTGTATCTGACTTAGATGGAGAGAGATTCTATAAGATTCAGTCGCAAGGCCACACCAAA
Source organism: Parhyale hawaiensis (assembly GCA_001587735.2). Lineage (NCBI taxonomy): Eukaryota > Metazoa > Arthropoda > Malacostraca > Amphipoda > Hyalidae > Parhyale > Parhyale hawaiensis. The sequence goes on from LQNS02278155.1 coordinate 8,026,191, forward strand.
TGTGGTGGCATCAGGGAAGTCTTACAAGAGCCATGTGAATCAAACAGCTACGGTGTTGTATAAGTTTTCCCGCCGTTTCTAATATAAAAGTCAAGTATCGTGAACCAATGGGGGAAGGCCCTTCACCCTGCACGCGTCACCTGTAATGAGATTTATTTCTAAAAATCAGCAATCCGTAAAACAAGCAGAAAAATGTGTGACGAACGGAGGATTTCTATTTCTGTGACTCTACAGGTCACAGCCTGCGCAGCCAACGGCTAATTACGGTCTCGGGCATCATACTGATCAGGTCTCTATGATCCAACTTACAGATCCGGTAGTTCGTCGTCCCCACCAGGACAGTCTACTTTCGAGTCGCAGCGCTGGCGCACAGGCAGGCAAAGAGAAGAATCCACGCACTGGAACTCTCCTTCTGAACATTGCACGTCTGTAAACAGAGTGTGGTTTCAGTGCCGCGAGTTTTACAGAAGTTTATAGCGGCAGAATAAAGGTGCTGGCCCACCAAAAGCAGTTCAGCGAGAAGTAGGCAGGCATCTTGGCAGGGTTACAGAATGCACTGGAGAGCGCACACCCAACAGCGACAGCGGCAGTAGAGCAGGCCGCTGCCGCTGTTCGGTGTGCGCGCTCCTATGCATTTCGTGCTTCTCAAACACTAGCCTTCCTGCCAGATCCCTGCTGAACTGCTCTTGGTGTGCTAGCGCCCTTACTCTAGCACATTCGTCCAGTAGTTATTTAGTGCTTCAATTATTTTGTTAGTGAATGTCGTAACTATGTCATGATGTTGAAATAACTCGTCTAGCATCTCCTTCAGAGAAGGCGCGTTAAAGGTCTGTTCACACATGTCCGTGTGCTTTCCGTGACGTGTTCTCTCAGTGCTTCAGTGTCCGCGACAAAATAGAGCGGTACTTTGAATGCAACGGACCCGTTCACACAAGTCGGGCTCAGTACCGTATTTTAACTTTAAAGCCGCGTTTACACGATCCATCCCTTCATCGATCACAAACACAAGAATCGACAAACAAAAACACAAACACTTTCCTTCCTTGTCCCAACGCCATCAAAAACAGTAGCACGAATTCCATTACTATTAATCGATATTCCACCCTCACTTTATCGGTCAGATAATTATCTTAGTTGTAGATACTGATTGGCGGGTAAAACTTTATATAGATACTGGCAAAAAGTATAACTAAAAATATACTCGCTTGCATCATGTCAAATGCAGAAATGCAAACTATAGAATAATTTTCATTTATAAATTTCTTTGATTTCTATTGCAGTTCACACTGTGTTCACATGTTCCTTCCATTAAAACTTAACTCTTGCTCCATTGTAGCTTTTACTAATGAAAAAATAAGGTTCAGACGTAACTTTAGGAAAATGATACAGTTATCACTAACTTGCAACATATAGTTGTCAAATGCTTCCCGCTGTGCAGAAGCCATAATCAAATAAAATTCGCTATGCGGGTAAATTTAGAGAATGATGCTTTAATTACTAAATCATATAATTAAAGCAGATGCATATATTTACAGAGCGAAACATAATTTGCTAACTTTGTCTGACCAACTCCGCGTGATCGTACTTTGAGATTTTCGTCCCTGCGCGCAAACAAAAATCACCAACTTTGAAGGCTCGCCGCGTGTGTTAGTCTATCAAAATCGTTCCGCGATCACAAACTTCGACGCAAAGATGGATCGTGTAGACGCGGCCTAAGTTGGATCAGGCGCCGGGACGTGCAAAGTAACATCACTGCCGCCGATATTGCTCAGATTTCACTGTCGTGATTCAACTTTAGCAATAATGAATGACAATCTTCGCATTGAACTGGCGCGCAGTTATTCAGTTCAATGTGATTTGACGAATCCAGAATATATGGACAGCAGTTTCAGACAGATATGGAAGAAAATAGAAGAAACGAAAGTTGATGGTTAGTTAACGTTATGTTTGAAGTTATTAACACCACACGTTATTTTCACTGTTCATGGACCCATACTCGCGTCTTGGCAGTTTGCTCTGCCTCCTCCTCGTCTAGAATCATGTCGATCATTGCTAAGTCTACGTTTTCAAACGTTACCATCTCGGAATCACTGATCATCCAGTACGGTGGCACAACGGATGTGTGTGAACAGACGCCATTGAAGTGTGACTGCACCGACATGGCACGGATGTGTGTTAACAGACCGTAATAGCTTACAAATCTATCAGTTTTACGATAGAACTATGCCCTCGATTTCTTTTCATTTAAATTTTTTCTATCATCCAACTTTTTACCAGGTGCATTGGAGGAAACCCATAGATAGCTGGGCTTTTATAAATATTCCATACATGTTTTATCAACCCCTTTAAAAAAACAAAGTATATTATATTAATATTTAGTGACAATTTTGAAATAGGTTCCGCAATTTCGTCTTCAGAAATTTCGTGTGTTCTTCACCATGGTTAACTCGTTAATTGCGACTCTACAAACTTACCGCAATTTTTTTCGTCACTTCCATCCAAACAGTCTGGTAGCTTGTTGCATTTAAACTCGTTGGGTTGACACCGACCTTTTCCTAAAAAGGAAATTAAAACATTGAAGTTTATAGTAAAACCATGAAGATTTTAAATCATAAAAAGTTTTAGTAAACAAATATACGTCCTCAAAGAATATTTTAAAATTTGTAGGAGCAATTGTTCAAGTCTTGACAATTTTTTTTACGTGATACATCAAAAACACTTCTATTAACATTAATTCTTCTCCATACAATGGCAATGGATACAGAGCTGTGCTTGCTGTTACGAGGTCATAGGCTTGCTTGCTTGGGAAGAGAGCCTATGATACTAGAGACTGCACCATCAGCATTTCTGACATTCGAGATCCACTGCACTGCTAGTGTACAGACTTGACATGGTACTGGTGATGTCGGGGGTCGCATGTGTCATAACTAGTCTACCGTCTTTCGAAACTATAGCTCAGAAAAACTGAGTTAACTGTAGCCGCTCGCTCCTCTGGGGGACTCTCCTAGCTGGCATTATTCTGCAGCAGTAGCCAGGGCAAGTGGATTGCTTAGTCAGGAATGCTGCCATGATTGAGTTACTTTCGTTTTTTTTTAATAAAATCAAGGGTTTCTCTCATAGCGTAGCTCATGCTAATGATTTCGAACAGCGAAATTCCTACGAGAAAAAAATGTAAGGACAGGGTTAACTTAAAACTGTAATAGGTAGACTGTTCAAAGGATGAAGGCATCTTTATGAAATATCCGAGGGCTATCCAGACGAAACTAGGAGTGCTAACGCAGAATAACTCGTCTTTCAGCCTTGGTTGAAATGACCGTTTATGGCACCAAGCTGCTTCAACATCGGAAGAAGCCAGGTCACAGTCTATGACCTGGCTTAAGTTCCCTCTAGGAGAACTCTTCGAATATACTGTACTACGAACTGTTAATACCCGTTTTCAGTCCACATTTTAGGTCAGAATTACTCACCGTCATGGCACCTAAAATGACGTTCGTCACAGGCGAGGCAGTCAACTTCGTCGGAGCCATCCTGGCAGTCCTCGACCCCGTCACACCACGACACGTGGAGGTAGCAACTACCATCGGAGCAGGTAGAATATCCTGCAGGAAGGTACAGTACCACAACGTTCTTTCGAATTATTTCTCGACCCTCTAAAGACAAAATCAAGTATCGATGACTTTTGGAAATACCACAGTTTGAAACTTTTCGAACTACACTCATCTTAAAAGTTAAAGGTCTCGGCTGTACATTCAGCACGAGTTCACAATGAGATCACAGCTGATGTGGAGTTATTTGTCTACAGCCACGTTAAGGCTCAAGCACTCAACGGTGCTCCCAGTCGAAATAATTGAACTGCTGAGGAGAATTATAAGAAACAGAATTTAATCTGCTCATCAGAAATTACGGCAATGTTATTATGGACATTATGGCATATGGTACAAAACGTACCGGAGCTGCAGGCTGGCTTAGTGCAGTTAAGTTCGTCGGACTTGTCAACACAGTCGTTTCTGCCGTCGCAGACTTTCGAAGGATCAACGCAGTCTCCGTTGTCGCACTTGAAGGAATCTTCCGTACATTTACGGCACTCTGACGGTCTCTCATCGGCACCGTCACTGCAGTCAGACACTTCGTTGCACCTACATAACGTTAGGTGTAATTAGTGAATGTTCTAACCCTCAGCCCGTTGACTGCGAATGGTACCCATCTTAGTATTGCTTTATTACCAACTCTTTAAATCGCCATCTGTGTCAATGCCTCAAGCCAGGGTCACATAACTATGTTCGAAAATACGGCAAGAAACCACGCCAGCATTAGGAACATCTATCGCTATACGAACGTGCCAACTGTTCGCTTGCACGGCTTTTCGGACACTGAATTTACTCGTGCGGCCTGTTCGGCTACTTACTGTCATGTGTGATCAATATTCCAGTTTCGTGTCATTGGCTTTTTCCATACTTTTTGAGGATTTTTGACAGAAACCAGTGAGCAATTGAACTTATTCGGTACTAATGAAGGTCATTAAGGCTTCATACAGTAAAAAAGTTCTGAGACGGAAATGACCGGTCAAATCCATAAGAGTTATATAAAAATCCCCTGAATAGATTGGCTCGTCTTCTTTTGTAAGTAATTAAGATTTTCGTAAATAGCATACATTGGTGCTCTTGGAGAGATGATAGTTTTGGCAGTGATGGGACACTTGAGGCCGTTACTCAAGTTGAACCTCTGTAGTAGTACGCAAACTATTACTTCAGAGATATTTTCCATATTTCCGCAAATTTAAAAAAACTAAGTTTTCATAGAAGGCTGATTTAAGACATGGAAATTCAATTTCGCTAGAAGGTTATGTCTGTTAAAGATCCCGGATATTTACCTCCGCCAAGGAGGTTATATTTTCGTCGTGTTTGTTTGTCTCTTTGTTTGTCTGTCACCAAGATAACTCAAAAAGTTATGAACCGATTTGGATGAAATTTACAGGGATTGTTAGGTATGTTAGGAGGAACAGATGATTAACTTTTGGTGAAAATATGTCCATCCGTTTGTTTGTTTGTCTGCGTCATTTTTCTCGATGCCACAACTCAAAAAGTTATGAATGGATTTCGATGAAATTAACATGAGTTGTTAGGTATACAACAAAGTAGATGACCAAATTTTGGTATCGGTCCGTTTGTTCGTTTGTCACTGTTTTTGATATTATGCTTGTTAGCACAATAACTCAAAAAATAATGAATGGATCTTTATGAAATTTATAGGAGTTGTTAGTAATGGTAAAAGACAAATGATCAAATTTTGGTGCAGATCGGTTACTTAGTTCGTATGTTTGACTCAGATTTGTCATAACGTTTGTTAACAGTATACTCAAAAGGTTATGAACGGATCTTAAAAAAAAATTGAACAAGCTGTTAATATAAAAAGGCACAAATGATTAGATTTTAGAGTTTATGCAAAGAAAATTATGGTTTCAGAGCCAATTTGAATCTTTGCTACCGATGGCTCACTTGGCGGAGGTATGCGCTCTCAGAGTGCTCTAGTCTTACTTAATATCCACGCAAGAATATCCTAGGACACGACTGTAATTGCTTCCAGTGGGCGTTAGGCAGGAGTAGCATTGCTAAACTACCAACTTGACGTAATTATTTGAAATTGGGACGAGATAGACCAAAAGTGTTCAGATTTGGAATCATAAATTGGAAATGATGAAACTGAAGTTGAAGGAATTTGAGCTACACTTGTATGTTTCCAGTGTTTTTATGGTTGCCGGAGTCTCTTGCAAGATACCAAATGAAATCCAATATAATAATTGGAGAAAAGCATCACAGTTGAGGAAGCAACGGATATGCCCAATGTAGGAAAGACTGACTGCAGAAGATGGAAATTGACCGCCAGTTTCGCTAAAGTGTTCAATAAGCTTGTGCCGTTAATTTTCCAAGTAGCATGGGTTTAATCCGGAAACGTGAAATTAATAACACCCGAAATAGTTTTTTTTGCTCAGTAAAATTACCAAAATTTCAGAGGGATGCACGAACTATCTGCTTCACATTTTCGCTCATCGCTCGGGCAAGTCTTCTCTCTGCAGCTGAATCCATTTTCTGCCAATTCTTCTGCTTCTGAGCAAGCACACACCTGAACGACCATCGTCAGTAGATTAGTTAAGAGTTGAGAAGTTTAAGCCTCCGTTTCCGAGCAGAACGATATCACAGAGGAAAGAGCAAGGTACATATAGTATGCCAAGAGAAACGGGGAAACCATGCACGAGGGGTTCTACCACACAGGATCAACGCGCATGGGAGAACAGCAAGTCGGGAAAGAAGAGTAAGAACAGATAAAGCATGTGCAAGTAGAAGTATGAAATCGGTAAGGAAGCAAAGTGGGCACGAAAGAGAGACATTCCGAGGCCTAGCTAATGGCTGAGGTAACCCACACGAGCCCCCGCGGGGTTGCCTGGCCCCATGGCAAAGGATGGACGAACCTAGGCTAACCTCACCCTTGTCAATAGATTAGAGTTAATTCGACGGTCAGCAATAATCGCACAGGAAAAGCTAATTTGCTTAGAATGCTCTGCGTTCAAAATTGAGCGAGTGCACATAATTGTAAGCCTAGGGAGAGAACTTCATTGTTTCACGAGTAGATAGTAGAAGACTGTACGGCTACGTCGATAAAAACTGTATCAGCGTTTGTCTTACAATTCACTTCCAGAGTTCTTTCCACCTTCCAAAAAGTTAAAAGACTAGTCAGTTTCCTTAAAACAATGGGAGAAAAAATTTGGTTACAGCACTGATCATATATTAAAATTTGGCACAACGTTTCGGTTCATTACAATGGCCATCTTCAGGTTTAGAGATTAAAAATTCAAAATCGGTCATCTGCTAACGTAAAAAGAACTAATAACTAAGCACACACTATGCAGTAAAGTATAGACCGTCTTCTTATTGCACAAGATTACAGGTACAGAGGAGATAATTTGTACTGGGTACTATTTATCTATGCATACACAATGTAATAGAATATCAACATTTTGTCCTATTATTGCACACTATTCTCAGGTATTAAGAAGGATATTTGAACTGGTTATTAGCACACGAACACCGTGACGAGGAATTACTTCCCTCTGTTGCAGCTCGAAACTAAATGGCGGTTGCCCAATGGCGTGAGTGCTAACTATGGCTTGGATTTTACGGGAATATTCTGGTTAGAAAAATTACAAGAAATTCATACCCTGTCCGTATTTGACGATGATTGAGTTTTCTTGCTTGATAATTGTTTCAGCTATTTTCAGGTGGAGGAGGTTATGGTTACTAAATACAACTGAAAAAAGCTTAATTAAGTGTCTCGTAGTTTTAAGCAGCAAATCAACGTCTAAAAACCTGCACTCTTGTAAAATTTCATGGTAGCGCATGCAACACGTCTGCGCGAGCTTTGCTCGTCAAATGCGTAATATTTTGTTCAACTGCTTCTAGCGACATATATAGTTCATTTCGCTTTCTTAGCCGCGACAGCTGATTGAAGATATTTTATTATGAACTTTCACTTCACATTAATTGTGAACGTTAAAAATAGCATCTATTATATTGTGCTCGACAGATTTACTTTTGTCGCGCTGTTGAGCCCGTTGCCATAAATGATCGAGATCAAACCTCTGTCGTCAACCATCCGATCAAACCTCTGTCGTCAACCATCCGATCAAACCTCTGTCGTCAACCATCCGATCAAACCTCTGTCGTCAACCATCAGATCAAACCTCTGTCGTCAACCATCAGATCAAACCTCTGTCGTCAACCATCCGATCAAACCTCTGTCGTCAACCATCCGATCAAACCTCTGTCGTCAACCATCCGATCAAACCTCTGTCGTCAACCATCCGATCAAACCTCTGTCGTCAACCATCCGATCAAACCTCTCTCAACCATCCGATCATTCTCAGATGTGGATATGGAAAAGAAAGATTTAACCCAGAAAATTTCTAGCATTTGCGAGAGCTTCCTCAGCTTTCGGTTGGCGTGTGTACCAGACCTTAAGGCAATTCAAGCTGGCTCTTCTCGTGTAACCCATCAGAAGCACACGAGTAACAAAAGCATGACAAAATGAAATCTGGTCTTCACAAATCCCTCTCTATTATCCGCGTGGATTTTCTAGTTTTGGTACAAACATCCACTGTAGTTTTGTGAACACAAGTTTCATGTATTACCATAATATGGCTGACCATTCATTTTATGAATAGCGCTATTATTGAGTTTCGTACAAAGGGCATTATACCTACTTTAACGGGTTTGCTCGGATGTCTTGAAGGGTGGCGTCTCGAGTTTATACTACTGCCCTGAAAATAAGGAACGAAAATATCAATTTAGTTACTGTTGAAGAAATTTCTGCTAGACCCCCCCCCCCACACTTTGCTGCAGATATCTTTTTTGAAGCTTTCCATTACTACACAAATCAACACTCTTACTCTGTTCCGCCAACGTCTCGCTTATTATGAGCGCAAGGCAATTATTCACAGCTGTAATATTCGCTCACCCGACTGCCGACGTCGCTCTCCAGGCAGAGCTGCTGGCAGCGCGGCTCAGCCGACAGGCAGAAGCTGCTCAGGGAGCCGTGCAGCCGGCGGTCGTTGGAATGCCAGCCCACCTCCGTGAGTGCCAAGTGGCTTCGATGGATCTTGTGCGGAGGCAGAGCTGAATAAAAATGATAAAACCCATTGTTAACGGCAAATGACTGAAATATCCGTTTCGGAACGTGTATGAAAGATAAGCATGCCGCAGTTAATGGGTTGCCTTACGTTGTTTTTATACCTCCGTGTGTCAAAGGGATCAAATCAAAGATTTCATTCGACTGAAAATTTAAATCGCGCGAAGACTCAAAAAAGTACGGGACCACAGGCTCCTATCAGGCGCCCCGCCGGGTCAGGCACGAAGACTGTAACAGCGATCCAATTAGGTATAGTATAGTTTAGATATCTAGTCTAACTCAGGTGAGTTTCACCAGTTTAATATTGGTCAGGTGCACCTATTCCTGACACGACATAAAGCGCAAAGCATCTCTTGCTCAGCCATGCGGCGCAAGGAGAGACGAAAAAAAAAAAAAAACTAGAAGAGTGGTCAGAAGAATGAAAAACTCGGCAGATCGCGCCAGATAGGAGGCATATGGGATGGGTCGCTTACGGCTATTCGGCGGCCCACTTCGTGGACCAGAAGAAGTATAGAGAACCTATTGAAGTTTACGAAACTAACTTTGTCAGGAGGAAACTGCGGCCACCCATAACATCTGCGGAGAAGGCACTCTAGCCAGCTTCTGGCGAGTGATGCCCGTATATATTTTGGCAGGAAAAGGGCCCGCCAGAATATAATCCAGGCTTTATATCTAAAGCCAGTGTCTTATGGTGCATTACAAATTCTCATCTAAATGTAGTCGACAGTAACCCACCACTGTACTAATTTCGTTTACTGTACTTACAGCCCATATTCAATTTTTTCGGTGCAGCTTTGTCCGTCAGGTTAGTTTCGACGAGGACGAAGCTGTAGTCGCCGACGGGGCTGATGTAAAGCTCACTGGCCGACTTCAAAATTCCTCCAAAAGCGGCGAGTTTGTGACTGCGTCGGTGCTGACCGTCCAAAGTGACGGAGTTTATGGTCTTGTAAAAGCTGTCCGTCCAGTACACCCGATCTGTAAATGATTTTCTTACTTTTATACACAATCCATGAACGATTATATTACTGAACTGGAGCTAATATTATAAAACAAATATACGATAGTCGACAAATTTGATAAAAATCTTGACAGTGTTTGCCTGGAGAGAACCAAAGGCAAATGAGAGCAGCGCGCAACGGGGGTCCCTGTATAAGTGACGGATGGCATGGGAAGCGGAGGGAAGCGGGTAAGCACAGTCGGAGGCTAAAGTGTCAATCATGGATCGTGACGAGAGGCACGGCTGAAGACATTATGTTGAGGCTAGGTTTGACTTTATGAATATGTAGTGATTCCAGAGTTCTGATTTCTATTGGATTAGAATAAGCTATTAAAGAGAAGTCTTTCCTACTAATGGGATGGTTGTTTTGCTCTGCATGGAGACGGGGAGCTGAATGAGCAGGTTTTGCTACTGGTAAATCAGTTCTGCTAGATATACCTAAATGTTGGTCCATGCGGGCCACTGGTTTACACGTAGCAAAACCTGCTCATTCAGCTCCCCGTCTCCATGTAGAGCAAAACAACCATCCCATTAGTTAGGAAAGACTTCTCTTTAATAGCTTATTCTAATCCAATAGAACTCAGAACTCTGGAATCACTATATATTCATAAAGTCAAACCTAGCCTCAACATAATGTCTTCAGCCGGGCCTCTCGTCACGATCCATGATTGACACTTTTGCCTCCGACTGTGCTTGCCCGCTTCCCTCCGCTTCCCATGCCGTCCGTCACTTATATAGGGACCCCCGTTGCGCGCTGCTCTCATTTGCCTTTGGTTCTCTCCAGGCGAACACTGTCCTTAGCTCATACGTAGTAAAATTTCGTTTTAATCATTCCTTTATATCCTAGCATTTTATTCGAATTTCTGATGATGGGAATCTGATCTTTCCCGAAACGTCAAGATTTTTATCAAATTTGTCGACTATCGTAGATTATATTACTTTTGTACACCATCCATGAACGATTATATTACTTTTGTACACCATCCATGAACGATTACATTTCTTTTGTACACCATCCATGAACGATTATAATACTTTTGTACACCCAACCTGCGATTTTATTACTTTCGTACTTTGAATTCAACCTTATTACATAATATTAATGGTTCAATGTGTTTAGCTTAACCAGTCATTTTCAAGTATTTAACTTAAGAGATTATCGGAAATAAATCAGAGGACAGTGTTGACCCGACCGTACTCTGTCCCGTTTTCTAGCAACTGTATTTATTTTTCTCTCCAAGATGGTTCAATACGGTATTCGCATAGATTTATGTTCGTGTTGCCCAATTAGGAGAGGGTAAAACCTGCAAAGATTGAATAGGCTCAACTCTCTGTTAAACGTCTACTCAATGTATTAAAGTTGAGAACAAAATCCACGTTTGATTCAGTGTTTTACGAAGAGGTTATTCACCGAATACTAGAGAACCATCGTCTCTTGTTTCAAATTGTGCTATTTTTGAAAGAATTTTAATAAATACGGTTAATATGAGCGGTTGTCTAGAGGTAAGGGGTGCTGCGGTCTCACAGCAATGCAATTTTGCCTAGTGATGCCCGACAGACTAAATGATGCTGTCGTTTGGTAACCGCAAAGAACCAAATACCTTCTTTTCATTTCCACATTTTTCAGTTTTAATGGCCACGATAAGCATTCGTTCTTACACTAACTATGCAATTTTTGATTAGATATCGAGTACAGAATTAGATCAAAGAGCGTAAACAATTCAGCGATAAAGATTAAGACTAGTTCTTACCCTCAGGATCTCTTTGGTCGATGGTGATGCCGACGGGTGACCGTATCCTGCCCGTGGCCAAGGAGACACAGGGGGCGCCGCTCCTGCTGCAGCTCAACAGTTTCGCCGGGGTGCCTCCGCAGGCCAGCACTACACGGCTGGTGAAGGAAGCTCTCTTCATTCAATTTATTACTAAATTAGACAAAGGGAGTGGATCTTACAGTCCAAGGTCCATGGTCACTGTCAGCGATTGATTTTCCACACTGCTTCCCTTGCTTCTAAAGTTTCTATTTCAACCACAATGCACTGCTCTCAGCCGACTTTCTAGGCACGGTATAGAAAGTGGCAAGACGCGTAATTCACATTGCAGTTTCCACTTCTCTGGAACAATTAGTCCAGACCAGCGGTGGGATGTTAAGTTAAAAAAAAAAAACTTCAGATTGTAGGTAGTTTTCAGTCTGTTTGTTTGTTAACGTAATGGATTGGTCGACATTCTAAAGGTGGAAGTCTCCTCATCCATGCAATGGATAAACGTGCCTACCCAGTGAAAGTTGGGGGAGGCAGGGATAACACGAAAAAACAGACAACCAAGTATTCTAAGACTGTGAAAATTGAAGGAATCACAGTGGGCACAAACGTTTAAAGTTCAATAAGCTTCGCTAAGGCTACGGTACCCCACCCACGGGGTTACCTGGAGGCACACCGACTGACCGAAATCTCAACTTTTCATTCAACTACTGTAACTTTGACTCAACAAGGTCCACCATACTTGATAAATTTCATTCCACACAATCCTTTCTTCAATGTAAGTTCAGCATTCAGTTAAGCGTTGTATAGTAGCAACAAATTTCAATAACTAACAATTAGGATTTCGCTCATCTGAAATTTCGATAAATTATCCAATTTTGAAAGTTCAGCAAAACTTACCCCTGCCTCGGACTGACGGCAACACCCAAGCCAGAGCAGATGGTGTTTAGGTTGAGACGAGTACGGTGTCTACCTTCCGTTGTTGCCACTTCAAGGGTGCCACGGAAGTGATCTACCCAGTAGATGTTGCCGCGAGGCCAGTCTGTCAGTGAAGTATTGGGAATTTGTTCAATTTCTGATTACCATGGGAAGTACTGGCACCTAGATTGGGTAATTGATAAGGGGCTGACCACGAGGGCAGCTTTTAGCAAGATTAGTTCCGAGTCCGGGACATTGTCTGGTTAAATTCTCCGATCCCTGACCTACTCGAGTATTTACAGGAGAGGGAAAAAGCTATCATAGGATAACGCCTTGCATCGATAGCGGAGCTTGTGTTTCAATCCGAAGGAAAGCTAGAAATTGCGCAGCCAATTAGGAATTATTTGAATCTTTTCATCGCTGTTATTCAGAGGGTTACTTCACTTCATTTACTTCCTTAATTTAATTATAAAAAGAGCTTTCCTCTCCGACAGCGTTTGTGGAGGTAATCACTGATTCACGTTAGTGCAACACTCGCTTGAAACAATTGGAGACGTATCGTCTCATTCACGGCGCGTCACAGGATGTACACATCTGCTTACATGAATTTTTTTTCTACTTCTAAGAAAAAGCTAAGTGACACCATGGCTAAAATACGTACAATGTTAACCGTGGGCAAGTAGCATTTCAAGTTCAGTCCACTCGATTGTTAACTAGTTCAAGTTTCCGAACTCACAACTTGGGCAATGTAACAGTAAGAAATAATATATTTTGCTGTATTAATGTAATCGTTCAAGCGTTTGATCCATCGTGAAGCATCGTGAGTATTGCTTTTCAGAGAAATTCCGAAACTGTGAGTAAAGGCTATCTTGGACGTATCATAAATACCAGTGTTAAAAAAGGTTTTCGAATCAACATAAGAAATTCCGCTGAGCTAGCATGATCATTTAGCTTTGGGAACTGTTCGTGAATATAGATTCTAACAATTTAAATCAGTTTGACATTAAAATTTGAAAATTGTGTAGGATTCTACTGTCAGTATCAAGAAAATTATCAAAAAGTTTGCAAGTACAATGAGCGATATGTTGATCCTCACAATAGAATCTCAAACCTTACAAAATTTGTCGACCTTATGTTGTCAAACTGATTAAAATTTTCAGAATCTATATTTGCAAACAATCCCCAACGCTAAACGATCATGCTAGCTCAACGGATCTTATTTCAAATTGAAAAACCTTATGCAACACGTATTTATGATCTGTCCAAAAAACCTTTACTTCATTCAACAGTTTCAGTTTAGTTTGCTTCACGATGAATCTAAAGCTTTACGATTAGAATACCGCGGAATATATATTTTTGAACTTAAGTTTTCAATTTCTGCACTTGTTATGCGGATAATGTTGGAGTTACGTTTCCCAGGAAGAAAGAAGGGACATACACCATGTCTGTCGAAATTGGGAACCCATGCACGAAGGCGTTCCCCACGCAGGATCAACGCGCATGAAAAAGGCGCAGAGCAACTCTATGGAAGAAAAACTAAAGAAAAAGAACTAAAGAAAAAGAACTAAAGAAAAAGAAGATAGAGAAAGATACCCATGCGAAGAGACGCCTCCCGCGGTCCCCCATGCGGGAGAAGACACGAGTCCCACAGAACGAGTCTTCCCACCACTCGGCGGCTCACATCGCAGATTAGCAGGAGAAGTATAGAGAAATTGTAGCAAGGACTGCGACCAGATGCACCATCCCCTGGGAAGAAGTCACTGAGGTATCCCTGTGGTGATCAAGTTAAAAGATATTCTGAGGGGGATAGGATCCACCAGAATATCCTGGGAGAAAGGAGGCGAAGGGAAAAGTAACACGAGCCTCAAGAAACAGGTCCCTCTCAGACCTAGGTCCCTCTCAGACCTAGGTCCCTCTCAGACCTAGGTCCCTCTCAGACCTAGGTCCCTCTCAGACCTAGGTCCCTC
>LQNS02278155.1:8043306-8067262 GCA_001587735.2 Parhyale hawaiensis
TAGGTCCCTCTCAGACCTAGGTCCCTCTCAGACCTAGGTCCCTCTCAGACCTAGGTCCCTCTCAGACCTAGGTCCCTCTCAGACCTAGGTCCCTCTCAGACCTAGGTCCCTCTCAGACCTAGAGGGGGGATCTCGTTATGTTACGTTGCTGTAGACGCGGGCGGTATTAGTTGACACATTGTCATGCTGTCTTATCAATTCTGCACAATATCAGTTGCTTTTTCAAGTTTCAGCCGACAGAAAGAGCTAATGGTGAAAATTCAAATATTTCTGAAATTGAAAGGGCTCAACGTCACAAAAGTACATTTCACTGTCAAGTTAAAATAAATTGATTACTGTCCAAGAAATGTTTCAATAACTTGAGTTTCGCGCTCTCATTGGCTGCGCTGATACAGCTACCGCTCGTTTGAGACAACGGTGACCTTACTCAAAAACTGGGTGTTTTTAGTTTCTGCCAGCATCACCAAGCCCGCGTCCAGTTCCTTTATAGCGATGATACACGCTAGCCAAAAGCTGAGGAAACTCGTAAACGTGAAAAAATTTTGCGCAAAATTTTTGCACGAAAAAGCCCCTTCCTTTTCACACGTGAGAATAGTCCGTCCGTCAAAAGACTTCGAGCTCCGTTCATCCAAATGATGTCATGACAAAAATACATCCAACAAGCAGGAAAATACAATGGATGCTACCCAATGCCTTCAAAAGTAATATTAAGTCCAATTCTATGATACAATCTCTTCAAACTAATAAACCCGTTGCGGCCCCAAAAGCGAACTGAGTGCCCTCTCCGCCGCTGGATGTCTCTGGTGGCGGTTTGTTTTGGAAAATTTGCGCGTTTACCGAGTGTATCGAGCGCAAAAGTGCTGCTGGCTCCATCACAGAATTTTGCCCAAAAGCGCGAGTGTTCAGGTTTTTAGACGTCGATTTCGCGTGCAAAACTCAAACTCGTTCTTTTGGATAGATAGCGTGTGGCATCGGCATTAGTAATAACGCCATGACAGAGTCTTACAAGCGGCCGCTTGAGAAAGGTCATCAATCAAGTGATAGTTAAAAAATGCTTTGATATCAGAACCGTTTTCACCTCTCCTGAAAATTGTCAATTTTCGAGTTATGGCACTTGTCAACGAGCGATACAGCCTACTGGTATAGAGTTGCAGCCGACTTGCTTACCTGCAGCCACGCCCGTCACCTGGGCGATATCTCTCACGATAGTGGAGACTTTCCCGGTGGCCAGTTCCACTCTTTTGATCTTGCCTTCGCTTTTGTCCGCGATGAACAGCAATCCTGTGATTGTTAGAATAGTTTTTACGATAATGATTACTTCTATTAACGTTCTCAGTTTAATAATGCTTCCATGATTACGTGTATTTCTATCACGAATGTTACAATGGTGAACTATCTTACTCAAGCTGTGCTGTTAAATTTTAGGGATTCTTTCTCCTTTCTATTCCTACTGAAGTGAGTTCTCGTGGCGAAGTAGTTACAGCCTGACTGAGATTAAGTTAAAACTTGTCCAGATCCTACCATAAGTATCAAGAGAACGAAGAAGCAAGATTAGACTCAAAATACAAGAACTATGGATAAGAGTAGTAACTGACAGCAGCTCAGGAACGAGTTTTCATTTAATGGAATGGTTCACAAAGTGGCAGTAGAGCTCCAATGTCGATAAATGTTCAGTAATGTACGAAGGGCTGGAGAATTTACTCAATTGAACATGAACTGTACAGAACTGACAGCTGTCACTTAACTAAGAGACTTGGTAATAATTAGCCTATAACACCGCAACCATCAATCAGAAAATTGACAGAATTGTAAAAACGACGAGGAGAGTTTTTTTTTCTGATCCATTACCAGGAATTTCGTGAACAAATCCAATGACGATCATCCGTTTCTACGAAGCGCCAGTACACCCGCATTTCGAGTTAGCTGTTCAATTCTGGTTGCCACATCAGTGCTACGATATCTACAAAATCGAAAAAATACCACGCGAAATAACAAAATTGATACCTCAGCAGAAAAACAAGTCGTATAAGTGTCTACTACAGGAAGTACTGCTACTTTCTCTCGAGCTAAGACGACTCAGTGGAGGAGGGATGGATGCGTAACTAAAAATTTTCAAGCACTTTAATGGCTTTAACGACGTGCCTAAAATTTAACTTTTCGAGTGAAACTGAGGATCGCCTCTGCAACAACGGCCAACAACTCAAAGAACTACTCTAAGCCAGTTTTTCCCTCATTTCGAAGTGAATAGCTTCAACAGACTTCTCCGCAGTTGTCTGTGCCGAGTCAGTCTAAGAGTTTAGATATCTTGACAAACATCGGGAGGGACACCCTCCGAAGTTATGAACACCTCCATGAGTCAAACTTTTGACGGCCAAAGCTTCATAGGCCACTTTAACCCTTTCGATCCTGACGGTACGTACACGGACCGCATCAAAATTTTATTATCAAAACCGGTGCATTGTTTCTTGCTCTGAAAATTTCAACTACATATTTAACAACCCGTCTAAAGTCAGTGATAGTATTTTCTTGATGACTGAACTACACTGTAAGTGAGTGAGCTCAAGTGACTACAATGATGGTGTCTTCAAGGAGCTTCTTTTAGAACCTCATAAAAGAGCAAAAGTTTCCGTAGCGAAAGGGTTAATCCATTATTTTTCCGCCTCAACCAACTTTACGTTTCGGAGCTCCACAGATCGGAGCAAGGGGTAGTGCTCTCAAAATCCGCCTTTTCGGGCGAGTTCTTCTTTTTTCTTAGATTTGACAATTAAGCTGACCGGAGGACAGGTCTCGCCTGCTCTCTGTGAATAGAGTCCCGTTTGTACTTTTACTGCCATCTATCAAATCTAGTCTAATTTTGTTTAGCACGAGGCACAGGCCCACAAGGACCATGTCACACGGGCCAACAGGAGCCTACAGTATGTCGAGTAGCGTAAAGAAACATTTGTATAGCTGGCAATATGTGAAACCCATGCACAGTGGTATTCCCACAACAGACCGACGCACAAAATTACAGCAGGTTGGGAATGAAGAGCACCGATCGACAGAATAAGGAATGGAACAACTGTCATGAAAGTTAGACCTCTGAAGAACTTCACTCGAGCTACAATAACTTGTCGAGGCTATCCAAGTAGAGACCCGTGGCATAAAACCGGCCTGCTGGTCGATTTGCATTCTATTGAGCACAGTTTTATTCATCTCTTGATTGCACGTTCTCTATAGAGAGAGTGTAGCCCCTTACGCTCATGCAAGGTTTTCTTAAATCTTGCGCAGGCCATAGTTTAAGAAATACCACGATGTATACATTTGTCATTTTATACATATACCAATAAAAGGCTGAAACTGTTTATTTACCTTTAATGGGATCATAATCCATGTCGGAAACGTGTCCCAGCTGCGCTCGAATGGAGTATTTCTTCACCACAGGCTGCTGGTACTGGCGCCTCACCATCGAGTAAATGTTGCCTTGCATCGCGAGTAACAGCAGCGGCGTGTTGGGATTTTCTGTAAGGTAGTGCCATTGCTATCAGGGTGTTCTAGTGAGAGTATTATGCCCTTCTTGCTAAATTATTCACCCCTCAACGAATTAA
This sequence comes from Parhyale hawaiensis, assembly GCA_001587735.2. Classification (NCBI taxonomy): domain Eukaryota; kingdom Metazoa; phylum Arthropoda; class Malacostraca; order Amphipoda; family Hyalidae; genus Parhyale; species Parhyale hawaiensis. The sequence continues at coordinate 8,046,894 of LQNS02278155.1, forward strand.
TTGTTTTCTAAAATTTTCAGAGTTTGGTAGGAAAAATAAACTAGCAACTGCTCGACGAGTCTATCTACTCTGGTTAGTTCGTTAAGGGGTCAACTTCATCATAGCGTGGTTTATGTAGAAGACTTCGAGTACTGCTATTCCTGCGCTGGAGGTAGATAGGTTCATGCGAGAAAGGATAGATAATGCCTGAATTACACAAAATCTCACGATACCTTAGGAGCGGATGTGGCTGTAGCAAAGATACACCTGGAAAACCATTTTCAACGCTGACTGAGCTCAACATCCGCTTAGCTTCACACAACTTTTAAGGACAATTTTGTATTAACTGCCATAGGCACGAAATTGAGCCGACTTACAAGTACATTGACAGGATTCTATTTTACCTATGTAAAAGAAAGCTTCAGCCACCAATTCATAACAAATTACTGTATAAGAAAAAAAGGAAAAGTATGCCAGGAGAAACTAGGAACCCATGCACGAAGGTAATCACGCATAGGATCAATGCACAGGGACATCGGCTTAGGATAAGTTTCTTAACCGAATTTACCTGCACAGGTTCGGCGGTTGTCAGACAGCTGGAGCTCGGCAGGACAGGCGCAGCTGTAGCGCTGGGGCGGGTGTGTAGGGTTCGGCAGGCAAATGTGGCTGCAGTCGCACTGCAGCTGGTGCGAAGGTTGTGCCTGAAAGAATGAAGAAAGTATCACTGCTGAATTAAAGGAATAAAGTGCTGCCTTTATGAAGTAAAAGACATCGCCCAAAATAACGCTAGAACCCATCGGCCTGGAAACCAATCACTTTCAGAGAAACTACGAAAAACAATTTCGCGTGAAAGTACTAGCTCAAAATATTTCCGACAAACCTCACACGCGTATTGGAATAAAATCGTGCACAGTTTTCAGCACAAAGGAAAGAAAATCATCACGAAGAGCCGCTATCTGAACACTAGTATAATTGAGGTTATTGTTCAAAGAAATGAAGGGATATGCAAGGTTCGTAATCGAAGATTTTTTTGTAAATAATCAGTTTTCTGAATTTCTTACTTTGGCTAAGCTTTCGATGATCCTAGACAAAGTTTTCAAGGAAAGAAATTACGGTGTCTGTCCCAAAGCTTACATCTGTATCGAGTTAAATTGCACTATAAATATGCATTCAAAATTTTTTTTCTATGAATTTTTATTAAAGGCCGATCGAAAATGTTTTACGGATGTCCGTAAATCCTCTGAAAACCGTTTTCCATTCTTACATTATTATAATCAAATTTTCCCACCGTATCAGACACAAAGACTATACAAGAGCGATACAATACAACTCACTGAATCACATCTGTTAACTTACTGGTCTATGACCATTGTTCGCGATTGGCCAAACTTCCATTAGTCAGGTTGTGGGTGTTTAAAATTAATATAACACAAAAAATGAATATTGACGAGAGCGATACAATACAACTCACTGAATCACATCTGTTAACTTACTGGTCTATGACCATTGTTCGCGATTGGCCAAACTTCAATTAGTCAGGTTGTGGGCGTTTAAAATGAATATAACAAAAAATGAATATTGAACATATGCGATGGGTAAGTCCGTTTCTACTTACATCTTGGAGCATCTGGGGGTGAAAAAGACTAATTCCATTGCCCACAGGCAAGTCCGCCAGGATGGTTCTGTTTTTGCCGCTTTTGAGTGCGGAGTACAGCCTGTCGTGCTCCCAGTCGCTCCAGTAGAGCTTGTCCTCCCACACGGCTGAAGCGAACGGGTGACCTATTTCCACGCCTTTCATTTCCTGCTCATCAGCCCCTTTATTAACACTCCTGCCGTTACACGTTACACTTCATCAAGGTAAAGTCAACTTAGATCACACCCTCACATGGGAAACTCACGAGCACCGGTTTGTGCTGCGGGCAAAGGCCCACTGGCCCCAGATGAGTAAGTGTAGTTGCAGTCGACCTGTGGTCACCAAGAACTATGGCGCCAAAGTGACGGAAGGAACAAATGACCCGAGACACCCTACCTCCCTTATCTCTGAGGAAGAGAGTTCCGCCACGTCGGCCGTCGCTGTGCATGCGTACACAACTGCCGAGTCGGCACACCGGATCTCTAAAGAGCTGGCGTGCCTGGCTGGGCATCGAACGTGCGAGCAATGCAAGGTGTTAGAGCTGAGAACGGAAGCCTGCTGCTACCGTGGCCGGCATATAGCGTTTTATTCGTACGAGAGAAGCAAATTTATTCATGAAAGAACGGGTAAGGGATTATGGTGAAATATTAGTTTTAGTTTTGAGCAGATTTCCGCTCACGTTTTCGTTACACAGGGTGTACACCCAGAAAAACTTTGATGTCGAGGTTACGCGCAATGATTTTGTGTCGTTGTTGAAGTTTAGTATTTTTAAAATTTTGGGCCGGGCAATTGTTTCTTCTACTTGTGATTTTTTTTTCAATTTCGAAGACTCTTTAGTAATTGTGAAACGAATTCAATAGGACTGGAGCTTGGCAACCTTTTCACGGAAGACTGTTTCGTGGTGAACTTTTTCAGAATGTTAAGGTTCCAAATTTTTGCATTAGTTTATTTACTTTACAATTTAAAGAGTTAAAAATGTTGTCAACTACGAATCACCAACAAAAGACCAGCGTGATGAACTAGATTCAAGAAAAGAAAAAACAGCGGTAGAATTAACCCAAAAGGGTGCGGGAATAATTCCTCACCTGCCGGACGTGTCTGTCGACATCGTAAGCTTCCACAACCTTCCTGCTGGCGTCCATCCAATAGAGGCGCCCCGTAGCAGCTTCAAAGGACAGCGCGTTGGGCCAGGTTAGGTTGCGTTCAATTAATATTCGAGCGTCGCGGCCATCCAGATGAGCTCTCATGATGCGCTTACTGGTGGCCTCGACCCAGTACAGCTGCCTGTACACCCAACGATATGCTTTGTGTTAATGTGCTTTGACCCTTTCCATCCTCTCCATTTTGTTCATTTCTTTTTTGTGCTATTTATTCAATTTTCTATATATTATAGTGTTTCCTCAATTTGTAGCTACGATACGACGTTCGTGTACTCAATTTATTCTGCGGATAGAATTGAAATTTATTTTTCGCTTAAAGAAGAAGGCTTGTGGTCAAATGAAATATCCACAGGGCTTTTTAAATCTATTTATACTAGACATAGATATACATAGAAAAATGTCAATTGTAAAGATTTACAATAATTCATCTGACTGTTCAACGCCTAATCCTTTGCTTAAACGGCGGTAGAACTATTGCAGGAATAGCGTTATGGAAATCGCCCTGCATGGTTACATGCCCTGTAAGGGATTAAAACAATAAAACGTTGACTGACTGTTATAAATGCCAGCCACACGAAACCGTGGAGGAAAAAAAAAATGAAAGGAAAGCGTGCTAGCGAATTAGAGTTTCTTTGTCGTTCACGGTTTGCTCTCACTTGTGAGTTCATTCGCCCCTGGGTTCCCAACTTCCCCTTTAGACTTCTTCGCTGGGTGCTGTTATACCGGCGTCTAAAGCCTTGCTCGCACTTGAGATAGTCTTTAGTCAACTGGTAAAGTAGCTACTTCACTAACTACTCATCAAAACTCGTTCACACTATGTTTGAAGGGTGTACAGTGCATCAGTGGCTACTCCCTAATGAGGAGCTAATCTCTGCCGACTTTACTATAAAATAGGAAGAATCGAGAATTTAGTCCAGTAGATTAGTAACAGACTAGACTTCACTATAGGCTTAGTGTTCGGCGTTTGAGAATTTGGCACTTTAATAAATGCTTTTCCAAGAATGAACGAAGTTCTAGGTAATTTTTAGACAGGTAACTTTTTCTCCGAACGGTTTTTCGCTGTACGTTAATAATAGCGACCAATTAAGTGATCTATATCGTTCACGGCCAAAATTCGAGGCATGCAGGAGTACGATTACCACAAACGACTCAGCTGTCTCCACTTGTATTCAATACAGTGCAGATTCGAACGATTTACAATCATATGTTTGGAAAATTCTGGAACTTATCACTGTGAATGTGAATGAGCGGATTGTCGCCAGACACTCTGAAAGAACTGGAAGGACCTGTGATATCCGTATCCCAAGCGGAGATAGTGGAAAAGCTGTGGACACAAAATATTTTAATAGCTTCGCTGTACGAGGAGCAAGATTGTTGAACAAAATGCCTCGGCATATTCGAAACGCCACTGATATCAAAACTGTAGAGTTCAAAAATTTGCTGGATTCACATTTAAAAGAATACCAGATAGACCAGCGGTCAGCGGTTACGTGCACTGTGGAGATAATTCGCTGCTGGCTCTTCGATTTCAAACTGCGGCACCACAGAAGACACCAGCAGAGTGACTCCACACACGTGAGGTAATGTGAGAAACGTCACCTGGACTTCTTCCGAAGACCTAAGGTAACTCAAGGTATATAGAATAGTATACTGTGTTATCCACCGGCTGGTCAAGATTTTAGTGACATGTAAAAAATTCCTTCGGAGAGACGTATATGTTTTTTTTTTCTTAAACGAAGAGTAGGGGGTTAAGTAGAATTGTACAGTAAATTTTTCACCTAGCGTGTGTGACAGACTGCTTATTGTTCTACAATACATCTTCAGTACACTAGTGCAACAGTATTGTTGTATGAATACCTACCCTACGGGGAGAAATAAAATGAATTTGAATTTGTGTGATCCAAGAAAGGAAGATGCCCAAATCTAGAAACTAAACTATACGTGCAGCGAAACTCGGCAAACTAACCCTTTACGAAATCAGTGAACCAAGCATATTCTACTAAAAGCACGAAAGGATGGAAACCACGTATGCGCGGAAGAATTGAACATTCCCACTAGGTAATTGTAAAATGTGACCTATGGAGTCCTAGGTTGAACAACCGTTACTGATTTAGTAGCAGTAGTAAAAAATTTTACAAGCGCATCAGGAGCACAATGTCTACATCGGGCTGAACTATTCCCGTGGTTCAACACAGTCTCGTGCGCCACTATGGCGCGAAGTACGTCTCGATTCAAATTATAAATGATTTTTGTCTCTGCTTTTCTACCGGTAGGTCTCAGATTCTAAGTTCTCTGTGCACTGCTGACAGGAAAAGCAGCAAGTTGTGCATCTCCAACCCCCGGGCACGGCTGAATGCTTTTGCTCAGCTACGCCGCGCAGGGAAAAAACTAAATACAAGAAGGTAGATATCTAGCGGGAGTAGGCCCCCTTTATCAGCGGCCCACCTCCCGAAACAGAAGGGAAGCATTGAGAGCCTAATTAAGTTGACAAAACTAATTTTCTGAGCAGTAACTGCGGCAACTTGCAACATCTCCTCCGGAAAAAGCACTCTGGACTCTTTGGTGTGTCAGGCCCTAATATATTGAGGCAGGGAAAGGGCCCGCCAGGATATACATTGGGGCTTAACTTATTTGGTCCTTCAAAGGCCGATATGCATATTGGGCGTAGACTTGACTATTGCTTTGTTTTTCTGCGAGTCACCCCTGGAAAACATTTCATGTGCTCTCACAGCCACTACACTCAAAAATCATTCAACCACAGAATTGTGACCATGGAAATCTATACAGATTGTTCTGCATCTAATTCAAGTTTATTTTTAAATGGCCAATAAAACGACATTTCTAACTCTTTAAAAGGGTCATCTAGCACCCCCTCGGGGTGGGAGTACCCCTGATCTATCCACTCACCGACGCAGCATATCCACCTGCAAATAGGTGGGCCGCGTGGGCTGTGCACGCAGTGCTGTACAGGCATCTCTGTCCACATTACACACGAGGATACTGTTGGAGCTGTTATCACAGATGTAGAGGTTGCGCGACACCCAGTCGATTGCGAGGCTGTTAACCACGCCGATACCTTCAATATCAAAAGATAATAAGATCATCGCTACTCTTCAAGAACAGTGGAAGGTTCACGAGGCTACAAAACATCGAGAGGTCGAGATATATTTCAAGTTGATATGTGATTTTTATGCAGGTTGACATGATCTAGTCAAAAGCAGAGTCAAGTCGTGCGAATATGCGGAACATCTTTTTAAATTTTGCTTGCCTATTTACAAGTGGAAATGGCTCTATAATTTTATGACAGAGCTCCATTCAGGGAACCTGCGTCATTGAAAAGTGTTAACCCCACGGCATTCCTTCACCTCACAATCTGCATCAATTAGAACGTCAAAGTAAAATATGCCCAAATTAATACTCTGAATCGCATTTGTGAGCCTATTCCAGAACAACCTTTGAGCTCCCGGCGATATCCTTACAAAATCCTGAGCAATCAACAAGCGAATCTGCCTGTAATTAATGGAACCTGTTTCTTTCCTTAATTACGCGCACTTCCGCGAGTTAGCCGTTTTCCTGACGACGATTCTGCGGTTGTGATTCTCAAACTCTCAGTTTACTATTGTGTAGACCCCAGTTTACAACTCCCTGTTCACAAAACTATAGGAAATTTAAGCTAGGGGAAACTGATAGTATTTTGAAGGAAAAGTGAAACCTATGCATAAGGGTGTTCCCACAAAGGTTCATTGATCAAGAGAACGTAACAGTGAATTGGGAAAGAAGAGGAAAAAGTTTAGTATGGGTATGAAAAGTAAAGATGTTAACTGGGCGCATACGACCGAGGTCTCGAGGCCTAAGCTAGACCAGCCTATGGGAGCTCTTGGGGTCGCTGCTCGTAATAACACAAAATGGGCGACCTAACCTCAAGACCCGTCTTACGCTCTTGAGGAGCAAGCGTAAAGAAGAATACGTTACCATGATCAATGAACAATTCCGCTGCATCTGTAGGAGATTTTCTGTAAATCTTGCCGAGATGATCGCTCCAGTAGACTTGGTTACGGACCGGGTCATACGCAAGTCCAACGGCCTGCAAAATTGAGTACTGAAATGAATCCTCAATTGCCTAATTGCCAATGTTGAGGCATAGTCACCTTAGCTTCAATTGTTCTGGATTCGTCGTCATAAACTTAGTTTCGCTTTGCAGCTCAGTCCTGAACGATGGCTTCGTTGTTGAAGCGAGCTTTCAACGAAAACCAATGATAACTTAGCCAACGCTCACGAGTGAGGCTTAGAGTCCGGTGACTTCTGTACGAACGGTATCAACTTATCCCAACAATATAGGTACACTTTTACCGCGTTCTACTGAAGAGTTGAACCATTCTACAATACTTTACCTTATTCCTCACATGACGATTTACAATTGTCGGAAGGTTTCTGATGTATTTCCAATAAACCAAGGCTCAGATTTATCCATGTAGATTACAAGCTTGTAAAGCCTGACCCATATTGCATCGCACGGTAAAAAGCAAGTCAATTTAAAAAGCTGAAGCGCCCCTCAGAGTGGAGTCCCGGTATTACGCAGCGAGTGGAGTACACTCATTTGGTCAGGCGTACACGCATTAAGGGCTCATAACCCTTTACAGATAAAACACGCGTTAACATTCAGAGATGTATGGAATGTAGAGATGTACGTTACAATACAGTAAGTCCTACAATACTGAAGCTTCCATAGATTTGAGCCCTGAGCTTTTTGCTCCAATAATAGTCTTATACAATTATTACCATCACGTCTCCTCTGTGAATTTCTTCCTCCAAGCCAGTGGCCAGCTCCAGGGACCTCACTTCATTGTACAACGTGTAGTAGAGAACGGCCGACGAATCTCCTGTACAAATGAAAAGTTACAGTTTCGCTGCTACAATATTTATGACTTTCGCCAGTTCGTGCTTTTCAAAGCAATATAATTGTTCACTACACCCTATCCTCTACGTGTGCCGTTTCGCTCCGTGGTTACCCATTTTCTCTCGTAGTGCTAAAGGAGGAAACAGTTACAAGCAGNTATGACTTTCGCCAGTTCGTGCTTTTCAAAGCAATATAATTGTTCACTACACCCTATCCTCTACGTGTGCCGTTTCGCTCCGTGGTTACCCATTTTCTCTCGTAGTGCTAAAGGAGGAAACAGTTACAAGCAGTTAGTACAGACCGAGAAGGCTGGGTTAACCCTGGAATAGTACACTTACCTTGGTCGCACATCAAGGCCGCCGCCACACCGGCGAGACAAGCGACGCGCAACGCGACAAATTTGTTGCACGACAAAATGTAACGGAGGGTACAGCAGTCTGCTGTCCACACCGCCGCAACTGCGATGCCTCGCGACACCCGTGCATTGCTGCAACACGAATCTCGTGAATATCGCATTGCGTCGCTTGTTGCTCCGGTCTGTTCCCGGCCTTAATGGTACACCTGGGTCTGATAAACCAGACATTAAAAAATAAATTTATATAATTGAGTTGATTTTATTGAACCTTCGACAACTGAAAACCTTTTTGGTCCGGTTTCTGATCCATTGGTGAATATATATTAAAATTTCATTCCATTCTACATATTTTATGAAGCGTCAAAAAAGGCACACAACAAAGTAAATGGACAATACAAAAGTTACGAAGGCACTGATGCTTCGAGTGCTCTAGAGGTAGTGGTAAGAAATGTTTTGATGCAGTGTAGTCACCGATGCACTTGATCTAGTCAGTTCCCCCGCTTTACCATCAACTCTTTCACTCAACACAAGCCGTACTCCTGGGTCTTACAGACCCAGAATGCTAGTTGTTGGGTGTACACACCCATACTCAGAACCAGCATCAAATCCTAGAAAGCTATTGAAAAGTACATGGGTACCCGTCGTCTACCAATTGTTAGAACACAAAATGGCATGAGCATGTCGGGTCTCTCAGACCAGGGTCTACCGTAGAGGGTTACAATTTCATTCATTTCCATGTAATTGTTAATTGAAGTTTATGTGTAATGTGCTGAAAACTGTTCGTTGGCAATAGTCGCCGATTCAACGAATTGGGAACTAAGAGTATAATTTCTCTCGTCTTGGTCCTACCAGCTTCGTGATGCGGTTCAACACGTGAAAATTAGTAACAACTTATGCTAAATCTTTCCAGAAAGAGTCCTAAAAAACTATTCAAAGAAGACTACTCTGCTGCGTAAGAAACTGTGAATGCGTCCCGAAAGTTTCCTGGGATCCGGCGAGAAAAATAGAGAACAAGAACTTCAATTAAAGAGCTTAGGCATCAATGTGAACAGCTTGGAAACATTTGCAAGAAAAAAAAATTTTGAGAGCCACCGAAATGAAAACTGAACTAAGCTCAACTTTGCAGTGGTGCCTAAAGCAAAGGAACGTTACTAAGTTGTCCCGACGACTCAACTCGTCGAATACAAATGTCCCCCAGACCATTTGCTCTATTAACGAGCTCCTTTTCAACTTTGTTCCAGAATTTTGAAAATTTGAAAATATGAAGAACAGAAGTAGTAACGACGGCTAGTTTGAGGTTCTCTCGTCATACGGGTTCTCGATGCCTGGGTAAGGCCGGCCATACACTATCCGGTATACCGGACAGGTACGCCTGAACAGTCATGCCGGACAGGTATACCTGATAGTGTGTGGCGGAAAAAACTGACCTGTCAGGTGGCTTTCAAGCGACCGGACAACGTATGAAAATTTAATTCTTTCGACCGGACAGGCGAGTAAACCTGATGTGTGTATGGCGGTTCCATCCGGTATACCTGAACAGGTCTCAGTTATTAACATCACTTTTATGTCGTAGGTTCGAGTTATTTTAGTTAAACGCTGTAATTTTAATTTTTTACAGATGAAACTTTACTGTTATTCTTAACAACACTAGCTATAGTTAAAACGTCTAAAAAAATTAGTGAAATCGTCGTTAAATTTATTGACATCTACAAAAGTGAACAATGTTTATGAAAAATCAAATGTGATGATTACCACGACAGAGACAAGAGAAATGCAGCTTACAAGAAATAGTTAGCGAAATTACAGGAGATATAGAATCCATGCTTTAACTGATAGACTTGTCCGGTATGCCTGAAGAGTGTGTGTGCTCCTCCGGTATCAGGTACACCTGTCCGGCATGACTGGTCAGGCGTACCTGACAGGTAGACCGGATAGTGTATGGCCGGCCTAAGCCGTGAGAAACTAAGAGACAAATCATGATCGCTAGTCTAACCTACGACTTCTGCGAAGGCATTGCCGTGAGACAGTTTCTTATTTAATGCAGACAGACAGCCTCATATCAGAGTCATTCCAGAAGAAAAAAGCGGCATAGAAACACCTTAACGTTTAACGCGAAGCTAAACGTATCACCTGTAGCACGGCATGTCTCCTTCCCTTGCAGCGCGTAGCCTTTCTTACAGGCACAAGAGAAGCTTCCTTCCTCATTGCTGCACAGGTGGTCGCACGTGAACATATCCTCGCACTCGTTAATGTCTGCAACGAGAATAATTTCATGAGTTTTCATGTCGATGGAGATTTTATACATAATTGAAATAGCATCAAGTGCAAAGAATTTTATGATTTTAGATTTTTTTGAGGTTAACCCTGCAAGGCCCAGCGTCCAGCATGAATTATAAAAAAATTATCTTTATGAGACTCCCAAATAGTTGGGAAGTGCAGGATTATGCTACAACTTTCCTAAGCACAAAATCCGCACTAAAAACAAAACAAGGAAAACTAGAAGGTCAAGAAAAGCAGGGAAAAACTATGCGTAAAATTCAACACGGATCTTCAATTTAGGTGAAACAATCAAGACATCTCACCTTTACATTGGCCCAAATTTTCACTGAAGCCGTCGTTGCACAAACACTTTGGTCCGGAGGGGGTCTTGAAGCAAACACCCTGGCCGCAGTTCAGAGTGCACTCGTTTTCTGCAATTACGGCGAAGATAATTGCAGGGAAGGAGAGTACGTTCAAGCCTACCTAGCTAGACTAACTAGCGTTTCAAGAGCAATATGAATGGTCAAGCGTCCAAAGAAACCGGGTATGTGTTCGAGCGCACACAGAATGAAAGCGAATAGAAAATGCTAGTCGCAGTAAAAAGGAACAAAAAGCATGAGGAAGAGCATGGAAATTGAAGCAAAGCTAGGACAAAAGACGTCCCCAGGGGCCTAGCTAGGGCCGCCTACGCAGTCAGAAAAGCTACCCACAACAAAGTGCATTAGCTGATAGAGGAAAGTCCAGTTGGCATGTTAAATTGTTGCGAAAGCTCAACTAAGGTAAAGGTAACCTAAGAAGTCCCTTTACGAGCGAGAAAGCTCGTGACCTACGATGGAAGATTCTATAATTTAACCCTATGGCTCAACGCAGGATATCTCCAAATTCTGGCAGTCTACACCAAATTGGCTTGCGACGTTAACGCCAAAGCCTTTACATATTTTGCATGGGATGGTTAATCCAGACATGGTTATCTACAAAATAGTCTTACACCAAGTAGGAAGCAATGAAAAAAAAATTTACCGCAATTTGGTCCTTCATCGCTTTTATCTTTGCAGTCCAATTTGCCGTCGCAGACTTTTTCGATGGGCGGGCAGCCGGTGTGGTTCGCGCAGAGAAAGGCGTGGTCCGATGTGCATTCTGCAATGCAGGATGCCCGTGAGCGACACCTCACCCATATTTGTTTTTCCCACGCAGTATCCATAGCCATGTATCCAATACAAATGTTGCTTTCTAGTAAGAATATGATTATTTGAAACCCCCTTCAAAGAGAACTGTGGTCCTGAGGAGATATCTCTGGGTTTGTCATGTAAAGCCCATACACAATGTAATATTTACGGACCTGGAGCGAAATTCCAATGAAGCAAAAGGGAGGGGGTAAACTGCAGAGCTTATCTCAAGAAAAATTCAGAGCTATCCAAACTCTGACCACAGGTCAAAACTTGACGGTTAATAATTAATCTAACAATGTTCTAGTCAGCTCTCAGTGACTTGTGGCTCCTTCCTAGTGTTAAGGACACCCGAACAATGAAAATCGAACAAACTTAAAACTGCAGAAATCTATTTAAAATTGCACACTTTCAAATAATCACTCCACAAATGGCGTATAACTGCACGGTAAAAGACACCCTGCCGCTAAGTGAATTTCAAACAAAGTTTTTCGCGAGTTGGGAAAAAAATTTATGCTATAGAAAGTGCCGAACCGTTCGTGTTCAAGCCATTACCAGAGAAGTAACTACATGTCTACTTCCACAATGCTATTGCTATTCAGGGATTTTCCAGCCGTCTAGCATAGGAGTTAACCCTTTTTAGCGCAATGTTGCTGACAAGAAACCATTCAAACGATTCTACGTGAAAGAAAATTGGCCATCATTCAATTTTATTTTGAATTGAGCCACCCAAATCGCTTCAAGCCTGTTTACAAGATTCGTTCTGCTGCGAAACAGGCACTTTCCATCACAGCTTTTTGTAGGTAGAAAGCTTCCCTCTGATTTTCCACTCGCATGATGCGGGTTAACAAGTGAAGCAAAAATGAATGCACAATACTCTTACCGACGACTTAGAACCTGATTGCAACACGTTTTAATAGCAATTTTACAGAAGGTAAAATATTTACTTCAATCAATGATCAGTACTTAGTTGATATCTGAAAAAATTTGATAGTGGCAGCAACGGATAAAAAAATCTTTACAGCTATATATAATCGTGTGAACGGGCTTATTGGCATTGGGCGTAAATAAGTTGATTAAGCCTCTTTAGACAACTCGAGTATTCCAAGAGGTATAGGGACATCAGAGATGCCAATAGACATACAGAACCCATTCACAACTATGATCCCATACAGCAGTGGTTCCCTAAAGGGGTCTATATCATAGACCCCCCCTTAGGGGGTGTATTTGAATAAAACCCCTACTTTAGTTGCCCTGTTTTGTATTCAAAGGCTGAAGATTAATTCTGCAATAAAAAACTTATGCATGCAGTGTTAAAATAAAATTTTAACAAATCAATTGCATGATATATAAATTTCCACACGTTTGGAAAACCTGTCCAGTTTCCTCCGAAATGATGCACATTTTCCTCAAAAGTAACGTTTTCTTTTAGTATTAGCGTGAATTTCAAAGGAATCTTAACTAAAATCTCACCAGTTCGTAATTTCAAACTTTTGTCAAGTTTTCTTGACGTATAGAATTACAACCTCTAAAGATATACATTACTTTTTTACAGATCTGGTGCAATTTGAACTACTGACGGACAACAGTGTAGAAATACTAATCAAACAACCTTTCAAATCTAGAATATTCTTTAGAAAAAATTCCGTAGTATACGGAATTTAAGTTAATATATTACCTCTTCGTTGTTCAGTATTTTTCATTATACTTGTGCATTTTACAACTTTAATCGTATTTACGTTAAGTAATTAGTTTATATTAAAATATATAGCTTCGTTTCCAACTTTTTATCATTATTCTGGGTATTTTACAAGTTTGATTGTATTCACGTGACGTAGTTGATTAAAATTGATAGAACAATTACTGTCATTTATGTTTTGCAACACAGGTTTCACATAAATGTAGCATAATGCATTCATCCAACACTAGTACACTAGGGGTCGATGACGATGCACTATCTTTGCAGGGTTTCTACACTGATCAGTTATCCTCGGAACCACTGCCATACGGGATCAACTTGCGCGAGAGCAAGTCTGAAAAAAAATATATACATAAGTAAGCATCAATTAGAGTATGGAAGTGGAAAGAAGCAAGAACAGACAAGTAGGCCTAGTTAAGGCTAGTGAACCTTTTCGGGATGTTTGAAGCCCTACTCCCTAACGAAATGGAGGAGCCTAACCAAGTTAACTCAATCGCACGTCCTGTGCTTGATGAGGTGAATAAACTAAGACAACCTTCTCTTTCAGAATAGTAAGAATACCTGGCTAAAATCAAGTTAACTGCATGTATACCAATCTATCTTGACAAGGTGGAGTGCCATGAAGTAATATTCACAGATGGAGAAAAGCCCGCTTTGTGTTTCTCTAATACACACGCATTGCGGGGCAATTAGTTTTAGTTCCATAATCCTGGAAAAATTTCAATTAGCAGAGAGCCAGTAAGCGCAGCACAACAGGAATGCTACGAAGCGCATCCGACCACAAGCTTTGCCGGTAATCAGATTTGAGAGGGACTGGAGATTAAAGTCCCGCTATGGCTCACCGCAATGCTGCTCGTCCGAACCATCGGGGCAGTCGGGCTCTTTGTCGCAAACGAAGAGAATCGAGATGCAGTGATCTCCAGAGGCGCACTCGAACTGGCTAGGGCTGCACAGCTGGAACAAAATCAACTGCTTTACAACTACTACCATACTGGAAGGAATCTGAGTATTGTTGCTAGAATCTCTCCCGCTACTGGAACAGGCATTTCAATACAGTTACGAGAAGATAGCTTGTGATACTGGACAGGACCTTATGGCAGCGTAAGCAAATTGGCTGCTTTGCCAACCACTGTCACTAGTGTCGCTACAGTACAGTAGCAGGAAATTAGATTTTCAACAGCAAAAATATTAAAGAGCAGTGCAAGAAACCTAGCTACTACAATGGATCCAACTACAATAGAGATGCAAGAGAGGACGACTTTTCTAGTTGCCGGAAAATAATGGCATACATAAATAAAAAACCTGCAATTGAAAACTAGCTCTTCTGGAAACTTTACGGCTAAGCAGATTCGAGAATCTACGTCATAGTCACAGGGTGCTAATCTACAATACAGGTAAAGAGCGTAATGAAACGTGATGAGCCAAACTACAGTTAGGTACATTTTGAAAGCGCACACCTCCGCCAAGCACCGCAATACTGGACGGATCATCACTAAAAATTTCACCATCCGTTCCTTGTGAAATTCATAACTGTTCCGGAAAGTTTTGTGAAGATCAGTGCACAAGTTTTTGAGTTCTGTTGCCAATGGGTAGGCAGAATAGCCGAAAAAATAAACCAATAACCTATACGATCAAGGTAAATGTTGCTTACCTTGTCGGAGCAATTTCCCTCATCCGCGCCATCTCTGCAGTCAGATTCGCCATCGCAGAGATAGGTTGTTGGGATGCATCTCTTGGTGCTGGGGCACTCGAACTCGAGTTCTGTGCATGGAGTTCGTTCCTGGAACGTTGCGGTAGAAAGTGTCAAGTAGAGTAAAATTTCCAGGCCACAAGGTTCAACTGAGGCTCAGGATAGTTTTAAGCCGGTGATTGGTGGGAAGGGAGAAGCCATCGCACGAAAACAAAAATCCACTACTGGGAAACTGCTGTGGTCCCTCCTATCAACACTCCTTGGTTTAGATCTCACAGCTTCCGAATGAGTTTGTGTTAAAACAAATTGCACAGCATTCTGGGTTTTAATTCGCTCTAGAGCTTTGTTCGCACTAGGGATAGTGCTTAGTCTGGTGGTAAGTAGTAAAGGGCCGAATAGTAAGATTTTAGTCAAGTTATTGAGGCAGTTACTAATCTATTTGACTAAATTCTCAATTTTTTCTGTTCCATTTTCAGGCAAGTCAGCAGGCAGTAGCCCCTCATTAGGGAGTAGCCACTAATGTACTGTATATACACTTAAAATATAATATAGTGAGAACGAGTTTTGATGAGTCAGTCAAGTTTCCAGTAGCTACTTAGGCCTACCACTTGACTAAACACTATTCCAAGTGCGAACAAGGCTTAAATTTGACGCGATCTTTTCAACTTCACTAAGCACACTTGTGAATGCGACGACACGGCTTTGTTTAGTAAAGATTCCAGAGTACGCCCTACTACTCTATTCGCTAAAACTGACGCTTTTAAGTACCCATTATCGTAGGGCAAACGTGTGCACCGGCCTGATCAAAGACCAGGAGGCACGAAAGAAAAATTACAAAGGCTTAGTGCTAAGGTTTCCTACAGGTTGTCCTGCAAGTAAACTGAACTCTACTCTACAGTAAAGTACGTACATGATAACCGTCGCATAGTTCAGGGTCTTCATCGGCACCGTCGAGACAATCCCTGTTGTCATCGCAGATCCAAGTTTTCGGGATACATCTATGGTGCTTGCCGCCGGCCTCGCAGTGGAAGTGATCACCGAGACAGTCATCAGTCCTCACAGACGCTTGAATTGTCAACATGAAACCATCAATATGTGAACTATACCAGTACTGTAATAAATTACATTCATACACATGCTTGAACGGATTTGTGGTACATGACGCAAAGCAACCCGCGTGAATAGGGGAAATTGAGTCCGCCACAGTACTGTGGTCTCATCACTCGACCAGTTTTTGGATGCAGACTTAGCGGACCCTAGTTTTCGTACAAAATTTTGCCAGCGCATCAGAGAATGTCTATATCGCGCGGAACTTTTTCCTGTGGTTTAATTCAGGAGCGAGCGCCACTAGGGCGTGAAGTACACATCTCTTGTCAATTTATCAATGATTTTGTCTCCGCTTGTATGCCAGTAGCTTTCAGATTTGAAGTGGTTGGTGCGCTACTAACAGGACTAAGGCGCAAGTTTTGCATCTCCAACCCCCGGGCATGGCTGAACGCTTTTGCTCAGCTACGCCGCGCCGGGAAAGAAAACTAAATACAAGAAGGTAGAGGTCTAGCGGGAGTCTGCCCCCATTATCAGCGGCCCACCTCTCTAACAGAAGGGAAGTACTGAGAGCTTACCTAACTGTACAAAACTAACGTTGTTGTACTTACGTATGGGGTTGCTCCGGAGAGGGTCGGGCATTTGGCGGAAGGTATGAGAAGGAAGGCAGAGAGCACAAGAAGTCAGCCAAAGATAGAGGACTGTCCCATAGAGAGGTGGGAAGGAGGGTAGTAGGGTGAGCGGGACACTCGAACAAGTGGTTCACGGTGTGGGGGGCGCGGTGGCACTCGGGGCAGGAGTCCAAGTCCGCCAGTCCGATCCTAAGGCGGTAAAACATCAGGGCAGAGCATAAACCTGAGCGTAACTGTTATAGATAGGGTGGAGCTGGTCGCACGCGAGAGGACCGCCTCATCGGGTCAAATCTCCGGTGGGGCAAAGCCCAAAACCCTGTTTATGGGAAGGCGGTTTAGTGAAGCTTGCGCGGCAGACCGATGGAGGGAGGAAATCACTGAGCGGTACTCTGGGGAAGGCATGACGTCGTCAGTAAGTGGTAGATGTCGGGTTGGAATTAGGTTGCTAATTTTAGTAGTGGCGGATGAGACGGGGGCCTGCCTGTGCGGTGACAACAGAGTGGGCTGGGTGTTCGGGACGAAGGGCGGAAACAAGGTACGTATTGACGGCACTGGAGGTCAAGGGATTAATCGACCCTCAGCAGCTTGGACTAGGAGTGGAGATGGTCCGCGGAACTAACCTCGTCAGCAGGAACTGCTGCAAGCAGCAACATCCCTGCGGAAAAGGCACTATGGATAGCGGACCCTAGGCGAGAGGAGAAACGCTCCTTGGGAATCCGGACGCTCGATAATCGGCCGCTAACATTTTTCAAACTCTTAATTCGCAACGAGTTTTTTTGTGGGAATCCGAATTTTCAGATCAAGAATTCAGGTGCTCTCATTAAATATTTGTAGTTTCGCATAATGACCGCTGTGCTCCACTCTTTAGCGATGTTTCTTATTTGTGAATTTTACCATGCATGCCCGTTCTAAGAGTAAATCTGTGGATTAGGTCTGCAGGCAGTCTTCAAGCTAAGGAATCATATTTAGTGATCCAATAAACGAGGCTTTACAATTACTAAGGAAAATCAGTGAAGGAGACTTCAGCTCTTCTAAGAATCTAATAATAATTTTCATACTCTTAGTTTTGTCACCGCAGCCTCGTGATCCCAGCAGTGAGACTGGGTTTATTGAGTCGCATCAGTAAAGCAATGTTCTATTTCGGTATTCCTGCCGAAAGTCTCAGTTGGCCGAGTGCGCTACTACTGGCGAAAAAAACTGCAGACAAACACTAGTGCACGGCCCCTTTCGTGGCCCTCCACACGAGAGAAGTAGAGTAGTCTTGCGGACTAGGTTGATCACCTCTATCGGCAGCCCACCTTGCGGAGCAGAAGGAAAATATGGATCTTTACAAAACTAACCTCGTCAACAAGAACTACGGTCAGCTGCAACATTTGCGGAAAAGGTAGGCTTGCCCCTGGGTTCGTAAGGCCTATATATATTCTGACAGGGAAAGGGTAAGCCACAATATAGTCCTGAGGGCGAAATCTAATTTCAACTGAAAAGGCGATGATGTCGCAGACTCAATTGAAAGAAATTAACCATGACCACTGGCATTGAAGCCTTCAGAGAAGAGCTTTTGGAGCTATGGGGTTATAAAGAAGCTCTGAGGGAGTGAATAGTACAGAAAAAGTTCTCTAAGAGCCTCCCTATAACGTAATCAGGGTGCTTCACGAGTGGAAAAGAAAGGGACATGAATGCAGATAAAAATGCGGAGCCCATCATGTCCTGTACGAGCGCGTTTCTACGCAGAATAATCATTCATGGGACAAGTCGGGAGAAAACAGAATGCATCAGTTTTGGATTAAAATGGAAACAAACTAATAGCACAGCGAATAGATGTACCGAGGGCTTAGCTATCACAAAAATAACCTGTACTTTCCTCCAGGGGCGCCACTTCACATGACATAGGATGGGCGAACCCAACAAGCAGCATGACCTAACTTTTACCCTTGGAGGGATCTTCGTTCAGATCTAGTTCGTTACATGAAATACTTTAACCTGTTACCACTGCAACGGGCACTTCACGAAGAAAAGGTCATATAGCATGTCGATAGAAACATTATACCCATGCACGAGGGTGTTCTAGAGAATCAACGCGTACGGAACAAGTCGGGAAAAGCGAATAGAAACTCGCCATTACGAGAGTATCTAGAAAGCTGAAATTAATTTCATGAGGGTTTGCCCGCCGTATCAGAAACGAAGACTATATAACAGCGTTCCAATTTTATTTCATATAGCTTAGAAGTTGAGTCGAGCTCAGATGAGCTCTTTTAGTACAATCTCGGAAAGGTGCACAATGTCTGGCAGGAAATAAGGCTCGAGCATTTCTGACCCTACACTGCTCGGCCGAACGTAGTCGCTCAGCCTTGCGGCGCAGGGAAAGAGACGAAAAACTAAAAGAAGACAAGAAAGCGAACACTCGTGCGGGCGGTCCCTTCCGTGGCCCCCCACACGGGAGCAGATAGGAGTACCCTGTGATGGGTCGCTTACCACCATTCGGTGGCCCACCTCGCGTAACAGAAGGGGAAATATAGAGGACCTACCTAACTTTACAAAACTAACCTTCTCAGCAGGAACTGCGGCCAGATGCTACATCCCCTGCGGAGATGGCACTCGGGACCCTTGGGTGCGTGATGTGGAAAGCTGAAAGTGGAAGCAAACTGGCAAGGCGTCCCGAAAGACTCGCCAAGGGCTAAGGTAACCTACGGGATCCCCTGGTGTCGCTCCTCTTCGTAACATACGATGGGCGGACCTAGCTAGCCTAACTAGGTCTTTTCAGAGGGAGTGAAGCAGTTTTTACAGCTAATTATCCGAATTATATAAGCCACAGCCCTCGCCATACAGCATGGCGAGGCTTACGAGACTTTGCCGACAGAACTGCAGATATGATTTGACAAAATGATATCGAAGTCAGTCAGACGAGCAAATCTAATAAATATTCGTATCTTCAGATTTGAAGAGAATTTATAACTCACAGCTTCTAAGCTGTCATGTTTAAACCTACATGAACGCAAAGGGAGGAGATTTGAGGAATTGGAGTTTAACCGTAGCGTTTTCTGTCCCGTCCATTTTTCACAGTATTCGACTGTATGCTGGGTTTGCTTGAAAAAAGTGCACCGGTGAACCATTCGACTCAAAATTTTGCCTTTCTTTTTGATGAAAAGCAAAGAAAATGAACCGACGCGCATTCGGGTTTTATTCCCGAAAATGTCAGTAATGGATTCCAATGAAAATTTTTGTACATTTAAGCAGAAATATATTTCAAGACATTTTTCGAGATATTTACTTTGAACGCCCCATTGTTTTTTATGAGAACGCATATCTTGTTTCATCTGATTTGTTACTGTTTACGTTCTTCGAAGCCCGAATTGGTTGAAAAGTTCAGTCGCGCATCATTGCAGCCTGGCGGGCTGTGACATGTGAATACGATTTCAAAGATATTTGGCATTTCTGTGAAAATAATGATCGTGTCTTACAATTCTTACCTAAAATCATTTCTCCGACGGCGTTATACATTCGCCATCTTCCGCTTTCCTGCGTAACTGTCCAAGCAATTTGCCAACAGGCCTGTAGTGCAGTGCCATAGTGTGCTTTGTTCAGGCATGTGGTTTCCGATATCCCCGACGTTTTCGTTTGAATTAGAAACTAATTATAATATTTCAGGTGGAGGAAATCAATTTCTAACATCTGCAAAAATTCATTCCGTGAAATTTGTAGGTATAAATGCTATAAATAGACCGCATTGGTTATCTGCAGCGGGACCGCTCTCTTCTAAATTGCTAAATTTCTTCTCTTTCAAAATTTCATTATTGAAAATATCTAAATATAATACTGCTCTGTCAACAAGAATCAAAATGGATACTATAGCAAATG
>LQNS02278155.1:8086227-8099990 GCA_001587735.2 Parhyale hawaiensis
GTTAACTGTCCTTTGTGATATGTCTATAACAGTCCATTATCACATGTCTAACAGTCCATTATCACATGTCTAACAGTCCATTATCAAATGTCTAACAGTCCATTATCACATGTCTAACTGTCCATTATCACATGTCTAACTGTCCATTCTCTCATGTCCAACTGTCCATTATCACATGTCTAACTGTCCATTATCACATGTCTAACTGTCCATTATCACATGTCTAACTGTCCATTATCACATGTCTAACTGTCCATTATCACATGTCTAACTGTCCATTATCACATGTCTAACAGTCCAATATCACATGTCTAACTGCCCATCATCAAATGTCTAACTGTCCATTATCACAAGTCTAACTGTCCACTGTGACGTGCCTGTCTATTATGACCTATCTAACTTGACGTTACGACACAGGCTTCTCTCATTATTTATGACCTATTCTAGCACCACTACTGGCGCGGAAGGTGGTGTTGCCACCTATAAGCGCCTCGCTCTGATTGGATATTATCTTATATGTTAGCTGGGCGATGGCTGCCATAAACTGTACGTATATTAGAGTGATTTTTAATTTCTAGCTTTTCCCATTCTATAGCCCTTTCTTGGATACTTTGCGGCCAGTTGATTTTCAGCCGTCTTTAATTTGGCCAGTTGATTTTCAACCGTCTTTTATTAGGTCAGTTGATTTTCAGCCGTCTTTAATTAGGTCAGTTGATTTTCAGCCATCTTTTAATTAGGCCAGTAGATTGGAGTCATGGCCTGTCATGTTCTAAGCTAAAACAAAACTTTCAAGTCGCTACAACAATGGCGGGAATTTGTAGCCCAGTGGCCTCACTGACAAAATAAATTTAACTAGAGCACTCTGAGAGTGCATTCCTCCGCCAAGCAAGGCAACGGTAACGAAAATTCAAATTAGTTCTGAAACCATAATTTTCTTAGTATCAGCACCAAAATCTATTCAGTTGTACCTTATAACAGTACTAACAGCTTCGGTAATTTTTTTTGGAGATCCGTTCATAACTTTTTGAGTTATGCTGCTAACAAACATTTTGCCAAATATTAGTCAAACTCACAAAGAGACCAACCGATCATCATCAGATTTAATATTTTATGTCTTTTAACATTACTAACAACTCCTGTAAATTTCATAAAGATCCATTCATAACTTTTCGAGTTATTGTGCTAAAAAACATAAAATTAAAACAGCGGCAAACAAACGAACGGACCGATCACCATAAGAATTTCGTTACTTACTCTTCGTAATATACCTAATAATTAATGTAAATTTCACAAAAATCCGTCCATAACTTCTTCAGTTATGACATTAAGAATTATAAGACAGATAAACAAACAAACAGATGGACGGATCTTCACCAAAAGCTAATCATTTCTTTCTCCGAACATACTTAACAATCCATGTACATTTCGTTCAAATCCGTTGATAACTTTTTGAGTTATCTTGGTGACAGATAAACAGAAAGCAGACAAACCCGCCGAAAACATAACCTCCTTGGCGGAGGTAATTATTACTATAAAGAATAAACGGGCCGGGCAGTCGTTGACCTTATACAGCCTACAATAACTATGGCCGGCCAGTAACTGCAAGACTAAAAAATGCTCACTACAGGGCGGGGAATTCGAAACATTGACATTATTTGAGAAAAAAAAAAAACGCTCACCTGTGATTTGAAAGCACTCACGCTTGTTACTCAAAGGAGTGCAGTCAATTAATGAAAGTGAAGGGCGGGGAAAAACTCCCTTTTTTCCATTCTTTTGAAATTGTCTTTCTATATAGTCATTCCCAGTCGTTATACCGAAGGCCTCACTGAGCAATCGTACGCTGGACTTGATGAGCGGGCACGTCCTCCTTCATGGTACCGTATCTATGATACCAACCCATGCTGTTGTATGTACTGGGACGATGGGCGAGTTGCTCATTTGAACCGACTGTACTTGGGTTAGTTGTGTGGTTACGATTCAAGTGGGAGAGGATGGCGCATAATACGCAAAGATGGAAAGTAAAAAAGTCATTGAATAATTAAATTGCGCAGGTAATAAAAAGTGTCCATATCCATAAGAAAATTGCTCGATTGTAAAGGCATGTCGTTGCCACCTAAAGCTGACACATTCCGTCACGCTATGTTATATTAACAAATTTGACTGCGGTGCATAACTAATTTTCTAGTTCACTGATATTTTTCGATGCGGACAGTACTCACTTTTTAATGCTAATAATCTCAGGCCTCCAACTGAAGATAAAACTAAAATGCCTCCGTACTACTTCAATGTTCTTGAATGACCTGCTTGCAAACGATATGTTGATTATTATTACCTCCGCCAAGGAAGTTAATTGTGTTTCTGCTGGTGTTTGTCTTTCTGTTTTTAGTATCTTAACTATAAATGTTATGTACAGATATCCTTGAAATTTACAGGATCTGTTAGAAATGTTATGAGGAAGAGATGAATCATTTTTGTCATGGTCCATCATTCAGTTTGTCTCTTTGTCCTTTTGCCTGTCTTTCTAACTTTTAACAACTCAAAAAGTTAAGGATGGATCTTCGAGAAAGTTAGAGGAACTGTTACAAATGTTACGAGGAACTGATGATCCGTAAGAATTATTGGATTTTGTGCCATTTTTAATTTTCCTTACCATTACATTGCTTGGTGGTTATCTACGCTCTTAGAGTGCAATTTTAGCTAATTCTCATTTGAGTTTTTCAAGTTCACTGACGCTCTGGCATAGAGTTATTAGAACAATGAAAAGTTGTTTTCCCCTATCTCTATACTTGAACACATTTCTAATGGTGAGATTTGTTGTTCAGATTTTATATGAACGCTTACTATATAAATTTTTCGAATCAATCGTAACGGCGGCCTAGCTTCAGTCAAAAGATCAACGTTCCAACCCGGAGAAGGCAGCACATAGCAATATTTTCCACGGTTTGTTCAATGGACTTACCCAATAGCTCTTCGCGGAAAAGAAGATTAGCGAAAAATCCATGGACAGCAAAGAATAAAACATTTCCTTGGAGTGGTCGCTCTAAAAATCTCTTGTTCATCACAGTACGTGCTTTTGTATCATAGATAGACGTTGGTGCACCGAACACGTTATTTTAGGACAAAAAGAAGCACCAACACGGTCAAAATATGGATGGGTAGTGGTTGATGATGTTGATATAAGTTTACATATGTAGATGGAGGTTGATACAAATATATATAGTTAATATACTGATTCACAGATTGATATATATTGCTGAAGTTTAGGTTGATATATATATATATAAATAAGTATATAGTTGATATACAGTATATATATATATATACATGTAGATATACATATATATATATATTTAGATATAGACTGACGCACCGAGATTGTAATTTTTAAGTAAAAAGAAGCACCAACGCGGCCGTAATCATTACCATAAATATAAATGTTTTGGACTACCAAGAGCTGAACACTGATGATAGCTTGTTACACTCCCAAATGTTTTTTTTATAACAATGATTGGGGCCCCGCTGGTGCTCGTTTTTGCCTTGTAGAGACTAGTTTGTTTTACCGTATATTAAATAGACCACAGTTCATTTGCAGAGGATAGTTGTGTCAACTGTGAGTGTATGCGCTACGCCTCGAAATCTTCAGAATTGTGACGTCAAAATTACGTCACACCACTGTGGAAATATCAACGATTCCTCGCTGCAACAGTGCCTTGACGCAGTTGTGACGTCACAACTCTGCAAGTTTAAGGGTGCAGCGATTACACTCAAATCTGACACAACTATCTTCTGTAAAAGAACTGTGACTTATACCATACCGTACTTGACGCTCCACTCCGTACAAATGATTTCTAAGGCTAATTTAATGAATTTTAATACAGTGTTTTCCACTCACCCTGCCAATTTCAAACAAAAACAAAGTGTTTATGGTGACACGAGTGTATTCCTTACCAAGAAATAAACAGCTGATTGAATATCAATGACTATCGTTAGGAGATCAAATTAACTATGGTGATAGTCAGGTAATATTTGTTCTCTCAAATTCATTGACTGCATGGTGCCAACCGACAACCATAGGAAAACGAATTTGCTTTTTGCTTCACCAAGAGCAGTTACTTCTTATTTGAGGCTCTAATGTTAATCAAGACCTGCCAGCATATAAATTCCCGCCACAGATGGCAGCGAAAATTTCTAATAAACATTGCTGTGATGGGTGCGAGCGAGGCTGTTCCGGCCAACTGCAACAAAATTGGTGATTTCGAGATCGAAAACTTTCTGGATGCATTTTTTTTTACTAAAAGAATACGATAAAAATATCAGCTGTGCAAATGGTTGCTTCCACCGATTCAGTTCCATCGAGATTTTTCACAGCTTCAGCGAAGAGCTTCATCAATAACGGAGGAAACGTTGCTGAAGAAAATATATTATTATTGCAACAGAACTCCCTCGTTCATCGATTTTCTTCGTAGTTCCACTATAGTCTGAAGACTATCTTGCCCTTTGCACATCTACTCAATTTGTGTATAGCGAACTAAGGGCAAGTAAAAATTTGACGTGGCAAGAAAACAATAGATACACGACACTGCTAATAAATACTTTAGACCACTTCTTTTTTTTTCTACTTCAAAATTGGCAGAGCATGGAGTACATTCAACTTATAGGTTTCTTTGAATTGGCCACAATCTGCAACCTGGTCTAATTTTCACTTATCGGTTATCAACCGAGCGTGTTATGCTCGCCATAATTTCCAAGCTGGCCTAATTTTGGTCTATCTGTTTTCAGTAAAGCATAGCAATAAAACGTGTATTTATAAATAGATACACATTCCGATTATGTAGTACATATTGGTACTAAAACTTTGATCTACGAGTTTGTTTAGATGTCTACCAATTTGTAATCTTTCATGCACATTCCATTACCTTAATTAGGGTGGAATATGGGAAAAGAAAGGGTGTGGATATCAGCCTTTATATTCTTCAGAGCTCAGGATCGAAACAATTAGCCCAAGGACAAGCTAATATTTTCAAAGTGAAGTGATTCAAAGATCGTGGGAAGTATACTATTATCTTCTTAATGCTGAAACGCTAAAACTTACCCGCTAAGTACTCAGTAACACGGATATATATACGTGCTTTTCACAATCATTTATGTTTAGAAAATTCTGAAAGAATTCACTGTAAATGTAAATGAACGAACTGTTGCCAGACACTCGGAACGTATTGTGTAGACGTACTTTCGAAATACAAGTTCCGTTGAAAAATGACGGCGATGCCGTATAGCAGAGCTGTTCAGCTAAACGCCCCATCACATTCGAAATGAACCAGGCATTGAAGTTGTAGAGTTCAAGAGCATAGCGGACGGGTACTTGCAGCAAGTACCAGCATAGCGGACGGGTACTTGTAGCAAGTACCAGCATAGCGGACGGATACTTGCAGCAAGTACAGCATAGCGGACGGGCACTTGCAGCAAGTACCAGCATAGCGGAACGGTACTTGCAGCAAGTACCAGCATAGCGGACGGGTACTTGCAGCAAGTGCCAGCATAGCGGACGGGTACTTGCAGCAAGTGCCAGCATAGCGGACGGGTACTTGCAGCAAGTGCCAGCATAGCGGACGGGTGCTTGCAGCAAGTGCCAGCATAGCGGACGGGTACTTGCAGCAAGTACCAGACAATCTTGCTGTGAGTGTTAAATGTTAGGGCTGACGGTATTTCTGTGACGTGAGAGAAGTAGCTATGTGGAATGACGGCTGTTGTTCTAGATACCGTATCAATTATGCTCCGTTTTTTCTTTTGTCTATGTCAAATTTTGATAGCTTAACGCGGAGGTGGACGAATCCACGGATGTAGGCATAGGTGGAATCACCAAAACATAGTGTGATTGCTTGTAATCGAAAACTAGGTAGTGCCAAAATGACAAGACAATCGACGAATAGAATCATTTCGTTTTCCACGAAAAAATAACACTTTCAAACTTTTTAGTTTTCAACAGCAATCGTCATCAAGCTCGTCGTCGTCGTCGTCGTCGTCAGGGTGCAGCACTCTGAATGAGCCGTGCGCTTCGTACACTAAACTGTGCCTTTTGTCTAAAAAAGAAACAAAAATGTGAAGACTCGAAAAAAAAAAAAAAAACAACGAACTCTGCCTCTCGGTGACGAGCAATATTCACCGCTGCCGTTAGAAAACAGGAAAGGTATAGACTGCAAACCTTAAAAGTGCGACTTCTACAAAATTGGCTCGAGCTTTCATTCTTTCAGTGACTGCACCGGCGGCATTTTAATTTGAAAGCGAATTCGCGAGGCAAGTCTGTGGCTACACGAGTTTTTTTTATATATTAACTCTTTCAGTAAATGCAGCTTTTTGCTGGTGAGAGTCAGCGTAGCTGTAATACGAGCATTGGTTTAATTTGCACGTATTACTATCATATTATTCTAGCAGTGAATACAGTTACATGCTGCTGAGAGTCAGCGTAGCAGTAACATGAACATATAGTTCAAATGGTACGTAATGCTTGTATATATATTTTATTCTAACCGTTGATACGATTGTTTACTTCTGCCCAGTCAGCCCAGTAAATCAGCAACTAGAGAGCACTCTGAGAGCGCATAGCTCCGCCAAGCAAAGCAACTATAACGGAAAATCCAAATTGGTTCTGAAACCCTGATTTTCTTCGTATCAAATTTAATCATTTGTACCCTTTTGATAGTATTAACAATTCCTCTAATTTTCATGAAGATCCATGCATAACTTTTTGAGGTATTCTGCTAACAAACATTATGACAAACATAAGTCAAACGCACGAACAGACAAACCAATCAACACCATAATTTATACATTTATGTCTCCTAACATTAGTAACAACTCCTGAAAATTTCATAAAGATCCATCCCTAACTTTTTGAGTTATTGTGCTAACAAGCATAAAATCAAATATAGCGCCAAACAAACGAACCAAGAGACAGATCATCCCAAAAATTTGGTCATTTACTCTCTGTACTATACCTAACAACTCATATAAATTTCATGAAAATTCATTCATTACGTTTCGAGTAATGGCCTTAAGAAAAAATAGGCAGACAAACAAACAGATGAATGTATTTTCACCAAAAGTAATCATCTGATACTGTTAACATGCCTAACAATCCCTCTAAATTTCGTAAAGATCCGTCCATGACTTTTTTAGTAATCTTGGTGACGACAAAAGACGCACAGACAGACAAACAGATAACAGACAGACAAATAGAATAACAGACAGACAAACATGACAAAAACATAACCTCCGTATCGGAGGTAATAACATAAGCCCAAGACTGCCTTATAATCGGCGGCCAATTACATATGTAGATCAGAAGCTGATAGATGAAACTTCCATAAGATGTTTTTTTTAGGATAGGGATTTTCAGTAAAAAACATACCTTTCGGCACAATTCAAGACTGTGTTCATCAGCACGAAACACAAATACGTAAATACAGGCCAACAATGGGCAATAATTATTGAAATATAGGAGTAATCTATAGGGCACGAAACGGCCAAACACTTTTCACTTTTTACGGATGGCTTGTGCTGAGGAAGTGTTTATTTTTTGCTAAATAATTTATTCCTAGTGTTATCATAAACAGTTAGTCTTCTATTTGCGGTCGCTAGGTTTAATTAGAAGTAATTTATCAGAGTTTTAGTATTCTACCGCTCGATCCATGTGGTAGGTGCGAGCTATCATGCACATACGTATAGCGTAGTATATGAAATTTCTATGTAGATGGTGCGGTATCTCTATGGCTTGATTTAAGAGCACATATAATTACTTGCTACTGAAAATAGGAGTAACAGTTACATTAATTTTTTTAAACGAGAGTATATTCCTCTTAAGTTTGTTTCCACAGTTACTACAGTTATTTATTACGAACTGTGGGTGCAGCAGTAACATGGAAATTTTCATCTGACCAATAACAATCTAAAGCATGATATTGATAGCAATTTCGAACCGCAATTACGTTAAAGTACTTTAAAATGAACTTAGTGATTGTGCAGTTTTCAATGTGTTTGCACAGAGAAACGATCAGAGGAATACATCCTGTCAGTATCATTCCCTGACGACCACTAACATAACGGTGATTATCATGTGTTTGATATATACCTATACTATACACTTCACGAAGCACATTTTGTATCCTCGCCTCCCAAGAAGCTTCATACATTTTAAAGTAGCTCAAAAGAGAATTTTAAAAGGCCGTGCGATGTTTGTTGTCCTTTGTCGGGATTTTCAGGATTTTTCACAAGCAGGTTTTGGTGCTTGGCAGCTGCGAGAGCTCCCGTCGCGGAACAGAACGAACTTTTGACGAGTTTTGGCAGCACAAACTCGGCTTTTGCTTCTCGGACTTTAATGAGAGACCCCGCGAGGCCTTCCTGCTGGTCCACACAACTTAGGGAAAATTGGCGCAGACGAGCAATCTTGTGAGGGACTGAAGGTGTGATGGAGGCCACCGGGGCATAGGGCCTCTTGGGAGGAGGAGGAGACTCCCGGTGTGAAGTCACTACTATGAGGCTACTGAGACACATGGCCCACAGTGCAGGAAAGGGAGAGTACTTTCATTAGTGCGACTGACGTCACGAAGTTTGTGACGTTTCAATAACGTAGTAAGGAATTAGCCAATCACAAATACTACAGCTTCTCAGTCAGGGTTGCCAGAATTTGTACTTTAGTACCAAACTTGGTACTATTTTTGTTGGGATTTTCTTGATATATTAGTAATATTCTCAGTTTATCTTAACATTTGGTACTATTTACTTATAAAATATGACAATTTGGTACCATCCAAGAAAAATTTATTTTCATATTTACGTCAATTTGATTTTGGTACCTTTCTATCCACATTGTTGGTACTTTCTCTAGCAGCAATGCAGTCAGACATTCTAGAGGAGCGGAGGAGAAAGGTTACGTCGCAGACTGCTCTCGGTCCTACTGTTTTACTCTCAGAGAAAGCCATCCAATAAACTAACTAGCACAATGAAATATCACTAATACATATACCACTGCCAACAGTAATGCCTCAGCAAGTAAAATAACCAAGAAACTGCGGTTTTTCAGGTATATTTTATTAGGAATACAGTTGGAAGAACGATGGCACTAGGGACCCTGCCAGCTGTCCATAGCCATTGCTCTCATAACTCTGGTAGCCTTGCAAGTGCCAGTGACGTGTAGAAGTGAGCTCGGGGTGGCCTTGCCAACCCCCCTATGTGAGAGTACTCCCCTAATTCCTGTACTGTGCATGGCCTGTTTGGCGGGAGGGATTCCCCTGGTGACATCTCTACACTGGCCATCAGGAATTTTTGGCGGGTAGGACATGTACAGCAACGTCACTATTGGCCACTCTTGGTGACGTCACCGTGCTGAGGCTACCACGACACATGGTCGTTTTGACGGGTGGGATATGTGCCCAAAATACACTATTGGCCTTTTTAGTGGCATCATTTGCCGTGGCCTTAACGGCCTATAGTCGGGCTGTTCACAGACCTGATAACCTCACCAAGGGAGGCCAGGGGTTGAGTTTCAGCCCATGTCACTATATTGTGCGGCAAAAACTTTGTAAAAAAAGGGCTTGGAACCCATATGGGCTTCCCCACATGGCGCCAATGGGCTCCTTACCTGGATCCCACGCGGCACAGTACAGGAAAGGGGAGTACTTTCATACAGGGGGGTTAGCAGGGCCACCCTCAGCTGACGGCTACGCGTCACTAGCACTTGCAGAGCTACCAGAGTTACGAGAGCAATGGCTATGGGCAGCTGGTAGGGTCCCTAGTGTGATCGTTCTTCCAACTGTGTTCCTAATAAAATATACCCGAAAAACCGCAGTTTCGTGGTTATTTCTCTTGCTGAGGCATTACTGTTGGCAGTAATGCCTCAGTTTATTGAATTGTTTTCTCTAAGAGTAAAGCAGTAAGATAGAGAGAAGTCTGCGACGTAATCTCTCTCCTCCGCTTCTCTAGAATTTCTGACTGTATTGCTGCTGGAGAAAGTACCAACAGTGTGGATAGAAAAGTACCAAAACACAACAAAATGTACCAAATAGGCTCAAATTGATGTAAATATGCAAATAAATTCTTCATAGAATATTACTAATGTATGAAGAAAATCCCAACACAAATAGTACCAAGTTTGGTACTAAAGTACCAATTCTGGCAACCCTGACGGAGAGGCTGTAGTAGTTGTGATTGGCTAATTCCTTACTACGTCACTGGAACGTCATAAACTTCATGACGTCAGTAGCACTTATGAAAGTACTCTCCCTTTCCAGTACTGTACCACGCGGCTCCATTGTTGTTCGGGCACCTGTATCCAGGCACATACAAAATCTCATTAAAGAAAGATACAAGAAAATCAGAAAACTGTCGAGGGAAAATAATTTTTTTTTTTGCATGGCCGTCATTGGTCGAATTTAACTAATTAAATTGAATGAAAAGTGTTTTGTTTCCTTGCTCGCAGGTACACAAAACCTTTATTGTTTTAACTGCAGCCACGCCGAAAGAAAAACCCTCAATATTAGAGCGGTTCCGAGGGGTGACAAAATTGTCGCCTAAAGCTTTGTCCCGTTTCATTCCTCCCTCTTTCTATTCGTGCAATAAGAACAAAAGAGTGCAAGCAAAATATCTGCGGGGAATTTTTCGTTCTATTGATTCATTTCCTGTTGCGTGAGAGATAAAGGAGGATAGACTGCTACGTTAATTCATTCGTTACTCTGAAATTGCAGTGAAATAATAAAAATAAATAAAATAAAATTACTAATAACAATTGTGTAAGTAATAACAGTGATACTATTTTTAAAGCTCATTGAGTTCTAGAGATCTTCAAATACATACATTGATAAAAGAAGATAGCCTACAATGCTATTAGCAATAATAATGATAATGACAACAATACTCGGAATAGGAGGAAATTAGGACCCAAAAACGTGTACCAAGCGGCAGACATACGAGGTCGTTAGATCAGCATGAGAGTGATCATATATGTTCACTTACCCGGTAAAAGGTAAAAATTCTCTAACTGTACCGTTTCCTTTGCCTCTGTACCCAAACAACACAAAATTCAGCATAATATTCAGTGTACATTCCCTACTCTGTTCAGTGCTCCATCATATACCAAGGCTAAGTTCGTTCCGTGATATCATCATCTCTTTTATGCAAAGAATTCGCAGTTCTCGACAGAAAATTAAGTAGCTTTGGTTGTGGGCCTGAATTTTAACCCCAGTTTCTTGTTAAAAATTAGGCCAGCGCTTCGTGTTCCGTCAAGTTATTCAGGGAGGCCTCGCCTTCTGATTTCTGCGGTCAGTTTTAGGGAGATGAAATAATTTCTCTGAGGGATTGGCTTCCGCTTCACAGCCCGACCTGGCCGGCGAAAATAGAGCAAGACTTGACGGGCGGCGGCAGTGAAGACGTTCGGGAGACGTAGAATTTTGCGCCCTTTCTGATTCTGACCGTCGTTGTGGGGAATGTCGGGTATGTTGCCTTGTAGAGAAATTACAGTAGTATCATTACGTTTTATACCTACAAGAGGTATGCAGGAAATGGCGCATTCTACAAGACCAGTTGATGCGCCAGATTGTACGTGCACCAGTACCTTCAGGATGCTGCACCCTTAATATATTGGGCACTTCATCCAGGTGAGAAAAATGAATGGTTTATAATCATTATCATGTTTTCTTTGTTCTCGAACGCTCCCACAGTAAAACCCGGAATTATGTTTAGTGGGTATAATGGAATTCCTAGAACATAGATAAAAATAATGTCTCTGTGATTCTAACGTAGATCGAGGCGGTACCATGCCTGAATGAAGTAGGCTACCGGTATAACTAGTTCGTCGCTTGCAGGATATCCCTGGCTCAAAATAAATATGGGAATTCGAACTGTTACATTACCATCGCATGCTCTTCCAACCAAATCCAGCAGTGCCTTATCCACCTCCTCAGTGGACAGCGGCCATCCGCTACCAAAAATGTTTAACGGAAGGAGAGAACACAGCCACATTTCGCCGTATTGACCAGGAATTTTGTTGTTTTTCTTCCATAGCGGCTCCCTTCCAACCAATCGCAGGCTTCCAGCTCACCTTTCTCACCAATCGCTGGCTGCCAGCCTTTCGTGCAGCCAATCAGCGCGTCAACCCTGTCGGAAATTTTTGTTTCATGCTGATTTTCATAGCAGTTGCTACCTCCTTATATTAAACATTCTTGTTCGCTACTGCGCTGGAGAGGCCGGAAGTTCTTAACTCACGGCCAGGGTTGCTAATGCTATTTTTAAGAACACCCATGGTCTCTGGGAAAACTCAATCTTTGGCAGCCCTGGGTGGGGAAGGACTTATACACAGACACGCTTAAAAATTGTACATCCCTGCAGATATTCCACTAACCCTCCTATTTCTACTCTAATGACTGCGTCCTTATGTTGCAGCCACACTATGCAATCTTTCCTTTAACTTATGAGCTGGCGTTCAGCTAACACGTCGTCCTATTACACAGTGAATCTGTGTCCAAGATCCTTCTGGAAAGTACGCAAGTTGAACGACGTGCAAGCTGAACATCCGCTCATAAATATGCTGAACGTGCGATTGTGTAGCGTGGCCCAGGGATAGGAAGAGGCTCTCCTACATGGCCTGCGCCTTCTGGGCGAGATTTTTTTTTTGAGCCATCTGTTATTATGTTGTAATGTTGATGTGGTGTTGCTGTAGCGAATAACATGAGCAGAATACAACCTGGCTCACTGAGTTTCCTATAGTTCATATCTATATCCTCAGCAACAGGTAAAAATTGATGTTGCAAATATAGAGTTATATGTATTTACCTCCTCGAAGGAGGTTGGATTTTTATGGGAGTTTGTCTGTTTTTTTGTTTGTCTGTCAGTCACGAAGATAACTCACCACATGAATAGGTTTTATGTGCAGGTGTACACTATGCGTATATACTTATACATAGTGCATGTATCACAAATATATTTATATCACTTTCTTCTCATGCATGAACCTGCTTTCGAACAGAGCCTACGAGCTTGCAGGCCTCTCTATTGTTTCAACTTTCTTTATCAGCAAGTCTAGGTACCAGGGGCTGTACAGGACCTCGCTATAACAAGCTTCCGAAATCCCGAGGGGGCAGCATATAACACCGCCGACTCCTCTGACGTCCCTTTTGGACCTTACATGAACCAGGCAGCGGCGATCGCTTTCCGGTGCGTTCGGTCTATTTCCCTCTAAATGGAGTAGAGCCGAGGAACCGAAGCACAAAGGCTGCTTATGGGAAAGGACTAATACTGAACCTTTGCTACTGCATTGGCATCACTTGGTGACGTCACTGGCAACAATACGGGAAAAGTATAGAGAAGACCCTTGTTTGCTGTACACAATATGAGTAGAAGCGTCAAAACCTGCAAGGAGCTCCAGAATGTGATGCAGAATATACAGCAACGTGCGTAACACCTGAAAGCAACTCCAGAATGCAGCGTTGTCAGGAAATTTTTGGTACGTTCCATGCCTGCAAGAGTACACAGGTACTTGTGCAACGCCTGCAGGCAAACTCCAGAATGCGATGTAGTATCGGTCCAAAATTTTCGGTACTTTCCTTGCCTCCAACGAGTACAATGGCACGTGCGCGACGCCTGCAGGCAAAGTCCAGAATGCGATGCAGCGCCGGCCCAAAATTCTGGCCAGTTTGGCTTCCTATTGCTCGGAAGATCGAAGATAAAAGACAGCAAGAAGACGGACTGAGATGGTGGGCTGAGCAACCTGCAAA
>LQNS02278155.1:8106910-8118213 GCA_001587735.2 Parhyale hawaiensis
GGCCTGGTGTGTGCCTTACACGAACAGAGACGTTGTATTGGCAATATCATGCCTTTTTGGGCTTGAATTTGCGGTAGATATTCGGTTATTTAATGATATGAGAAAATCTTAAGTTTTAGAAGTAGTAGTGAGATAGCTCATGTAAGATTAAATTAAAAAATAAAGAATGACACAATTTGAGAAGATGTAATTTTTATAGATGCACATTTCTATTTTTATGCTGGAGTTATCGTCTTTGAGAGCGCGACTTCTTAAACTGTCTCCTCGGTAGCAAGTCATGAATTATTCTCATCTCTGCTTAGCCTAAGCGGCACCTGTCACCAGGTCGCTAAAACAGTAGCTGACTCATGATTGCGTGTCCAAAGCATGTAGTAGTAGTAGTACAAAATTTTACTAGTGCAGCAGGAACACAATGTCTATATCGCGCCGAACTATTCCTATAGTTTAACACAGTCTAGTGCGCCACTAGGGCGCGAAGTACTTGTTGCTAATTATTAATGATTTTGTCTCGGCCGGTAGGTCTCAGATTCTAAGTGGTTAGTGCGCTACTGACAGGAAAGAGGTGCAAGTTGTGCATCTCCAACCTCCAGGCACGGCTGAACGCTCTCGCTCAGCTACGCCGCGCAGGGGAAGGAAACAAAATACAAGAGGGTAGAAGTCTAGTGGAATATGTCGGCCTCCTCGATCAGCGGCCCACTTCTCGAAAGAGAAGGGGAAGTATTGAGAGCCTGCCTAACTTGACAAAACTAACTTTGTAAGCAGGAACTGCGGCAAGCTTCAACATTTTGCGGAGAAGGCACTAGGGACCCTTGGGGTCTTGAGGCCCAAACATGTTGTGGCAGGAAAGAGCCCGCCAGAATATACCCCTCATGGCACCCAAGCCATGCCAGCCTACCATTGCATGTTCTAATGCCGAGTACACACGATAGTCACAGCTGAATAAACTAACCCACATGAACGGAATACTTGCCTCCCCGTCCGTCACACGTGAGAATTCCCCGATAGTCAAATGACTTCGAGCTTAGTTCAGAATACAGCCTTTGTTATCGTTAGAAATTCAACAGCTTTCGCAACTAAATACAGCAAGCACGATAATGCCAGCCTCCAGCCTACATGTTACAGTACCCATTCCCTTAACAGTTATCATTATGTCGAAGTGTACGGTAAAATATCTTGAAAATAGTCACCTGTCTCGAATACGCGAGCAACCTCAGCCACCTAGATAGCGAAGCAGGCGGTTTGTTTACAAAATTTTGAGTATTTGACCAGCTAATCGCTGTCAAAAAAACAAAACATGCTCTATCCGTAAAATTCTGCGCAACACCACCATGAGTTTACATGTTTTTAGACGTGATTCAATTGTTAGAACTCTCATACTCGTTCTGTTGACTAGCGTGTGGCACCGCCTCAAGACGCCCGTATCATCGAGCTGCCGCCTAGGCCGTATGTATCTCTTTATATAAACCGTACCTAGCATTGCGGGTCGCAGTGTGTGCCTCTCATCGCTGTGGTATGTTGTGTCCTTCTTCGTAAACTACATGCAGCACTACTATTCATGGCCCTCTCAGAATCCTAAATAGATTCTATTGTTAATTTGATGAAACTATAAAAAAATGTATTCTAAGCAACACAAGAAGCCCATAATAGGAGTAAACTGTTGATGGTGATGCAAGGAATGTATGTATCTGCGATGATACAAATTCAACTCTATACTTAAGTCGTCGGGTGTGGGTGACAATCCCTGAATTTTAGGACACCAAAATGACCTAAAATTTATCAAAATAATTTTTATATTAGGATGAATTTTTGTTTTAGCTGGTGAGTGGATTCTTTAGAGCACTTATAATTTTTTTTTTTGCGGTCCAAGTGCTAATGAGAAAATATTTTATCGCAGTATCATAGGCTAGTCGTAGGTCCTATATGCTGAGAAACGTAAGCCATGCTGTTAGCCCGAAACAAGCACGCTTTAGCTTGCACTGCGAACGTCAAGGCAGGTAATAAGGGCCAGTGCACAGCACGCTGAGCAGATTTTAATACAACACCACATTTTAGTTTTGTCGCTGTATTTGTAAGGAGTTTACACCATGTACTGTGTAGTTTATTACTACTGTAGATCCATCATCGCTTAGCCCCCTCTTTACCACGACACGCTGCCGCATAATTACCTTCTAATTACCTAAGACGTCCCACTGAGCTATGGTGTAATGAAGGCCCTAGTAATAATTAACGAAAGCCTCTGAGAAGAAGCGACTCACTGGCATGAAGGAGACCTCAATAAGTGCTGCGCTGTCGTCGTCGTGGTACGTTGCTTTGATCCAAAGAAGCTCATTATAGGGCGATATTGTGAGTTGTTGAGAGAGATGTCGATAAAACATAATCAGTGTACGTACACGCAGAAAAGTCTGTTCTTTACGATTAAAAAACACCTGATTTCCTATCACTAACGAAGTAATATTTTAGCTATGCAAAACAAAAATAATTAATCGTAAAAAGACACTGTTGTTCATCACAGTGCTCTTGTTCACCTGTTGTTCATCACAAACGACAATGTGCATTGACTCAAATTCAAACGACAAGGTAGTTTACAGTTAACTAATTTTGCTTAATGGCAAGCAACCATTTTTCTGTGGGTAGTATGAACGTCGAGCGGAAATCGCGCAATGAATTGTTGAGGGAGATGCCGATAGCACATAAATAAGGTACGTGTTATGAATGTTGATGTTGAAAGTGTGTGATAAATTATGAAAGAGATATTTAATTGATAATTTACAATAATGGCAAGTATGATGAATATTGGTGCAGAAATTGTGTGATAAACTGTGCGAGAGTGAAAGAAAGAGAGAACTTGGTAAATGTAAAGTCAACTTTGACTGCACCCTCAACTGGGAAACCCGCACACACTAGTTCGTGCTGCGGACTTAGGCCCACTGGCCCCAGAAGAGTAAGTCCGGCTGCAGTCGACCAAGGGTCATCAAGAGCTATGGCGCCAATTTGACGGAAGATTCATATGACTCGCGACCTCCCCCCCCACCCCTTCATCTCTGAGGAGGGCAAGTTCCAACACGGTACAGTGAATGCGCACAACTGCCGAGTCAGCACACCTAGATCAGCAAAGAGCTTGGGGGCCTGGGTTGGCATCGAACCAGCGATACAAGGATTGCGAGCTGCGAACGTAAGCATGTTGCTACCGTGGAGGCATGCGCCTATCTAATCCTTGTAGATACTACAAAATGTTGACAGTTTATTAATGCTCTATATACCGTATACCAAAATAGATAATGATAAAGAATTGCGAATGGTCTGTGTGTGCATGTGTGAGAAAAAGATACATATATATATATATAGAGAGAGATGAATAACAAACATAAAAGAATCGCTGAATATATTGTCCCTAGAGATGCTGATATTGCTTGACAATTTGCGTGAGAGCGAGCTGATTTTCCAAATTGTTAATTAAGTCGTGTTCCTCATCTCCGTAGATTGTTTCCGTTATAAGACGGCTAGTTATCGATGTAAGTTGAGGAAACAATACCACGCGTACTTTAATGATTAACGCACTTTTAGAGTGCACTAAAGGCACATAGTGTCATGAAAACACGTCTATAGGCTGTACGCTAAGGTATTTTGAATAAATACATCGAAGTTTTTATTTGTGTCTTACATTATACAGTATTTCCTCCGCGTTGTACTGATGCGCGTCGTATGATAACAAGTTAAATTGTTTCATCAGCAGTAAGCTAAACACAGTTTAGCTTAGCGCTGCGTACCAGTGCAAAAGTGACGTCATTGTGACGTCCAGTGTCACAAGAGTGACGTCATTGTGACGTCCAGTGTCACAAGAGTGACGTCATTGTGACGTCCAGTGTCACAAGAGTGACCTCATTGTGACGGCCAATGTCACAAGAGTGACCGTCATTGCTAAGGCCAGTGTCACAAGAGTGATGTGATTACGACGTCTAGTCACGCAGGAGTGATGTCATTATGGCGTCTAGTCGCACAAGAGTGACGTAAGTTTGGACGAAAACTTTACCTTCGGTAGGATTTTCACAGAAATTTCACTACACAATTCCAACGAACGATCTGTTTTTATCCCTTACTACCCTTCACTGTACTATAGTATCAACTTACCAGCTTAGTGTTTACTAAAAAAATCATCTTCTCTCAGCAAAATTAGCAATTGGAGGGCTAATACGAGAAGTGTAGCAATTAACGCCTTAGATTATACCTGTGCGTTGCTGCACTAAACATATTCGCCCCCAATTAATGAACGGTTTCGAATTTGCAGCCATACCAGCCACAACGTAAATACTTTAAGAAGTATTTTGCGATTTCGTTTACTAAGCGCTTTATCGGAAATTGTTAGCGCAAAGCGCCTCTTACAAATCTACCAGTAACAACGGGACGAGATTGGCGGAAACATTGGAGAAACAATGAAAAACGCTCTTTCATTAGCTTTACAAAACTGTTGCACCATATTAGGCAGCGCTAACGTACCTCATATCAAATGTATCGGCAAAGCCTGCCTTTTCTATCGGGTGTATTTATACCCTGACCCGTTTTTCTCGCTAAAGCGATCTCCAATTAAGAGAAAAGCGCTGCCAGTAAACCTTCGCCTCACGTCCATTGTTTGCCGAAGCAAACAGCTTCCCCACCTTTTTTAATTTGGATATTCTTTGCTAATACAATCCGCGAATCTTCTGCTGAGAACCAGCTCTGTGATACAGATTAGCTATGGTCTCTGCTAGATAATGCCGGAGCATTGGAAAAAATGATTTATTTTGGACGCTGGAAGGTATTAAATGTTCCCAATCCCCGTAAAAATATTCTGAGGCAAGGATTGACTTTAGTTTCAGTGGAAATTTCCCAATTAAAATAAGACTCTGAAGTCTGTCCAATTATTGTTGAAGGCCAATGTACAGTCCACATCCACCAATATAATAAGACGCAGTTTGTTGATTGCTTGGTCGGTTTATCTCTCTGTGAAAGCCTTAATAGGAAAAATTCATGAATTGAAAAGCAAGGGATCCGCTGCGTCCCCAAACTTTTGAAATATCAGTACTTTATGACACTGGTATAATCACAACATGCCTTTATTTATTTATTTATTTATATATTTACTTATCCCCGCCAAGGAAGTTATTTTTGTCGAATTTCTCTGTCTGCTTGTTTGTCATAACTCAACAAGTTATGAATGTATCTTCTTAAAATTTGTAGGAATTGGTGAAAATGTTGAAAGCCACAGTTGACTTTGACTAAATTTTGATGATTATCGGTTAATCCGTTTGTGTGTTTAACTAATACTGTATTTATCAGAGTATAGTTCAAAAAGTTATGGACGGATCTTCACGGAAATTCCAGAAATTGATATTGCTGTTAAACTGCCAAAGGTACAAATGACAAAATTTTGGTGCTAATAAAAAAGAAATCAAAGTTTCGGAATCAATTTGAATTTTTAGTTAGCGTTGCCTTACTTAGCGGAGGTATGCGCTCTCAGAGTGCTCTAGTTTATTTATTTCATTATCTAATTTTGGAGCCCAATCGAATGTGTCCGTACTTTCTGTACAACCTTGTTATGAATATACCTTCTGGAAAAGAATATACCAGCTGAGGCACAACATAGTTTCCAGCGCCAGATTATACCTTCTTGACTAGAATATCTAAGTTACTGGGCCTGAACATACCTATCATACAGGATTCTAGTCACTCGATAAGAATATACCACTGGACTAAAATATACTCTAAGGACCAAAATAACCCGCCGGAAAAGAATTAACCCCCTAGAGCAAACTGTACCCCAATAACAAGAATATATACCCAAGACCATGATATATCTTCTAGACCATAATGTACCCATTGGACCAGAATATACACCTATACCAGGAAAGAAAAACTCCTGAACTACAAGATACAGTATATCCTGGACCAAAATATACTCCATTGGATCAGAATATATGACCAGGACAAAAATATATTCCCAGGACCAGCAGATACTTGGGCCAGATTATACCTCTTGGCCAAGACTGCACCTCCGGAGCCAGAATAATCCTAATTTGCAAAATATAGCCCCTGGACCAGAATACTATACTGCCTGTAGTAATAGTACAAACTTGAGTAGCGCATCAGGGACACACAATGTCTATATCGCGCCAAACTATTCCTGCGGTTTAGCACAGGCTCGTGCGCCAATAGGACGCGTTCTAAATTATCAATGATTTTTGTCTCGGCTTTTCTGCCGGTAGGTCTCAGAGTGTTCAGTGCGCTACTGACAGGAAAAAGGCGTAAGTTGTGCATCTCCTACTCCCGGGCACGGCTAAACGCTTTCGCTCAGCTACGCCGCACAGGGGAAGGAAACGAAATACAAGAAGATTAAAGTCTAGCGCGAAGAGGTCAGCCATCTCGCTCGGCAGCCCACCTTCCGAAACAGAAGGGGAAGGGTTGAGAGCCTACCTAAATTTACAAAGCTAATCCCGCCAGCAGCAACAGCGGCAAGCTGCAACATCTCCTGCGGAAAAGGCCCTCGGGACCCTTGGGTGTGTGAGGTCCAAATATATTGTGGCAGGGAAAAAGCCCGCTAGAATATACCCCTGAGGGCAATATGCTGCCTGGACCAATATATATTCATTAGACGAAAATACATCTCTCTACCGCGAATATTCCCAAAGCAGGAGAATAAACTGCCTGGAAAAGGTTCTCTTCTCCTACCCTAGAATTTAACCCCTTACCAGGCTATTCCCCCGCTCCAGAATATACATCCTGTACCAAAATGTGCCCAAGGACCAGAATATTCCTGCTGGGCAAGAGTATACTCTATGGACCAAAATGTATATTCTGGACCAGGATTATGGCTCCCGGATCAGAACATACCCATATAGAGTAGAATGCACCCCACTGGAAGAGAATATACTCCCCTTGACCAAAATAAACTCCCCTGATAAGAAAAAAAAAAACACTGGACGAGAATGTACCTCTGGACAAGAATATTTTACCTGGACCATGGCAAACTCGCTACCGTTCAGAGTATTGCGGACTCGCTACTCATCAGAGTATTGCGGACTCGCTACTCTTCAGAGTATTGCGGACTCGCTACTCTTCAGAGTATTGCGGACTCGCTACTCTTCAGAGTATTGCGGACTCGCTACTCTTCAGAGTATTGTGGACTCGCTACCCATCAGTGTATAGCGGACTCGCTTCTCTTCAGTGTACTGCGGACTTTCTATTCTTCAGTGTATGGCAGACTCGCTACCCATTAGTGTATTGCGGACTCGCTACTCTTCAGTGTACTGCGGACTTCCTATTCTTCAGTGTATGGCAGACTCGC
Organism: Parhyale hawaiensis; assembly: GCA_001587735.2. Taxonomy (NCBI): domain Eukaryota; kingdom Metazoa; phylum Arthropoda; class Malacostraca; order Amphipoda; family Hyalidae; genus Parhyale; species Parhyale hawaiensis. Next base: position 8,114,229 of record LQNS02278155.1, read on the forward strand.
TACCCATCAGTGTATTGCGGACTCGCTTCTCTTCAGTGTACTGCGGACTTCCTATTCTTCAGTGTATGGCAGACTCGCTACCCATTAGTGTATTGCGGACTCGCTTCTCTTCAGTGTACTGCGGACTTCCTATTCTTCAGTGTATGGCAGACTCGCTACCCATCAGTGTATTCTGGACTCGCTACCCATCAGTGTATTGCGGACTTCCTATTTTTTAGTGTATTGTGGACTCGCTACCCATCAGTGTATTGCGGACTCGCTTCTCTTCAGTGTACTGCGGACTTCCTATTCTTCAGTGTATGGCAGACTCGCTACCCATTAGTGTATTGCGGACTTCCTACAGTTCTGTGTATTGCGGACTCGTTACCCATCAGTATACTGCGGACTTCCTATTCTTCAGTGTATGGTAGACTCGATACCCATTAGTGTATTGCGGACTTCCTACCCTTCTGTGTATTGCGGACTCGCTACCCATCAGTGTACTGCGGACTTCCTATTCTTCAGTGTATGGCAGACTCGCTACCCATTAGTGTATTGCGGACTTCCTACCCTTCTGTGTATTGCGGACTCGCTACCCATCAGTAGACTGTGGACTTCCTATTCTTCAGTGTATGGCAGACGCGCTACCCATTAGTGTATTGCGGACTTCCTACCCTTCTGTGTATTGCGGACCCGCTACTCTTCAGAGTATTGCGGACTTCCTATTTTTTAGTGTATTGTGGACTCGCTTCCCATCAGTGTATTGCGGACTCGCTACCCATCAGTGTATTGCGGACTCGCTTCTCTTCAGTGTACTGCGGACTTCCTATTCTTCAGTGTATTGCGGACTCGCTACCCATCAGTGTATTGTGGACTCGCTACCCATCAGTGTATTGCAGACTCGCTACCCATCAGTGTATTGTGGACTCGCTACCCATTCTTCAGTGTATTGCGGACTTCCTATTCTTCAGTGTACTTCGGACTTCCTATTCTTCAGTGTATTGCGGACTTCCTATTCTTCAGTGTACTGCGGACTTCCTATTCTTCAGTGTACTGCGGACTTCCTATTCTTCAGTGTATTGCGGACTCGCTACCCATCAGTGTATTGCGGACTTCCTCTTCTACAGTATTGCGGACTCGCTACCCGTCAGTGTATTGCAGACTCGCTACTCTTCTGTGTACTGTGGGCTCATTACCCATCAGTGTGTTGGCAATCCAATGCCAATTTTTGACGCCAATGTCGAATAACGGACACAGATGAACATATTTTTTTTGCCTGCCTTATGAAATGTTGGGCATATTTTTTGATGAAGCACTGTCAATTTAAAAGTTATGAAGCATACATGCGATTATTTTCAAACGATTAACAGGAAGATTTAGCTGCTTTTTTTTTAAGCTCGAAAATAGAAGAACAAAATACAGTAGGTTTATTTTTAACTGTCAGTCACAAACTATTGAGTGCACAGTATTTATTGAGGGATTGTAACAAATTTCAAAGCAGAAGAACAAAAGAAATGAGTTTCTCTATTTGAGAAGCCAACGGGAAAATTAATCAACGAGACCACCAGCTTGTGCTACGGTCTGTGACGGATGCTGGGGTGCCCAATATTTGTATGAAGCGCTAGCGTTTTCTGTCTAGAATTTGCCAGGAAAAACATCCTGAAACTAATGATTCTGTCCTCGTTTTTAAAACAGTGAGGCGAATTTGAAAGACAGGACATTTTGTTCAACATTGTGGATAGTTCTGGCTACTATATAAAAACATCCTAGGACTTGTTGTGTGCTGTCGGTATAGTCAGACTACTGGTATAAGAACCTCCCTTCGGGGAGAAGTTAATTTTTATTTATTAGAGTTCACAACCCAGGGAAAAGACGTTCAATGGCCGGTTTTAGTTGTGGGTACTACGGGATATGATTAAAATGATCTATACCCAACGAATGCTGTTGGTGGTGGGTAGCTACAAAGTGTATGTTATATGCATTTTGGGTAGCTCTGAGTGCTACAGATATATTGAGAGACTTCTTACTGTATTTAGGTAAGGATGTGCCGATGCCAGAAATATACAGCTTGTCTTTCAGAGTTTCACTAATAGAAAAAGACTAGGTAGAAAATGACGTCTATCTTAGATCGCGATTCGATTCATGTAAACAGTATATTAAGTAAAGACACAGGCACATATATATAAACAGTACAACAACTTCTTACTTTTCGGAAAATTAGTACTGAGAGTGAAGTGAAATGTAAAAAAAAAAAAACAGTCAAGGGTAAATTGTAAGAGTGTATTTTCTCTTTCTGCTATCTTAAATAAATGCTGTATAGCTCGTTATTTAAAGTTAGCGGTAAACTTGTTACTATGATATGCTTCTAAATACTGCGTTATGAGGTTAATAAATGCCTACACATACAAATAGCAATTTATATACCTATTTGATATGAATATACTATGCATAGTTTTCCAATTTTAGATTTTTGAAGAGTGACTTTGCTCCATTCAGACTCATATTTGCATCTAACGCAGCAACCTTACTCACTGCTCTTGTATCCAATTAAGTGTGCAACAGTGTTTCCATCTCATGGATAAATGAATGGCGTGGGTGAAATATTTTTTCGCAATGTCTGTTGAAACACACTATGCGCAACCTTTTACTTTGTCTTCATTTTTCTTAATGCAACGCACTGTTGCTTCAAGTAAGTCATCTGTAGCAATTTCCAGCACTGTCTTACCTAGTTGAAATTGATTGAGAACGTTTTTAGCTCGGTTTTAATATTATTTTTGCTTTTTTCTTTTTACGTGGACATTTACTTTCGCTTCTGTAAAGCAGAGTTGAAACGATCAAAATATACTGACAGTAAAAGCACCGACAGTATCGGGTACTGACAGTATCGAGAACTCTCAATCAACAATATACTGTCAGTATTTCCATCAGTAGTTGCTTAGATTCCGTAGGAAGAGGTTGATGCTCTTTGCTCTATTTGCTTAAATGAAAGACAAAACAAACAAACAAACAAACAAAAAAAAAAAAAAGGTTTGCGCTGCAATAATTGCTTTGTTAGAGGAAAAGAGGCAACATCAAAAGAAATGGGTGAAGGAGAGGATTCAAAACCATAAGATGTACATGCACGTTAATTTATTAAATTAAATAAAGCTTACGAAATTGGAAGACTTTTACACGTAGGCCATAGACCGCAACAGTAGGTACTTGACTCTTAAGCTGCGTTCACACCTTCAGTATTACTGACGGTATTCAGGAATACTGTCAGTATACTGAAGGTGTGAACGGCATACTGATGTACTGATGGAAATACTGTCTAGATCAAAAGTGCTCAGAAATCTCATCAGTATTTTGGCAAAAAAACGTAGAGTAACAGCAAGTCTTTCATCAGAATGCTTTTTCTCTGAAATGCGAGTCTTTCTTGGTAAGTGAGGGTCTCAAAATAAATAGAAGTTTATCATAGATATCTTCATTAATTCGGAAGTAATTATAGAAGTCTTCCTTGTCAGTGAGTTTTATTTCACTTAAAAGATTTACATGTGTATATATTTCACGTTTTGAGATCCATTCCTTCACCCATTTCTTTCGATTTTGTCTCTTGTTTCCTAGCAAAAGAATTAGTGCAGCACAAAATTTCTTCTCGTCTTTCATTTTCCCTGCAAAGAGCGATCAGTTACACGTGCCGCTTGCCAGAGGCTATGCAGCTACTGAAGGAAATACTGACAGCATCTTATTGATAGTGTGAACTCGATACTGTCAATACCCGATACTGTCAATAAAAATACTGTCAGTACATACTGAGGACATCAAGTGATTTACTAATTCGTAAGATAAATAAAAGAGCCAAGGTAACTGAAGCAATCATAGAAGATTAAAAGATCTATTAAAACTTTGTAAACGTTTCGGGATCTATCCCATCATCAGTACTCTGAAATAAGTAAAGAATACAAGAAAAATTAAGGCCAATACTATCAATTTTCTAAACATTGGACAACAAAGATCAGTAATCTAA
>LQNS02278155.1:8143313-8157487 GCA_001587735.2 Parhyale hawaiensis
ATTCCCGTTCGTTTTTTCCATCGTGTGTGGATGTTTGGAATGGTCTTGATGGCTCTGTCTTTGCTGGTGCTGGTATTGGCAGCTTTAAACGATCTGTACACAGAGCTATTCTGTGATCTAGGATCTTCTTCTTTTTCATTCTTTTGTTTTCTCCACCCGCTGGGATGGTTGCGTGGGGGTTTGTAAACCTCATGGAGTTTCTCCTTTCCTACGTCTCCAGCCTGGTGTGATTTAATAATAATAATAATAATAATAATCTCCAACTCCCGAGCACGGCTGAACGCTTTCGCTCAGCTACGCCGCACAGAGGAAGGAAACGAAATACAAGAAGGTAAAAGTCTAGCTGGAAGAGGTCAGCCACCTCGATCGGCAGCCCACCTTCCGAAACAGAAGGGGAAGTGTTGAGAGCCTACCTAACTTTACAAACTAATCCCGCCAGCAGCAACAGCGGCAAGCTGCAGCATCTCCTGCGGAAAAGCACTCGGGACCCTTGGGTGTGTGAGATCCAAATATATTGTGGCAGGTTAAAAGCCCGCTAGAATATACCCCTGAGGGCAATATGCTGCCTGGACCAGCATACATTCTTTAGACGAAAATATACCTCTTTAACGCGGATATTCTCCAAGCAGGAGAATAAACCGCCTGGAAAAGATTCTCCTCTCCTACCCTAGAATTATCCCCTTACCAGGCTATTCCCCCGCTCCAGAATATACACCCTGAACCAAAATGTGCCCAAGGACCAGAATATTCCTGTTGGGCAAGAGTATAGTCTGTGGACCAGAATTATGGCTCCCGGACCAGAACATACTCATATAGAGTAGAATGTACCCCACTGGAAGAGAATATACTCCCCTTGACCAAAATAAACTCCCTTGAAAAGAAAAAAAAAAAAAAATGCTGGATGAGAATGTACCTCTGGACAAAAATATTTTTTTTTCCTGGGCGATGGCGAACTCGCTACCGTTCAGAGTATTGCGGACTCGCTATTCATCAGGGTATTGCGGACTTCCTACCTTTCAGTGTATTGCGGATTCATTACTCTTCAGTGCATTGCGCACTCGCTTCCCTTCAGTGAATTGCGGACTCATTACCCTTCAATGTATCTATTGCGGATTCGGTACTCTTCAGTGTAATGCGGACTTCGTACCCTTCAGTGTATAGCGGACTCGCTACTCTTCAGTGTATTGGGGGCTCATTACCAATCAATGTGTTGCCAATCCAATACCAAGTTTTGACGCCAATAATTGCGAATAACGCACACAGATGAACATTTTTTTTGTGTGCCTAATGAAATATAGGGCATATTTTTTGACGAAGCGGTGAATTTAAAAGTTACCAACTATACATGTGATTATTTTCAAACGATTAACAGAAAGATTTAGCTGTTTTTTTAAGCTCAAAAATAGAAGAACAAAATACAGTAGGTTTATTTTTAACTACCAGCAAGAAACTATTGAGTGCAAAGTATTTATTGAGGGATTGTAGCAAATTTCAAAGCAGAAAAACAAAAGAAATGAGTTTCCCTATTTGAGAAGCCAACGGGAAAATTAATCAACGAGACCACCAGCTTGTGCTACGGTCTAGCTGTGACGGAGGTTGGGGTGCCCAATATCTGTATGAAGCGCTAGCGTTTTCTGTCTAGAATTTGTCAGGGAAAACATCCTGAAACTAATGATTCTCCCCTCGTTTTTAAAACAGTGAGGCGAATTTGAAAGACAGGACATTTTGTTCAACATTGTGGATAGTTTTGGCGACTGTAGAAAAACACCCTAGGACTTGTGTGCTGTCAGTATAGTCAGAATACTGGTATAAGAACCTCCCTTCGGGAGAAGTTGATTTGTATTTATTATTATTCACAACACAGGGATTTTCTCAAGAGCTATTATGAACATGTCCAGACACGGTCATGCAGGCAAGCGCCCAAGTGCGGCCCCGCCGTATCCAAGATACCTTCTCCGCAAGAAAAATGTTGGGTACATTGAAATTTTTTCTTCCGTAGTAGAAAGGGGACAAGAATAGCTCTTCAAAAAATCCCATTTTTCCATTGCCGACTTTTGGCCGCCAGCGTCAGACCTTAGAGTCAAGTATTGTTGCGGTCTATGCCCAGGCTAACATTTTTCCAAACGAAACTTAAATAAAGTGTAACATAAATAAAATAGCACCCTTCGTAGCCTATAATGAAAGTAACTAACATTTTTCAAATGAAACGCAAATAAAGTGCTACATAAATAAAATAGCATCCTTTTCATCACTATTAATGTAACTAAAAGTTTGCCATATGAAATATGAACAAAATGCATTTCTATTTACTAGTTTCCATCAATTCAAGAATGCCCAAATACTGATGAGATTTCTGAGCACTTTTGATCGTGTTAGTATTTTCATCAGTACGCCGTTCACACGATCAGTATACTGTCAGTATTCCTAAATACGGTTAGTAATACTGATCGTGTGAACGGGCCTTAATTACAATTGATTTCTTTCATTATATGTATAACCTATTTTAACAAAACAGATTATAGAGGCTAATCTAACAACGAATTTATATGACGGTTTACCAGTGATTACTATAAACGCTTGTTCCACGCGTAGTAAGTAGTAATATTTCTCTGAATAAAATTTATATGACGGTTTACCAGTGATTACTATAAACGCTAGTTCCACGCGTAGTATATAAGTAGTAATATTTCTCTGAATAAAATTAAGTACGGAGTGCACGACTGCAAAAAATGAGAGGAGCAATTGTGCCAGCCTCAGTTTACCTGAGATCGTGTTTGCCACTCCGTGGTGAGGCTTGCCAAAGCAGCGGCAACGCGAACCAGTGTATCTACGCCGTGCAGGGCCGGTTTGGAGGTTACAGAGCAAGACCTCCAACACTGAGCCTGCACACAATCTGAAAGTAAGATGTATCGGGACGTAAAATCATGAGTAAAAAAAAAAAAAACTGCGAAAAGTAGAAAGATCTACTGTATTTATAGATTACTCTTGTCTCATTCAAAGTATAAAAATGTTGTTAGTTAGGACGCTGGTTTTACTTCTCACATGCAAAAATGGTTTAAGTTACGACGTTTGTTTTAATTACCTCCGCCAAGGCGGTCATGTTCTCGTCGTGATTGTCTGTCTGTCTGTCACCAAGATAACTCAAAAAGCTTTGAACCAATTTCGACAAAATTCACAGGGATTGTTAGGTATGTTAAGAGAAACGGATGTTTAACTTTTGGTGAAGATATGTCCATCCAGTTGTTCGTTTGTCTACCTCTTTTTTCTCAATGCCATAACTCAAAAAGTTATAGATGAATTTTTATGAAATTAACATGAGTCGTTATGTACATAACAAAAAATAAATGACCAAATTTTGTTAATGATCCGTTTGTTCGTTCGTTCGTTTGTCACTGTTTTTAATTTCATGTTTGTTAGCACAATAATTCAAAAAATAATGAATAGATCTTTATGAAATTTATAGGATTTGTTAGTAATGTTAAAAGACATGAATGATTAAATTTTTGTGCAGATCGGTTCGTTCGTTTGTGTGTTTGACTCATGTTTGTCATGACGTTTGATAGCAGTATAACTCAAAAAGTTATGAACGGATCTTCAAGAAACTTGCACAAGCTATTATTACTATCAATAGACACAAGTGATTAGATTTTGGAGTTTATAGAAAGAAAATTATGGTTTCAGAGCCAAATTAATTTTCTTTGCTACCGTTGCCTCGCTTGTCGGAGGTATGCGCTTTCAGAGTGCTCTAGTTTTTATATGCAAAAGCAATTTTAGTTACAACGTCGGTTTTACTGTTTATATATTTATCTATACATATATTGACGCTCATATGAAATTAAAGAAAAGTAAGCTACGTTTCACGGTTCGAACACAAACACAAATAATTTTAAGTAGAACACGAATATCTGTAAAGGGAGGGACTCTCAAGAAATGCCTTCTGCTCCGTACGGTGCGTTGCTTTTAAGAAGACCATGGCGGGCTGACATGGCTCGCCATGTATGCTCATTTTAGAATTCATGACAAGCTGCTCTGCACATTTTCAATGCGAAAAAAATAGAGTAAGAGACTGCAAGGGAAACTGCAACAAAAGTGGGCAAACAACGGGGAAGTCTATTTGCAAACTTCTCCGACCTCTGACTCCATCCAGTCTGAACTTGTACAAAAGAAAGACAAGACTCAACTCGGAGTAAGTCGGAGAATAAACATCAAGCTGTCCGGTGAAGAACTTTGTGTGACAGCAAATGTGTTCTGCAGAACAGATTCGGATTTCTGTTGCTTTTTGTCAGAACATAAGTTTTTTTTATGTGTGTTTTTCTTTTGTGTCTATAACTGGTTTAAGTTAGTCTATCTTTTAATAAAGGCAGGTTGCCGTCCTACCTGCTGCAAAAGTTGCTCGCGTCTGAACAAATCAATGCATTGTAATAAAGGCTTACTGCATTGGCAGTAGTGAAACAATAAGCGGATGGAAAGAAAAGCAGTAATATTTAAATTTCCACCTGAGAAATTGCCTTGAAATTTAAAAATTTGAACTGTGTGTAGGTTGTATGATATGCATCATCCGTGTGAACTTTCGACAAGAGTTGCTGGAAAATTTAGGTATTTTCATGAATTATTTTCAATATTCATTGATTAATCATACAATATTCATTGATTAATCATACAATGTATGTAGTTGTTCATACTAGACAGGCTGCTGTTTGTCTAAGACAGATTTTGGCGAATGAACAAAAATATAAATTATGAGTACAGTAAACCTTTACGTTTATAGATACTGACATCTACAGAACTTGAAAAGCACAAGACCATACACGCAGAAAAATAGTCGTTTGCCATTAAGCAAAATTAGTTAACTGTAAACTACCTTATCGTTTGAATTTGCGTCAATGCACATTGTCGTTTGTGATGAACAACAGGTGAACAACAGCGTTGTATAACAGTGTCGTTTACGATTAATTATTATTGCTAGTAGCTAAGAAACCAGGTGTTTTTTTTTTATCGTAAAGAACATACTTTTCTGCTTGTAAGAAGTCGAAACAATGTTCTTGTTTAGAAAAGCGACTAGTATCTGAACTACTATATGCTAGGGTCCCTTCGAAAACCCTCAATTCTAAGCCTAGCACAACCTCAAGCTGCAAGAGCATAACAACCATTGAGCCAAGGCTCTTCTAGCTTGAGCCTGAACGGATATTGTGGCCACGCACACGGTGCTGTTGCCAATACAGTCTCACTTTCGCTTCGCTATAAGGAGCCTAATATCTATTTTTCACACACTGACACTAAATGCTATTCAGAACACTGATACGGTGCAAATGTCGATGTATTTAGTTTGCCCTAACGCTTGCTGCAAATTATCGTTGTTTTTTTTACTGATCGTATCGACGAAATGCACTGTTTCTTGTCGTGTTTCTTTTATTCAAAGGATTGTTAACGACAGCTCTGGTTACTGGGCATCCACCAGTCTTACCGTTTCGACGTTGGTTCATGGTAAGCACGCAGGTTAATGCAGTTAACTTACCAATATCAAATTATGAACCCCAAACACATTTTTTACACTATTGAGTATGTAATACGAATTATACCTTGTACTTCAGATACAATTTCGCCAAACTATGGTACATTCCAAGTGCATCTTGTTAACGTATTTGCTCTTAATGTATCTAGCTGCCTCAAACACAATGCATTCCAAGTGTATTTTCTTTGCAAATGTTACTTTTGATTTAATATGCCTTGTAAATAGCATACGACACTGTGCAAATGGACTCTTTCTGCATACGTAGTTATCATTAATTCACATGTCTTAGAGTAGAATCCGTACTTCAGACGCGTCGTTACCATTGATTTATTCGCCTTACGAATAGCATTCCCGGAGTGCAATTACTGAGCGTGTCGTGTACAAGCAGAAATTCCAGTTAATTGTCAGAATCTTCATCAGTGCAACGATTCGAAGCAACACGTCGCTGGATTTCACATAGGGCAGAGAGAGCACTGCCGAGTGCTGCTGCAAGAGAGCAACGGATTAAATCCGGAGCAAATTGACTCTATTTAGCTAACTCCCGAGCGCTAATGCTTCTTTTCTCGTCAAAACAAAAGACGGTGCGTAGAAGTGCTTGGATGAAGCGGAGAGTGGCGCAGTGCAGAGAATGAGAGGGGCTGTGCAAAGTGCATCTTTTGCTTTCATTTGTGATGACTTCAAGGAAGGGATTGTCCGTTATGCTACTAACAATGGTCGGGCTATGCAGTATTTAATGCATTATCTTACTGCAACAGAGCATTCTGCAAATTGAATGGATATACGCATTCTACACCGGTGTGTGTGTGTTAAACTGTGTTTGTAAAGGTGAACGTGTGGGTTAGGTTTTGTGAGGTACTCAGTTGCTGCTCAGTCCAGCATATTGGGTACTTTAAGCATATGGAGTACCACTGTGGACTACCTCCTAGAACCGTGGTGTAATTACAGGATATTCCTTACTTAGAGTCAATCTATAATGACGACGCTCAGTAAGGCCAATCAGAGGTTGACGCTAAGTAAGGCCAATCAAAGATTGATGCTAAGTAAGGCCAATCAAAGATTGACGATAAGTAAGGCCAATCAAAGATTGACGCTAAGTGTCGAATAGCTAACCAACAATGAGCTCTCGAGACCGAGAACCTTGTAGGTTAGGTAAGCAAGGACTGGTTCTGCTACTATCCTAATATACGTCATTAGAACACTAGACAAGCCAGTCCTTGCCTCCTAACCTACAAGGTTCTCGACCTCGAGAGCTCATTGTAGGCAACCTTCCTAGTACTAGGGGTGGTTGGTCGGGTGCGGCGGGTGGGCCGTTTAAAAGAATGCACCTCACAAAACCTAAGCAGCTAGGCGCGTCTATGCATGCAGGATACAATATGTTTTAAATCATATTCCTAATGCAACAGAGCAGTTTGCAAATTTTTTGTATAATGTAATGAATAGCGGTGGGTGCAAGTTTGTATAGGTGTATGCGTGCAGGATACAATATGTGTTAACTTTTGGTGTTCTTATACACTCTATTTATGTGTAGGTGTGTTTGAAAGTGTAAGTGAGTGAGACTTGGAGTACTAGACTATTAGCTAGTTTATAATTACAGACTCCAAAGCAATAACCGATTTCTTAACACGCTACGAGTAAAGCTATCCATCAATTTGAGCGTTTAACAATATTTAGTAATGAACATATACATTGTGATAAAAAAGTATTAGATGCATATTGCTTTATTTTGTCAGTGCTGTAGAAAGACTTTCTACTTGCAATTTTTAATTGATTCATTTATCTATTTTAATATTGTACGTCTCTATATTTGTAAAAGAAAAACTAATAAATATTTGCTCAAAATACTATTTTAAAAACTATGAAAACAAATAAACTGAAAGAGTTATCCCAGGACTTGCGCCAACACATCGACGATCGTCATAAAAATGAAATGGCTATCGTAATATATGCAAAGTTCTGAATCAATCAATGCTGTTGAAATGAATGGAATTCGAAGTGTTGTCATGGCCAAGTCAGTCTCTAAATCTCAGCGCAATCAAGAATTCATGGAAACATATAAGACGGAGATCGATGCGAGGAATCCACAAAATATTAAAGAATTGGAGGAGTATTGCTTTGATGAACGGGTCAAGATTCTTAATTCTCTTTGTAAATGAATGTCGAACAACTACGGCGAGTGGCAAAGAAGTTATTTATTTAAACACCGTAACGATTTTTGCAACAAAATATTAACTGATGCTATCCAATGCTTCTGAGTTTTTGTATTTGTTATTGTGTATATTTTTGGTAGAGATTATTTGCAGACTTCTTGTTAGAACTGACCAGGCATGTAAAATTAAAAAATATACAAAAATCGGTAAAGGTTAAAACGTTTTACTGTAGGACGGACTGACTAAATTCTATCAATTACTTTTTTGCGTGTGTATGCGTTCTCCTCTACCGTGCGTCTCAGAAAAAAAGGTAATCCAAGCTTAATAACTCATTATTTGAATTTTGCTCTACTCATACATATTTAGAAGCCATGGTAATAAAATTTAGAACAAGAGCTTTTTCAAATGAGACAAGTACGCGCCTTTTTACCCTACCGGATAGATAAATCACAGCTACATAAACTCAGAAGACATTCTAAATTATCCGATAAATAAACTTATGTCATCGAAACTGCAATGGTGCAGTTCATGATCCTTTTCACTGGTGCCCCTTTACTGTTATTATGCCTTTGGCTGGAGTAAAAATGTTATTGTGAATTATTTTTATTCTCTGTATCCAGAATACCGTACCCTGTCCTTGAAAGTAAGTGTAAAAGAAGCTTGCACCTTCTTTCAAGATGGCGCTGCAGACAACGGAGCAGAGGGTTTTCTTGGTGAAGACATTCCACGAAACAAAAAGTTTGCAACACACATAGGATGCTTTCCAAGAACAATTCAGAGAACGAGAGTCACCAGCAAAGAAGATAATCTGGGCCAAAGTCAAGAAATATGAAACCTCTTGAACCAGTCTTAATAGGCACAAAGGTCACTCAGGAAGGCACAGGACAGCGAGATCTGCAGCAAACATCGAAGCAGTGAGGGAGCAGCTGACCGAACATCCAAGACAGACAAGTGCAAGACGGAATGGAGTTGGATTATCTCGAGCAAGTTTCAACCAAATCACTCGTCTGGACCTGCATTTCCATCCATATCGTATCCACGTTCGACACGAACTTCTGCCACCAGATTTTCCAAGACGTCAACACTTTGCGGAGTGGCTTTTGGGCCGTTGTCGCAGAGATGCTTAATTCCTACGTAATTTCTTGATTGGTGATGAAGCTTGCTTTGCACAACGTTTTGCATTATGCCCCAGCTGGGCAAAATCCAGAATTCAATTTTGATCGGAGCATAAGCAGGGAAAAAATCACACTTTAGATTGGAATATGCGGCAACGGATTACTCGTTGGACCCTTTTTCTTTGAGGCTAATGTGGATGGCCAAGCATATCTGCAGATGATCCAGCAAGAGGTCATTCCCCAGATGCAGATGCACTTCAGGCGTCAGCAAAANNNNCTGCAGATGATCCAGCAAGAGGTCATTCCCCAGATGCAGATGCACTTCAGGCGTCAGCAAAATGGCGTGTTCCGCTCTGTTTGGTGGGCACAAGACGGGGCACCAGCTCACCGCGGCATCGCTGTCTGTCATCTCCTCAGAGCAGTTTTCAAGGATCGTGTGGTATTGCACCCCCAGGTCACCTGATCTCACCCCCTGCGATTTCTTCTTGTGGGGGTATCTGAAAAACACAGTTTACACCACAGTACCACGTAACCTGGAGGATTTGCTGGATCGAATTCGCAGAGAAGTGGATGATCTCAAGAACAATCCAGACATGATCATGCGAGCAGTTGGTGACATGCGACGGCGATGTGAGCTTTGCTTGCTTAGAGGAGGTGGCCATATCGAATCGTTAGGCGCTTAAATGTTAGAGATTAACAACAGTTGTACCTTTATCATGTTTGTATCAATGAGTATTGGTACAAAGTGTTTTTATCAATGATTAATCATATCGAAGTCCATATCAATGAACTGCACCTATGCAGTTTCGATGACATAAGTTTATGTAGCTGTTATTCATCTTTCCGGTAGGGTAAAATGGCGTGTACTAGTCTCATTTGAAAGCTCTTATTCTAAATTTTATTACCATGGCTCAAATCTAAGTACAAAGACTATGCTTTAGCACATAGCAATAATCTCACTAAGATGCAGTAGTTTTGAGTGTAATATGAACAGCAACATTCTTCTGAATGGCATGTTTTGCGATATAGTTATTATTCTTTCTAAGGTGCAATAATCTTGAGTGTAATGGGAACAGCTACATTCTTATGATGGACATTTTTGCAATATAGTTACTATGTTACCTTTTTAATTACAGTAGACTGGTAAATTTTGAAGAAATGTATATAGTATACATTAGGTTAAGGGTGTGCAATTATTTTGGTCTAAGTATAGAAGCAAGTTTCATTTAATATTGTTTAGGATTTAAACCACATCTAACATAGATGGTGAACCGCTCCTATACTGTATATGTGTGAAAGCTCATTCAACAGCCATCTGTGTTGCTCGTCTTCTTCTTGTAATTCGTCTATAATTGGGCCAGCGCTGCAGCGTTTACCTTACCTGCTGGCATTGTTATTTCTGTCTCCAACCTTTCTGTTGTAGGTCGGTAGACGCATTTTATAGCGGCCTGCTAGTAATATTTGACGTAGCTCAAGATATTTGTAAGTGAGTGACGGTATTGGTTTAATTTTGTGAGCCTACTCAATTGTGTTAGGTATACTATTGTTGCAGCAACATCGGGTGGGAACTCATTAGCCATCTCTAGAAAGTATTAGAACTATTGAGGGAGGTTTGTGTTTTGTGCAGTAGCTTCGGAGAAATGAATCATACCTACAGAACCAATTTTATTTTGCAGTGAACATGTAACCTACTTAGGAGTACTTTTTTTTAACGATTAGATTTTTAGTCCATTTTTATAGGCAATATTTTACTCAATCGTAAGTTTAATGTGCGACTTATCTTAGATTATTATCTTTAAATTATTGTCATCTAGCCTCACAAGCGAGAATATCGCGTTTAGGAGGTTCGTTCTCGTTTTAATAGTGAATTTCTAATTTGTTATATCGAAGTTGTAAAGAGAACAAATAAAGGAGTAAATATATATGAGTAGAGCAGAATTCAAATAATAAATTATTAAACTTGGATTACCTTTTTTCTGAGATACCCTGTACCTACTGAGCCATGTACAACACTGTCAGATGCAGGTATGCTGCTATAGCGGAAGGTATATATGGGTTGTGGCCTCGGAAACGCTTTAGCCTACTGTTAGAAGAAACAAATTATACCGCAACTTTAAAAACATTTTTTGGTTTCAGAAGAATGTGCCACTAAGCTGAGAACGATTTCCCTTTCATGCAGAGAGATGTTCTGCAATGTTGATAACGTAATATCGTTCATAGAAGTGTACTAGAAAAGTTATCATTTTTGAGAACGTTCTGCCATTCACCGTAGATTATCACACTGCTATATGTACAGTCACCTTACCCCACATAACGACTGGGCAGCCTACATGCACTAGTTCGTGTTGTAAATAAAGCTCTGAAAAGGTTCAAGAAGTGCACCGGCTACTGTCGATCAAAGATCGTCAGAGCTATTACATTAATGCCAGAAGATTTGCATGATAACTGCGACCTCCCCCCTACACCATCCACATTTTGGTCAAGTCACTACATTCACAACCACATATAAACATCGTAAACGCCGACGCTGCTTCCTGAGCATCAAGGCTCTGCCTCCTCAGCTGGGAATAGAACGACTGAACTCCAGATAACGAAAAAGGCAGCTTTCTTAGCTACTGGGCCATCGTAAGGATTAAGGAAAAAATTGTATCTTTCAGATGAGTATACCAGAACACGTGAAACGTCCTGTATTTTAGAAGAATGTACCGTAACGTCTTTGAATCGTTCTGTCTACTAAAGAAGTGTACCACGACTTACACTGTTCTACTGCATATGGGAGGGAAGTACAACTGTGGAACTAACTATAGTCCAGATGCATGTACTCGCACTGCATTACTTGGAGCATTCTGTCTATAAAAGGAAGAATCACAGCGTTCACAATGCTCTACCATTAACAAGCAAGTATATATCGCACCGGTAGAAACATTACGATAATCGGAAAAATGTACTGTGGGGTTTAAGGCATACTCTTTTTCAAATGGAATTATAATTACACCACAGCGTCGAGAACGTTCTACCATTCACAGGAAGTACCACGGAACTGTTAAAGTATGGAAGCGTTACATTTTTCAGAGGAATGCACTTATAAAGGAACTAGTGGTCCGGGCCGTCATTATAAATGACGGTAGAAAATTAGCACCTCGGGGAAACCCCCATCTGTCTCCTGTGCTTAGTATTGTTCAGAGGCTTCTTTAATGAAAATTCAGCATTCTGCCCGGAGCGCCCAAGTGCGACCCCCGTATCCAAGATACCGTCTTCGGCACCTGAACATGTCCAGACACGAACATGTTGGCGAGCTCAGNCCCCGTATCCAAGATACCGTCATCGGCACCTGAATTTTCTCCTATCTTATTCCCATAGAGCGTGACAGGGAAGATATAAATATATAAATAAAAACACGACGTGAATTATTATATAGTATACTGATTGAAATCATTCAATTTATAAAGGAACGTACCACAGTGTTGTGGTGAGCCCGTTCACTTTGTGTGAAGACGCTCAACGACCTTCCTAAATTACCTATGCTGCATCAAAAGCTGGAATGGTTGAATTTCAAAGAAACGTCGATTCTTGATTGTATTTTGCAGTATTGCAGAGCACAAATGTGAGAAAATAGAAGTCAGCTCTCCACCAATGCAAGCTGCAGAGCGCAGCAGCGCCTGTGTCTCTATAGCTAACTGAAAATCTAACTCGACTTACAAAGATTTCATAACATTGTGCTCCACCCAAGTGTGTGTCCGCACACTCACAGCTTTCTCAACCACAGAGAAATTCCCCGCCAGATGACAACATTGCATCTATCAGCGGAAATGCAGGACAACATTAAGAGCGTTTTGCCATTGGTGGGAATGCACTGCGAATAGCACTAGAATATAGCGAGGAAGGAGCAGGGGCTCTCAACAGCGTGTTCGGGGCCGTCAGAAGAGAACCAAGACGAATGAGGCGCCGCTCTTGTGTGCAGCGCAGCGAGAACATTTCGAGTTTACGAAGCTGTCGCCATAAGTCATCTTAGCTCTGGGCGCCTTATGTTCGTAGTCGCTACGTTGCCGTCCTTGTGGATTGTACAGTCTCCCCTGCCACACCGATATTATAACTCTCAGGGGAAAGAAAACGGTTGAGCGAGAGTTCCCTGGATCTTTATAGAAAACGATATGATAGATTAGAAAAGAAAACGGTAAAATTAAGGTTTAATGTACGTCCAAAAAAGGACCGTTTTTTCTTTTAGTCGATGTATTTGACGATGTAGAATCTAAATATGAAGGCCCTTTTTTTCACTCGTCCCTAGTTTTTTATTTATAGGGAAAGAACCTACCTAACCTTACCTACGTTAGGCTAAAATCCTATTTAAAAGGTTGTCCAGTGCACTGTGCCATCCTTGGGTTTTTCTCCCATAGGAAAACAATGAGATAATTTTCCCCATATAACTAAAAAACTAGGGGCGAGCAATAAAAGCGGACTTCGGATTCGGATTTTTCATGAAAAAATACATCGATTCAAGGATATAAGGTCATTTTTTTTGGATGTACATTAAACCTTCATAATAAAAAGAAAACTTGTAGGAAGTGAATTGCGCAGGAAAGAAAACTAACAAAAGAGTTCCTTGGTTCTTTATAGAAAACGATATGATAGGCTGGAAAAGAAAACGTGTTCAGGGTGAAGCGCCATGGAAAGAACTGGGAATATATAGGAAACGACATATGGTCTAGGGGAATTACTCAATTGCTAAACTAACTCTATTTTCGAACAAACAGTTATTATTTGATGGAATTGTTACTTTCACCTATCAAATAATGATGTTTGTTCGGAAATAGAGTGAGTTCAGCAATTGGGTAATTCCCATATCTAGAGGAGAAAATTTGGTCAATTTTGCGTATAAACCATTAACGGAATTTAGGAAAGAAAATAATGTTTTTGGACTAACTGGACGATTCTAAGACACATCTTTTCTATAACATTTTCGTCGTAAATGTATATTTTTCGAGACATTTGAATTTGAAATTCCTATTATTTTCCTATGGTAATAATTAGCTGGGTTGCTGGGAACACCATAGGAACCTAACCTATCTAACCTAACCTTATCTAATCTAAGATTATTGTAAATGTTAACAATAAAACGATATTGATTACTGACCTTTAAAAGTTGAAAACCTTCATCTGATATCTACATACATAGTAATGCCCAGGAAGCAAAGAACGCAAAGGGAGGACTCATCAGGGGCTTAATGAAACTATGCTGTGATCGCATGACGTCACCTCTGCGCTTGACGGAAGGATAGAGTGAAAGTTTAGTGGTGCTCTTTATATTGACGTTTTGATTTGGGTTGTTGTTGTTGATATTTACAAAAGGAGAGTAATTTCATTTATGGGAGTTATCATTAGGGAATTTAACAATAGACATGG
>LQNS02278155.1:8173156-8201961 GCA_001587735.2 Parhyale hawaiensis
CGGGTCCACTAGTGGAATAAGAATCACCAAGACGTCCTCAATTCTCAACGATACGAAACATACAGTATGTTGCGATGTCTGGAGAAAGTGCTAAACATCAGATGCCATAACCGCGCTAAGAGAAGCTCAAAATGTCTCCATAGTTCCACTGTCAAGAGTTGTTACAAGTAAGAAATGTGTCCAGATACAGTCCGGTTGCCAAACCCCAAATTTATGAAAAACTTTGCATTGAAATCTGGACGAAGTTTTTTTTTGCTGGTTCTGTATCTCTAAGGGGTGCTCTTTAAGAATCCGTTTAATGCCACAATGTCATGCTCGGGCAATTCGAACAATATGCAAATTAATGCCGCCATTAGTGAATATGATGTTTTCTTCAATATCTCGGTAACTGTAGATGGTATCAACAAAATTTTGGTGTTTTTCCCCTCTTTTAAGGGTAAAGAATCAGAATAAACCATTTTATCGTTGATTACAGCAACATATTTAGTGAGTCAGCATATTATTGCCCGCATTACTGAAAATGAAGTTATAAGTCTACTCATGAACGAAGTAATGCGCCATATACGGTGCATATTACATGTATATAATGTTTTCGGTAACTATAAAATATGTAGGTATCCTAGCATTTTACTTGTCGTTTCTATATTGACCCGTTTTAAGCGCTTTTCAAACGAGTATCAGATCGTAGATTATGCTCGCCTGGCTCTACTAGTTACTTCCGTTTAGCGCGGCATTGAAACTCCTTAGAAACTCCATAGAAATTTATTTGTCACCAAAATTCAGGTACAGTCACAATATGTAAAAAGACAAGTGACAACAGGTCGCTCTAAGCATATACGGTTCTTGGACCTAATAAATACAAGTTCATGTAACAAATAGACACATAAACTAATCTGGTAAATTGGTAATACAACATGCAAGAGGTGGTTCGCCCAGTAAGTAGCAGTTGTAAACTATAAACATCAGTAAAGAGAAAAGAATATTGACACAAAAGATCGTTGCCAATAATGAGAGAGCAGCAGGTTTGGGGTTCCAGCCGCCCACCCATTGATATGACCGAGCGCCATACCCGCGCTGGAACCCCAAACTGGTGGCAGCGCGGTGCGCCCATTCACATCAAGACTAAGAGGTCATTCTAAAAGCAACATACAATCATTGATTTGTCCGTGAAAGATCCAGGTTGAAAAGTGAAAGAAAGATGCACAGGTTCAATGAGCTTATCAGTCACGGACTGGGTATAGATCAGTTAATATAGTGAAAACAGGCAAGCGCTGAGGCAAGTGACAAGAGTCCCTCTCAGTTCAAATGCTTCTTAGGATAGATAAAATAATAAAGCATAATCCAATTAACGGAGTACTCATTAAGTAACACAGATAACAGAAAAAAGAACACCTAGGTTATGACACCTGGAAAGAGAGAATAGGGTTTTAATCAATAGTGGGTTAGCGCTATCTTTTTAAATTAATTTATTCAGATGATAGCAGGTCATCGGTAACAGCAGGTCATCGTGAACATCATTGATTAGCTTAACTAGTTGGTAAATCGTACCTTGCTTCACGACCTCTAATCTTGCATGTGGTACCCTAAGCCTATATCTCCGCAGTTCATAATTATTTAAAGGTTGAAGAGGCAACAGGTTGTTAAAAGACTGATGATCGTGATAAAAAAACTTGTGGGCTAGTTTTAATAAAAAATATCTATAAATGTCGCCAAACTGCAATAAACCTAAAGTTATGTACATTTCACCAGTATGGAGATCAGGTACGAAATTTTCTGTTTAAACTTTGTGAATTGCACGTAATATTTTGTTCAACAAAATCGAAACTTCTTTCCTCGAAGAAAGGGCACATCTCCCCAGAGTTCAACGAAACAGATGACATGCGGATATACAATGCTATAATACAAGTTCATTAGGGTGGCAACAGGTAGCTTATTGAAGATGCAATAAAATATACCAAGGGCCTTGCTTAGTTTTTTGCACAAGTCTTAAAGATGCAGATTAAAAGACAGTTTCGAGTCTAAAATAAATCTAAGATATTTTATTTCCTTTACCCAATCAAGCTTTACGTAATTAAAAAATACATGTGGAAGGTTGGGAGTGTCCTTGGTAGTTAACAACATTAGTTTCGTCTTTCTTTCATGAGGTGTCAGCTTGTTCTTTAGAAGCCATGTCGTAAGGAGTTGTATTAGTATCTTTATCCTACTTACAGCTAAGCTAAAACTATTATCACTCACATAAAATACAGCATCATCAGCAAAAAGAACACATTTAGCATCAGGTAACGATACAATGTCATTGATAAAGACAATAAAAAGAATTAGACCTAAGGTTGAACATTGTGGCACGCCAAGTGTTATCAGCTGATCAGAAGAGCACGTATTGTCTATGGATACATGTTGCGCTCGGTCGGAAAGATAGGAACGTAACAATTCATGTGCTGTGTGAGATACACCGTATTTATTGAGTTTAGAAAGTAAAAGATCGGGATCGACAGTATCGAATGCCTTATGTAGGTCTCAGAACAGACATATTGTATATTCCTTATGATTAAAAGCTGCGAGGCAGTCAGTTACTAAGGATAATATTGCACTTAAAGTCGTTGATCATTTCGTAAAACCAAACTGGGAGGACGAAAAGATTTCACAGGAGGTAAAATATGAGCCTAGCGTTTTCAAAATTAAATTTTCAAATATTTTATTAAAAACAGAGAGAGTTGATATCGTCAATGGGCGAATCCAGGTCAGACACTCAAACCGTATTGGTCGCACTTGTGAAGGGCGAATTATGATCAAAACTGGAGGTGATGCGATATCCACAAAGTATTCTAGTGTGCACATTCTCTTTGTGTGAGCAAGTTTCTCCCGCGGCTGCGAGAGTTCAGCAACGTTGCAAATGTTAGTGTGCACATTATGACACAGCGCCTTAGGCTCTCTATGGCACGCTGTGCTCTGGAGTAAAGCCGCTATGGCTGAGGTAAGCCTTCTGAAGACTGCAGCCGCTAGACCGTGTAGAGTTCGCTATGGACTTACAGGGCCTCTTTACAGCAAAGTGATGGCCATCGGATGGGCCTTTTTACTTTCAAAATAAGAGCGAAAAAGCTGTTTAGATCGTAGAGCACGCGTGAAATAATTTAGAGCTCTGCAGCAGCAGCAGCAGCTGTGAAATGTAAAAAAAAAAACAAAAAGCTGTTTAGGTCGTTGGTGCACTTGTGGCTTAATGTAGAATGCTTAATACTGTAGTTAAAAATTGTACATCAGCATTTGTTTTACAAATTGATTTCAGGGTTCTTTCCACCTTCCGAAAACTTAAAAGACTTTCTCCAGTCAGTTTTCTTAAAACACTGCGTGAATGAAAATTTTGCTGCAGCACTGATCAGTACATTAAAATTTGGCACATCGTTTCGGTCCATTACAATGGCCATCTTCAGGTTTATGGATTAGAAATTCAAAATCGGTCCTCTGCGAAAGTAAAAAGAACTCGATATTAATTCTAAGCACACACAATGTAGTAAAAGTAGAGACCGTCCTCTTATTGCACAAGATTACAGGTACAAAGAAGATATTTGTACTGGTTACAATTTATCTATACATACACAATGTAATAAAATATGGACATCGATCGGTTAAGAACATAACCTTCAACGAATCAAATTTGAACGGAAAAACTTCTCTCTTTCTGAATCTACGTCCTACAAGACGAGAGAAGGGAGCGAAATCGAGAGAAAGCAGATTTTAAGGGATTTTAGGGTGAGAATACAAGATAATGCCACTTTTGAAGATCATGTGGCTCGAGTTGTTATCGTAGGCAAGAAGTGGAGCAGATGGGTGCTTCGAACTTTCTCTTCACGAGAGGCAGACACAATGCTCACCTTATGGAAACAACTAGTACTGCCAAGGATTGAATACTGTTCACCTCTTTGGATGCCAAGCAAACGGAAAGACTTAGAGTGCCTCGAGGCTAGCCAGAGATCGCTCACTGCAAAAATCCGAAGCATGAAAGATTTAAACTATCATAGCAGATTAGCCCTATAGGATGATATATATGCGGAAAATTCCAGAGGGAATTACTGTCAATGTCAATGGGCGAATCCAGGTCAGACACTCAAACCGTATTGGTCGCACTTGTGAAGGGCGAATAGTATGTATTTACAGATGGTACATATGTATAGAAATTACATATAGTATATATGTGGGCGGAAATTGCAGTATGGAACGTATGTATAGATATTACAATATGGAATACATCTATGAAAATTACAATGTAGAATAAACAGTTTGAAACTACAACATGGAATACCCAGTCGGTAACAATGGTTGTGATAATAGTAGAACAACTATGATTATGGTCGAGATCTTGGTTGTTTATCATCGAAAAATCTTCCATATTCAACCATATATGGGGTGCATTATGGTAGAGATGTGTCACAACCTTCGACCATATTACCAACCATAATTCCCGACCATAAATTAATACCCAATTACAACCATAAAGGTTTTAGCTGCACAACCATCATCTGCCATAGTAAACCGTAAGAAACACCATTTACGACCAAAATCGACTGTGTTCAGCGAATAATACACCTATATTCTACGAAGATCAACGTTTTCAACTGTTGATATATTATGCAGTGGATGCCTGCTTTGTTTGGTTGTTGTTTAACATGAAATTTGGCATTGCTTTCCATAGAGCTGATGGGAATGATTTTTTCATGAATCTTTTCAGATATAAACTGAAGAGACAAAAAAAAAATAGATAGCAATATTTTATCAAAGATTGCAGTACTGTTTTGCAAGGGATACAACAAATAAATAACAAGGATGGGTAACTACGCTAAACTGGATTAGCGTTTGTAAAATTTAGAAACGGTAGATAAAAATAACGTCAAGGCAGTTTACGACCATATATACCTTACAATTTTTTGCAATACATCAACAGGAAAAAAAAACTGAAAATGTGCACAACTTTTGCACTATAGTATGAATTTTAGATGTTTCGCTTTCAAACTTTTAATCGTACAATATTATTCTGGTCAATTATATTGGGAATTCGAGATATATTATAATGGCAACCCATACATATTCTTCCCCAAGTAATGGGAGGAATTCCACTCATGATCGTACGTACGGAAATCCGTTGATAACGTACCTGGTTATGCTCTAGCACATGCTCTACCATATATAGTCTTCAAACAACCATATACTACCATATATAGTCTTCATACATCCATGTACTACCATCGACTTTTGTTATCTGACCAACCTTAAACAACCAATATTGCTTCCACCAATATCGACCTAAATATACTAAAATCAACGTTATGATTTGGTCAACATTTCAACCATATTGTTTCATCATCCATAATCTACCTTAATCTCTCATACACCACTATATTCTACCATAATCACAACCATTATTTCCGACTGGGTATATGCAGGAAAGCTGCACTACTAAATCCACTTGTAAAAGTTTCTAGAATGCTAAACCACTCGTAAAATATGGAATGAAAGCTGCTATTAATTTTAAACGCACTCGCGATTTATTATGGAGCGTTAAAATAGAGTTATGATTTGCAAGAGAGATATTTTATTATGCTTTGACGAATACACAAGAAAAGACATTATTTGATAACGAAAAAGAAGATATAGAAAGAGGCTTTTATTAGTACATAATGTTACACTCTCGGCCGAGGTGAAGAAATTTTCTTTGTGCTGTTGGTCGAGTTAAAACCACATCCAGATTCAAATAAGCACTACAGCTCTTGGGAATAGAAATTACTTTTTGGAATAATAATTATTTTTTTAAAGAGACTGCATGATATTGTGGAAACTATTGGCTGACCTTTGATGGGCGGCTTCCAACATGTAACATTTTGGTCATGGAAACTTTAGTCATGTGAAAGAGAATCTTTAATAGTACCTGCAGTCTATTAGTCATAGTGAGAGGTCGGTGCTTGGGGCCATTTGCAGCCCAGCTTAAAAACGTAGAAGAGGCCGCAAGTTTGCAGCCTATTGTTAAAATTCTGCAGCTGGCCCGCAAATGGCTGTAATCGTCCACTTTTGGTCATGAGCGTTCATCAATATTGCAATTTTAATAAAGTAAACAAAGACTGGCAAAGATTTCGGGCTTCAGCTGGAATCTGCTGTAGCCATTTCCTGAAAAAAAAAGAAGTAATGCTTTTGTTTTAAAAATGTAAAATGATGCCGGTCTCTAGAAAAAAGTCAGCACCGAAACAGTTTTCGGTTTTCTAACAGAAGATTTTCAGTCGCAAGGCTACCTCACTGTACAAAGTGCGTAAAATGCAAGTGAGGAACAAATAGCTGCAAGCTTCATGTTGTCCATTAGAATATTTGTTTGCCACTGTTGCAAGAGAATGTAGGAGTGCGAATGTTTTAGAATCTGCTCTTCCAGTAATCCGATTGCGACTTTTAGCACTAAATGGCTTAACGAGTTCTGTGTCTGTTTCTGTTACAGCGCTGTCTATATGCGCTGCGTCTGCTCCGCTGCATGTTGTGCATATTTTATTGGGTCTTAAAGAAGCTTTATTGCTTTCTGTTGTATGCCGCGTTGAATCGTTAGTCCAGGAGTCCAATTTTAATACAACAATGTATTATTGTTCATGATGGGATACCAATAAAGTGGTGAGGATAAGTTTAGATCGCTGACACATTAAAAAAAAAAATTTTAATACTGCTTCTAAATCACTTAAATTTTCATGAAATCAATATTATAATTCTGCTTCAGGCTCCATCCGTCCTTACGTCCATGTGTCTGTACGTTACGCTGTGCAGTATTAGAATAGGGGAAAATTCAAATTGATAGACGCTCTGATTTTCGCTTGAAAGATGTTCAACCATAGCTGTCTTTCTCTAGCTCCTTCAAAAAGCTTTCCGTCAGTTTGGAAGCAAAGACATATGTGCGTTTCTCCCGTACCATATCTACCGCTTTTCATTTGTATCACACCGTATTATTTTCACTTTGCTGGTGACGCAGGAAGGCCAGATGCGTAAGTAGGAAACGGTACGGAATAACAGCGCGGGTAGTGTTAGACGTATCGGTTTTCTAAAGTATTTATTCTTTGAAGCGAATGTGTGGTGACGAAAGAAATACAATGACATCTTAAGTACAGAGGAGTACACTGCTGCAACTGAAGAAATTGGCCGAGTCTGGTGTTGTATATACAGCTATTGCATCAAACAAAGCAGAAAAAGGAGGGCTCTTGATTAACACCAACGGGTCCCCTAATAGTGCGATAAAATCGGACACGCCGACAAAAAAATTGAAATATGTAGGGCAATGAAAGACTACGTAAATTACCTAAAAACTGTGGGTAACAGAGCTTAGAAAGGTGTGCAAATACATAGGAGAACAATGCAAGAAGTACCGTCGTATTTTCATGTCTTTTATCAAGACAAGGGCGAATTCTTTGCTGACAGATCAAATGCGTTATTCAGAGGTGAAAACAGAGTGATAGGAAAAGTTAGATGAGGCATAAGGTAGATGGACTGCATAACGATTGACATGGTTAAGCTCCGGACCTAAGTTTAGACGGGCTTGTGGTCGCCGACGGGGTTAAGATTGAAGCGATAACTCAGATTAAGCTAAGGTTAGTGAAAACATTAATTAACCGTGGAATTTCCAAGGGTCCCGCTAGTATCGATTATTGTAGGTAACATAATGTTAACTTTACAGGCGCTAACATTTCCCTTAGGTGGTAAGTTACACGGCACTAATTCTAAGAGTTTAAACTATTGGGGTGGAAGTAAGTTTATGATAGTGAGAAAGAAAATGCATTGACGAATTATTTATTAATTAAACAAATAAATGGCAATAAAGTTAAATAAATAAACCTGCAATTTTAAAACTTCAATCGTTCAAAAAATTTTTAAGGTACTGAATAGAACAAACAATTTTTTTAACAGCAAAAAGGAAGTATGCTTGCATTAAAAAGAGTCTGGTTTTAATGTAGCATCGACTGTTAAAAGATAAGTAGATCTAGACATGCTGTCTGCAATTTTTGCAAATCCTGAAGAGTAGACAACCGAAACTGTACAGGTTATCCTCATAAGTATCTCTGACGACCGGCCCAGGTTGTTTAGAGAGGCTTCGAAAGGTCGCAAGAGTTTAAATNAAGTAGATCTAGACATGCTGTCTGCAATTTTTGCAAATCCTGAAGAGTAGACAACCGAAACTGTACAGGTTATCCTCATAAGTATCTCTGACGACCGGCCCAGGTTGTTTAGAGAGGCTTCGAAAGGTCGCAAGAGTTTAAATAAGCTTCAAATCTCACTTAACTTGAATATTATAGTAGGAAGAGTAAATACGAAAAGTGTTACATGATTCCAAGATTTGTCTTCGAAAAAGAAAGACGGCCTCAGCATTCATGAAGGAATATGAGTCGCCGAGTAGAATGGGTGAAGGAAAGATAACTTGAACTGATAGAGGAATGCGAGTTTTCAAATGAAAAGACGTTTGGTCGGGATGGTTGCTAGAGACACTGGCATAATTTAAGAAAACACGAAGAGATTTTTTTTAATCGACCATTTAGTGGAGGTCACTTATGATTTAGAGGGCATTTTCATACCAGCTACCACCACCCTAGTGGGATAACGTGGGGCAGCGCGCCCTTGTACTTTTTCGGAAAAGCACATAGGGTCATATTTAATTACTACAGGCCTCATTCTTATATAATATGATAGGTACTTTGAAGCTTCTTTTTGATGCGGACGCCCAAACTAAGAAGTGACATCGAATGCATGGCAGGGGCAAAGTAGTTGAAATTTTGAGAACAGGCGCCTTGCCCCATGCTAGAGGCAAAGTGTCCGCACTTGTGGGGCAAAGTGCCCACCCTGGAGGGGCAAAGTGCCCACCAAAATTCAGGTAGCCTGCCTAGATTATTTATTGACCTCTGATCACTAATACGTAAATCAGAGACACTGGAATCGCAGTTATGGCAAATGTAGCTAAAACCTCCGCTACCTGTGCAAGCTTCGGGAACCAATTTCTTGTATGAAGAGCATTGAAGCCATGCCTCCCCTGGATTGCAATTTAAAAACCGTCCACAACAAACCAAAGAAGGCCATTCTTCATCGCTTGACGAGTCTGAATGTGGAATCAGTTTTTTCCTGGCAGTCTTTGCCACATCCTTTCCCTTTTTACCATGCTTTACTGCTTTTCTTTCTTTCTTTTTGCTTTGGGTTTGGTGCTTGCCTTCTTTGAAGGCGCTTTTCCCCAAGGTATTACAGGCGCTTTGCCCCAAACCATATGTCTCCATCAAAATAATCATAACCAGTGAAAGATCAATTGCAAGAATCTCTGAAAGGTTGCACATGTAGCAGAAAACATATACTTCGTAATTATTAATGAGATAACGATTCAAAGTAGGTAGAGTATTTCCTACGTTACAGAAATATTGAGAATGACACATGAGTACTTTTTAGGTGCAAAACTATGTATACGGTCATAACTTATCTCAACAACCTCACTCAGCAATACCCTTCCACACAGTGGTGCGTAGTGGGTTCCCGGACCGTTACATAACGCGACACGTGGCTACGAACTCACTAATTCTTGCTATCACGAAAAAAACGCTTTACCCCACATGAGCACGCTGCCCCACGTTACCCTACAAGAAAGCTTGCCCTCACCCAGTGAGCCCAAAAATAGCTAACCAAAAACGAGCTTTGATCATTAAGGTTAAATAAAGGCCAGGACTGGTTCTGTTAACATTCAAAATTGCTTTTATTTCATAGTCATCCCATTGGAACGTTAGCAGAGCCAGACCTGGCCTGTACCTAACCTAGATGAGCGGTAATTGTCGATATAGGAAGCTAACGTAAACTTTCGTGTTTCACATTCAATTTCCTAAACGAAGATGCGATATTACTCTGATTATTTCACTCGTTTCATTTTAATATGTTTCTACTCTGTTACGTTGCACCGATTTCCGTTAAAGAAGTTTCAAAGAATGTTATTTCCATGAAAAACAAATGTTTCATTCGGACTTAAACATTCCATGTAATCATACCCCAAACTTTTTGCATTGTTTTTGGGTAAAATCAGTCTTTTGTCAGTTGGGCGTATTGGAACTTTTCAGGAGACTTTCTGTTAGCATCATAAATTCAGCAAAAGTTTTCGCTTGACAGTAATCGCCCACCGCGTGGACTTTTATGTATTATTATTTTTGGTACCTAATGTCTTCTGCATTATTCTCTCTCAAAACTGATCGCTCTCCATTTGAGCTTTAGGGTTAACCAAAATTTTCTCAGTTGTACTCGAAAATTTTAAGTAATTCTCCCTCACCATATATGCGTTTCAGGACCAACCAGAACGTTTTCAGTTAGTGCAAAACATTCTACTATTATTTTCGGTAACCATCCCTATTTGTTTTGTAATTTAGTTGTCTTAAGGTTATCCAGATGTCTTGAATTAGTACCATAAATCTTTAGGTTGTTTTCTCCTACTGCCAGGCGCTCTCCATTTGGTTTTTAAGAATAACTAGAAAGCCCCCTGTTGGTACTCAGGATTTTTGCTTTGTTCTTGCTTAGAACCAATTGCAAGAGCCTAGGAAGACGGTGTACCCTCTGCTTTGAGAAATGATTATTGAAAAGCACATCAACCCTTGGACAGCTCCCATCTCACGCTATGGTGCCCCGCACCTGCGGCGCTCATCAATTATCTTTTATTTTTTTGGTCTTTTTGGTTCAAAGACTCATTATCCTGCCCGAAAATGCAGAGCGTGCAAGCAGGCTGTAGCGATGCTACTTGAGGTTAACAAAGCTTTTAGTAATATTATCTTTTTTTGGCGAAGGGCGCTGAAATTTGTGCGTAGATTGCAACTAGACATTGGAACAGGTAGTATGGTACGTTGAATTGTTTTTAATGGCATAAAGTATGCAGAGATGGGCATGTAACTAGTTACTGTAACGGCTTAAGTAACGGGCGTTACTTTTTGTAACGAGTAACGGTATCGCCTTAGCAATTTTTGAAACGTAACGAGTAANTAAATGCTTACTCAAGTACGATGGCAACACTGAGTAATGCTATTCATACAGTGCAGTGTTACTATCATGCATTGTGACTTTTGGCGTTGACTGTAGGTGCCTAATATTTAGTTAACCCTTAATAATTTTATTGCGTAACTATATACTATACATGGTATACAATAAATGAATTCATCTGAATCTTTGAGTATCACTAAAATTAATTTTCCAATATGATCTTAACCCATTACAACCCGGTCATCGATCCGATGGGATTTTTTTGGTGAAAATTTATACACAGGCTTCTTTTAGGCTGAATATGAATGTCGGACAGGAATTTTTCCAATATCCGTCCCAGCAGAGCAGAAATTGACACGTCCCTGCAGGGACGCTTGGGAACCCGTGCGAGCGTTTGTTGTGAAACTGGTGGGTCCCTACAGGGACGTACAGGAAGCCGTGCGAGGATATGCTGGAATGCATTGAAACATCAATCATGATTTCCAATAAGTTTATAATACAAATGAGATATTTTTTTAAAAAGAAAATGGTTCATAACGAACAATTATTATCGATAGGAAAAAACACACAGTTTTCTTTCAGTAGTTTTCTTTCAAAGCAGTCTGGGTGCAGTCCGAAATCACAGTGACAGCATCTGTAAGATAAGCGCTCGTGGCAGTGCTTGTCCACACCTTTTGCTCGTCCTGATGATCATGTAATTGCCATTATCTTTCCTGATCTCATCTTGATTGACAGATGCATGGAGCGGTGGCATTTGAGAGATATTGCTAGTCAGAGATGGGCATGTAACTAGTTACTGTTTGCCGAATTCATTGCCCGCAATGAAAAACATTGCTCATTGCCATAGCGGAATCGTTAAAAACTTTGCATTGCTCATTGCCATTGCGGCGGGTAGATTTTATCAAAAGTAACGGAAATAGCCGTTACTCGTTCCTCGTTACATTTTCAAAATTTGTGAAAAATACGAAAGATGACCTATCGGCAACGAGAAAGTTATGTTAAAGGAGTGGTATCGTGCTTTTTAAAAATAAACAACTTTTTGGCAATTAAAGTATGACCGCACTTTTCGGATACACATACTGTATATTCTAATATTAAGAAAGTAATTTATTATTCTGAAAATTTGCTTCGAAAGTTTGTCCACAGAGAAGCGAATGAAGCGCATTTTCATATTGGTAACTAAGGCTATAACATCAATATTCTACACCACTCATTTCAGCGATAGGAACATCATTATCTCCGCCAAGGAGGTTATGTTCACGTAATGTTTGTCTCTTTGTTTGTTTGTTTGTTTGACTGTCACCAAGATAACTCAAAAAGTTATGAACCGATTTTGACGAAATTTACAGGGATTGTTTGGTATATTAGGAGAAATAGATTATTAACTTTTGGTGAAGATATGTCTATCCGTTTGTTTCTTTGCTTGTCTGCCTCATTTTTCTCAATATCATAACTCAAAAGGCTATGAATGGATTTTTTTGAAATTACCATGAACTGTTAGGTATATAAAGAAGAGTAGATGACTAAATTTTGATAATGATCCGTTTGTTTGTTTGTTTGGTCGTTCGCTTGTCACTGTTTTTAATATCATGCTTGTTAGCACAATAACTCAAAAAATAATAAATGGATCTTTGTGAAATTTATAGGGGTTGTTAGTTATGTTAAAAGACATAAATGATAGAATTTTGGTACAGATCAGTTCGTTAATTTGTATGTTGGACTCATGTTTGTCTTAACCTTTGTTAGCAGAATAACTCCAAAAGTTATGAACGGATCTTCAAGAAAAAATCAAGAAAATTGTACAAGCTGTTATTACTATCAAAAGGCACAAATCATCAGATTTTGAAGTTTATGCAAAGAAAAGTATGGTTTCAGAGCAAATTTGAATTTTTTGCTACCGTTGCTTTGCTTGGCGGTGGTATGCGCTCTCGGAGTGCTCTAGTTTAAATAGTAGGAAAAGTTGAGCGTAAAATCATACGTTTTACTGGGTTTCTGCGCAAGCGTAAAACGGACGCCACACGTTACCAAAAATATATTTGGAAGATTATAGTTGTATTTTTTGCAAAAATCTTTTATCAAATTAACCCTACAAAGGGATCGAGACCCCCAGCGAAGAGCTGTAACGGGAGAGGCGAGTTGCGATGTACCTCGCCCTAATGATTTGCTAATAAATTCATTATTTATTGGTATTTCGGATTAAAAATCAACAGGCATACTCTTCAGACATTCATACATGAGTTGAGATATAAATCATCACTTTATTGGTAAATTATAATAAGCCACAATCAAATGAACTTTCCTAAGAGAACGCTAGAAAGCATACAATCATATACATTTTGTACGATAACCGTGGCAGTTTGTTCACCAATGCAGGCAGTATGCATGTGTTGCAGGAACTGTTGGGTGCCTGCTGTATTGCAGGGACTGCACTGTCTACGTACGCAGAAAAATCAATGTACCACGAGTGTACACAACAATATTCATATGATAATACAGTATACAATGGACTGCGACAGCACTGATGTAGCCTCATTTAGCTAAGGTGGTCATATTTATTATAAATAATGTGTATAAAGCTGTGTTGTCCATCAGTAATTATAACCCTGGGATGAAGTTACATGCAGATACACAATGTAAATAGACGTTGACACGTACGGGGCTGCCAGCCGAGAGCCGTATGAATGCAGGGTGCAATGCACTATCGCGCAGGTCTCCCTTTACAGGGACCATTTATCATAAAATCTATGGTATTCTCACTTATATATGGTATTTTGACTTAAATTTTTTCACAAAACATGAAAAATGCCATTTGATGAAAAGTCACAAGTTTCCAGCAACTCATCTGAAATTTGAAAATAATAAATATGCAAGTTTTTGCAGGGCGAGGTGCAATACCCCTCGGGTCTCCCTTTGTAGGGTTAAAGTACCGATCATTCCAGATTAGGTATTCCAGTTGCATGAAGTCTCTAGCGAACGCCTAAATAAAAATGTAATGATGCTCTCCTTTTTGTCGGTCATGAATGGAAATAGGAATATAGATCACAATAAAAATATGTAACACGCTGCATGGTTGCTATAATGCTGTAGCTATACCAAAATATTTTATAAATGCATAAATTTCCATGACTTTCCGCATTTGATGGAAGAAGATATGGGATTGATTTTAAGACAATTATGGGGCTCTACTTGAAGTAGAATTTATTATTTGCCTTTTCATAGCCTCAGCGCACTAGCTAAACTGCTCGATTTAGCAATGTAAAGTAGAGCGCCTATTTTCTCGGACATTTATCATCATATTTTTAGTGTTACTACCGTTGACTCACGTATATCAATAATTTGCCACCATCTCTTTCAGTTACGTCTCACTAAACAATTTTATGTAAAGCTGGAGCACTCTGAGAGCGCATACTTCCGCTAAGCAATGTAATGTTAAAGAAAAATTCAAAATGGCATTGACAATAAGATTTTTTTATCATCACAAAAATTCGGTTATTTGTGCCTCTTGACGGTAATAAAAGTCTCTGTAATTTTCTCAAACATCGGTCAGTAACTTTTGAGTTATATTATGACAGATACTAAGACAAACTTTAGACATACACACAAACGGACGGAGCCATCATCACCAAACTTAGTCATTTGCGCATTTTAACATTTCTAATTAATAATGCAAATTTTCATAAAATCTGTTCATAACTTTTTGAATTATGTTTCTGATCAATATAAAATATTTTTAGTTATATTTCCAAGAAAAAAAAGGAGCCCAAAAAACAATTCAACAAACAGTAGAACGGATCACCAAAGTTCAATTAATCTTTGGTTTTCCCTATCGTCCCTAGCAATCGAAGTAAATTTCGTAAAGATCCGTCATTAATTTTTTGAGTCACCTTTGTGAAGGATAGAAGAACAAACTCCACACAAACATAACTTCCTCGGTGGAGGTAATCATTTGTTGACCTGCCTGAATGATTAGTGGTCACGAAATGTCATCAATATCAGTATGTCAACAGTAGAATTTCGGTTGAAGTTCATGGCCGTTATTACCTCTGCCTAATACATTGGTTAAGTTTTTTCGAGTTTGTCTGCTTGTCTGACTGGTTTGTCTGCTTGTTGGTCTATCACCAAAATAACTCAAAAGTTATAGATGGATTTTTGCGGAATTTACAGGGTTTGTTACGCAAGTTAGGACGAACTGAAGATCTTTAGCTAAGATTCGTTCAACCGTTTATTTGTTGCTCGCTTCTTTGTCGAGTGGTGGCATAACTCCAAAAATTATGGACGAATCTTTGTGAAATTCACAGGAATTGTGAGAAGACGCAAATCGTAAAATTTTGGTGAGTATCAGTTGATCATATGCTGGTCTGACTAACGTTTGTCAGAATATAACTCAAAAAGATACAGACGGATCTTTAAGAAAAATACAGAATCTGTTAATACTGTCATGAAGCTCAAATGATCAAACTTTACTGATGATAATTAAGTCTCAATTCAGTTTTTCGTTTACGCTGCCTTGCTTAGCGGAGGTATGCACTCTCAGAGTGCTCTAGTATAGAATGCAGATTATGAATACACAGCATTGAACAGTTAACTATATTGTTTGATGCTGAAACTCAAGGCTAACTTAAATCTTGGCTATGGCTAATAAATCAGAGATAGTCAGTTCACATCAGTCATTAATTTGCTCAACTAATGGACTGTAACATGATCTTGATTTTCAGTTTAAGACTAACTCAGTTGTATTTTTTGACGAGGCTTCAAGCTTATTTCACATGTTTCACTGAGAATTATTTTCCATGGCAAATTTAGCTGAAATCTCTCCCCTAGCAAAAATAACAAATTATTATTCTCCGAGAGGAACAATTGAATATATAGTATTGGATAAGTCATTACTGTTCTTAAGAATTTGGATTTACAGGTAAAAAGAACGAGTTTTGTTCACAAAATAATATGACAGCGATACTAAGCTCAGCTGCGCTTTATGTCACTGTATTAAATTTAAAAATGGGTTGTGCTCTCTTCACTTGTGTCTTCAAATGCTCGCACATGCCAATCTAGAAGCTGCTAAGTATTAAATTAGAACCAAGTTCAGTTAATTAATGCCAAGATCACATGTTTGCAGATAAACCAAAGCTGCGTTTTAGCGATGTCAGATCGATCTGTCTTCGTGATATCTGCTTTCAAGAATATACCAAAAATATCCTAAGCTGGATGGTAACTCAAGCTCATCTGATAATAATTGTAGTGCAAAACTAGTGAGTCGGGCAGAACAAAACATCGAGTTTAACCGTGGAAATGAAGACGATGCTCTCGATTCACTAGGTATGCAATTGGTGATAGACAGAATAATAAAACAACAGAAAAAGAGACAGACAAACCTGACAAAAACTTAACCTCCTTGGCCGAGGTAATTATAAAATAACTGTTCTAGGCGACGCAAAGAGTGCGTCTAATGAAGAGAAGCACGTATATATGAGCACTGGAAATAGGTAAATTGCACAAGGAATTTTAGCCTGTCTAACTTTTTTGGTGCCCTAAATTCTATTACAGTCTACCACCATTGACCTCTACACATACACGAAATTGCATTTCTTGCTGACAAACACATTTCATATATCACCACGAACAGTTTACTTTTTGCTTGAAATCGCTATTTTGACTGGAAAACATTTTATCAAAATTTTATCAAATTCCCTTGGGGTGCGCACTTGAGATTTGAGTGAAAAATCAATATTAGTGATACTACGACCAACGCATATTCATCTCAAGTAACAAAATAGATTTTAAAGCCCTCTCTTGTCAGACTTTCAACGAGGCTGGTGAGAGCTGAACGTTATGCGTTAGATAGAAGATAGTACTAACAAATTTTTTCTTTGATGCATACTTAACGATCCAAGGACAAGTACGTCTTTGTATATTTATCACAGGATGAGCGATGTTTGAATTGCTTTGATTGATTAAGATCATTTTTTCTAATTACTATGCTGTAGAAAAAGTGCAAAATGATACTCAATTTTTCTTTAAGTTTCTTGTACCACTTCTGTGCTACTTAGTGCATCCAGACGTGAATCTGTTTTCAGTGATATTTTTACTACCCAAGAAAGAAGGACTTCACTTGCAGTGGAGAGTTGGTGGGGTTCGCCTTCTGTTACATTATTACCAAAATCAAGCAGGCTGATACAATATGCACTGCACGACAGAATCGTAACTGCGAAGTGCAAGGAAGATACGTTCGTGCGATCTTTTGCCGCCGTTTCACGGACAAACACACTAATATCGTAATGTAGCATCATTGAAGAAAAGATACACGACCTGTGAAAAATAGTTACAGAACTTCGTGTTATCACTGTCTTGGATGCAGCTTCTGCCAACTTCAGTCGCCTAATTCAAAAATATTTTCTTCACAATAAAATTTTTGAGGATGCAAAGTTCAACTGTTTATAAATAGCCGTCGGTTACATGAAAATGAAATTCAATGCAGGTTTTTCCTTTCTAATTTACGTCTAGGCTATGGAATTCTGCTTCGCCAGAAGAAAATAACGGTGCTGACCACAGTGCTAAGTATAATACAAGCCATGATTCGCTAATACTGTAGCTCTCGTATGTTGGAACGCTTTCATTCTGCAAACAACAGATATTAAATCTTTTACGGATATTTCTCTTACATGAAAATAGAGATCAGTAACCAAAATGCTAGACTGTTTCTTTCATTATAATAAAGATATTATTACGAACTCTGCGGCAAAGAATTCAAGTTAAGCCTGCTGTGACATATATAGTTTATAACAGTAGCAAATTTTCTGCTATGTTAAGGTTAATTATACAATTAAAACTCAGATGTAACGAGTAACGAAGTAACGGTCGTTACAGTAACGAGTAACGGTAACGCCCCGTGCAATTTTGTGGCAGTAACGAGTAACGGTAACGCCCCGGTAATTTCATTGAAGTAACGAGTAACGGTAACGACNTACCTAATGTTTGCTGCATTAATGTTTAGTACCTAATGTTTGCTGCATTAATGTTTAGTACCTAGTGTTTGCTGCATTAATGTTTAGTACCTAATGTTTGCTGCATTAATGTTTAGTACCTAATGTTTGCTGCATTAATGTTTAGTACTTTATGTTTGCTGCATTATTCTCTCTCAAAACTGATTGGCCTCCGCTTGAGCTTTAGGGTTAACCNGTTTGCTGCATTAATGTTTAGTACCTAATGTTTGCTGCATTAATGTTTAGTACCTAATGTTTGCTGCATTAATGTTTAGTACTTTATGTTTGCTGCATTATTCTCTCTCAAAACTGATTGGCCTCCGCTTGAGCTTTAGGGTTAACCAAAGTTTTCTCAATGTACTCGAAAATTTTAAATAATTCTCTCTCACCATATAGGCGTTTCAGTACCAACCAGAACGTTTTCAGTGTAGAACGTTATACTTTATTTTCGGTAACATTCCTATTTGTTTTGTAATTTAGGTGTCTTAAGGTTATCTTTTGAATTAGTACCCTAACTCTTTAGGTTGTTTTCCCCTAATGCCAGGCGCTCTCCATTTGGTTTTTAAGATTAACTAGAAAGCCATCTGTTGGTGCTCAGGATTTTTGCTTTGTTCTTGCTTAGAACCAATCGCAAGAGCTTAGGAAGACGGTGTAGACTCTGCTTTGAGAAATGATTATTGAAAAGCACATCAACCTTTAGACAGCTCCCATCTCACGCTATGGTGCCCCGCACCTGCGGCGCTCATCAATTATCTTTTATTTTTTGGTCTTTTTGGTTCAAAGACTCATTATCCTCCCCGAAAATGCAGAGCCTGCAAGCAGGCTGTAGCGATGCTACTTGAGGAGAAACAAAGCTTTTAGTAATATTATTTTTTTTCTGCGAAGGGCTACATTTTGGCGCTGAAGTTTGTGCGTAGATTGCGACTAGACATTGGAACAGGTAGTACGGTACGTTGAATTTTTTTTTAATGGCATAAAGTATGCAATTTTCTCAAAGTCATTCTTTCATAATACTCTCCCTTTATTTTAAAGTGTAGATGCCTGCCAGGTTGTGGAGGCTTGTGTCTACTAAAGTGGGGGGGGGGGGCTCCAGCTCTATACTATCATATAAGTAATTGTTTCATGATCCCCAGGAAAGCCCATGACGGTCCTATCACTGTACTATATACAGCCATCCACAAGTTCATGAATTAGAAATATTCTTATGTCACAGTGTGCAGTACCCCTACTTTGTTACCATATCCGCCATTACTGCTATGAAGAGCACTCGTATGTTATGACATTAAATTATTTGCTTAATAAATATACATAGACAGACATCAGTTGCCACCCGTTGAAACCCCATGAATTAGAGTTTTGATACTACTAAACGTTTAAACAACAAAGCGTCTCGGACTTATCAGTTAGTCCGCAGTAAAATTGTCTTTATTACCTCCGCCAAGGAAGTTATGTTTTTATCGGAGTTTGCGGGTTTATCTCTGTCAGTCTGTCACCGAGATGCTGAAAAAGTTATGGACGGATCTTTATGAAATTTACAAGAAATGTTTGCTATGCTTATGCCTAACTTCGGTTGATTATTTTTGTCTGTTATTTTTTCATGGTAAAATAACTCAAACAGTTATGAACGGATCGTCATAAAGAAAATTGCAGGAATTTTTGATGGTTGCGAAGAGTAACTGGCCAAATTTTTGTGCCATTTTGCCAGTTCGTTTGTCTATTTATCTCTATTTATGTTTTTATATTTGTCAGAACATAAATAAAAAATTTATGGTCGGATATTATGTTATTAATGTTAAGAAGCACAAATAAGCAGATTTTGGAGGTGATAAAAAGGAATCCTGGTTGCAGTACCGATTTGAATTTTTTGTTAACCCTGGCCTGCGTGAGGTATCCGCTCTCAGTGTGCTCTAGATTATTGCTTCATTCAATGGAGTTTCAGGCATTTACCTTTAAAAGATCACCTACGAGAGTTTGAAAAGCAAATCTTACTCTGCAATGTAGACTTTTCAGCAGGTTGACTGCAATGAAGTTCCGTCTAGTACTTGCAAGACGATTCAAAGTGGCAAACCCAACGCTCCTATCTAAAGTCCAGGGCAAGTCAGGGCTCGAAGTCTTGCATTTACTGGCCAACTGAACGTGCCTTCATGCGGAACAGTAATGAACACTTGCTCCACTGTTAGTAAGTATTACCGTTCAAAGAAAATCTTCAAAAGTGAAAATATGTCAGCATTTGTAAATCCAATTTGTTACTTTCCCCGTTGTTTATCGTTTAATTAATCTACGGAAAGTGTTTTATATGACTGTTCACAAATCGAAATTGACATCTTCCCTTTCCCTGCCAGTTACCATTTTCCTTCTTAAACATTAAACATTTAGGGCCTCGTCATCTCGGTTGAGCGAAACTGTTTCAAATTTCGACGGACTGTTTGATCTGGAGAACATTTTTGGATGCCGTCATGTTGCAAATTATTCTCCAAGCAGCTCTTGAATTAGCCTCCAAAGCTCAGCCTTAGTGCCTGGCAAAGGCCTCCTTTTGCCCTAAGGCCAGCAAAGTTGTACGCCTTTGCCCTCGCAGCAACAATTCAATTTTCCCAGCCAAATCTCCTTTGCTGGGAGCTTACAATGAGGTAATTTTGTGTATTTATCAGCACTTGCCGAGATGTTAGGCCTTTGCACTGAGCCAGGAAACCTTATAACACTCACCATTGCATTTCCTTGGAGCTAACTTTAGTGCGTGGCTTCTAAAGCAAAGAACATTGAATGAGCCAAAGACTGAGGCGTTACTGAGTCTCTACTCTGATCTTCATGGCAGCTTTGAAGCGCAGAAGCTACGAAGTTTTGCAGGCGTCGCAGGGACNCTTCTAAAGCAAAGAACATTGAATGAGCCAAAGACTGAGGCGTTACTGAGTCTCTACTCTGATCTTCATGGCAGCTTTGAAGCGCAGAAGCTACGAAGTCTTGCAGGCGTCGCAGGGACGAATTTAACCAGAGAGTTTGCCCAACAGCGTTGGCCAAGCCTGGCATTGATGCCCGGGAATGACTTTTCTAGTATATCAGCTTGTGTATGTACTGAAATGGTGTGATCTTACGCAACAAAAACTACATAGGTAGAAAGCCAGGAAAAGCCGGGTAATATATGTATATTTACCCCGTCAAGGTGGTAATATTTTTGTCGTGTATGTCTCTTTATCTGTCTGTTTTTCTGTCACCAAGATTTCTCAAAAACTAAAGAACGGATCTGTACCAAATTAAGAGGGATTGTTAGGCATGTTAACAGTAAAAGATGATTAACTTTTTGAAAATCCGTTCATCTGTTTGTTTGTCTGTCTACCCATTTTTCTCTTGGTGCCACAACTCAAAAAGTTATGGCGGGGTTTCCATGAAATTTACATGAGTTCTTATGTATAATGCGAAAAATAAATGAATAAATTTTTGTCATGGTATGTTTATTCGTTCGTGTGTTTGTTGTAATGTCTCTTACCATCATAAGTGAAAAAATTAGAACGGATTTTCACGAAAATTACAGAAGCTGTTAATACTATCGAAAGGCATAAATAATTAGATTTTGGTGTCGTCGCGAAGAAAATAATGATTTCAGAACCAATTTTAATTTTTCATTACCATTGCCTTGCTTGGCGGAGGTATGCGCTGTCAGAGTGCTCTCTAGTTCTAAAGTATAAATTTACAGAGATAGGCATTTGTTGTGGTCACTACTTGCGGCCAAGCTACAAAAATAATGAGAAGGGCTGGAGGCCGTGACCTCCAGCCTGTTTCTACTAGTTATAACTTGCCCGCAGGTGGCTGCAAACACCCACCACGATGAGTATGCTCAGCTATATCAATCCGAGCCTCAGCAAGAAGATGTTAATGTCCGAGATATTCGTATAATAGCAAATGAAATTTGGGAAGGGGTATCACATGGCCTCTGGTATTTTAAGGGTACAGCGATGCTGCTTCAGTTTTTAGTTACAGTGATCTCATCATATTCCCTCTTAATTGCACTCAATATACACGAGCTTGTGTCAAAATGGCTCGCTGTTGTGAAGTGAGAGCGAGACTGACTTGGCGACAGTATGATGTGTGTGTGTCCGAATTTGGCCCCTGGATCTATGTTTCTTCTTGACTAAAGGCTCAGCGCATGTCAAAGAGTTGTGGCGTGATGTTGTGAATGCTGCAGTTCTTGAGTTTACATAAAGACCGTATACTTTTGGTTTGAGTTGAACTCCTGAAAGGTTAGCAAATGCTACCTGTGGTCGCTAAAATCCCTCCAACGAGACAATTTAATCTAATTAACATATCACACTCGGTTCATTGCTGGCTCATCGATCGACATCTTGGAATAAAAAAACAAGCGATAATTATCGAAAATTATTGGAGCAGCCAGCGATCTATAAAAAGATTACCGTTCGGAACTGCTTTATCTATGCTACCTCAACTGAACTTGTATCCATGCTACTTCACCAGAGGGTGGTATCCATGTTACCTCACCTGAAGTTGTATCCGTGCTATCTCACCTGAGGGTGGTATCCATGTTACCTCACGTGAAGTTGTATCCGTGCTATCTCACCTGAGGTTCGTATCCATGTTACCTCACCTGAGGTTTGTATCCATACTACCTCACCTGATGTTGGTATCTGTGCTACCTTATCTGAGGTTGGTATTCATCCCAAAAGTACGAGTAGTTTGCTTTATTGGAATCGTTTCATTTTCATAGCATTGTACCAGGTACTAAGACGTGGGCTTTGTGTAGCAGCTATGATGAATCCTTATTGCTGCATTTATTTTTTTAATTACTGGGAGGGAATTTGCTTCAATTACCTACATAACAAACCATCACGAATTCTGGTCTCTGTTCCAGCCAAGGATTCCATCAGCAAATAGAGCTCCTCCGAGCAGAGACTGAAAACAAAGATAATGACAGCGAAGCTGTCTAATCGATAAGCTTCCCTCGTCTGCTGAAGCCTTTGCTTCATTATCTGTCAGTAGGCATTTGGAGTCAAAGCAGTGGCCTTTCAATCAGGTTTCTTTGGCTGAGATGTGTATGGGCAGCGCCAGAATCATCAGGTTGGGGAGATCCTCCCAATAACAGACGATGTCCTGGCAAAAGAAGGTAGAATGGTTGGGACTGGGTGGGAAGAGAGGTAAATGTTGAATTCAGATTGGGGAGATCCTCCCAATAACAGACGATGTCCTGGCAAAAGAAGGTAGAATGGTTGGGACTGGGTGGGAAGAGAGGTAAATGTTGAATTCAGATTGGGGAGATCATCCCAATAATCGAGGATGTTTACGCAAAAGATGGTAGAATGGCGGGGCTGTGTGGGAAAAGAGGTAAATGTTACATGCAGGCTGAGGAGATCCCCCAATAACAGAGGATGTCCAGGCAAAAACGGTAGAATGGCTGGGACTGCGAAGGAAAAAAAGTAAATATTTTTTAACGACCCGCAGTCGGCTGCAGCTGTACTTAATTCACTAGGGCCATTTGGCCTATATCTTCAGCACGAAGCAGTGCTTGTAGGTTTCCCAGTGGAAAGTGAAGTAAAAGTTGACATTACCTTTACCTTCAGGCTAGGGAGATACACCCAATAACAGAAGATGTCCAGATAAAAAACGGTAGAATGGCTGGAACTGTAAGAGAAAGAGGTAATTGTTCTCGTCAGCCTTTGGTGAGCCTCCCAATTGACACAGAGGAATTCCTAGGCCAAAGAACATAATTTTTCTTAGGAATCGCTTTCAAGATCGCTGTATTTTTCATTTATTCGTAATGCCTTGATACATTTCTGTCGACTGCATTTTGTGAAATAACCCCAAAAAGGCGTTGTCTTGGACTCAAGCAATTTTCTGTATTAACAAGTTTTGCTCGAGGGTAGTGCTCTTCGTCACCTCAATAGGCTATATATTTCTCAGTGCGATAGGCCGAGTATAAATTGGAGGACTGATATGACCTCTGCAGTGACGCCTTTGGTCAAGTCTAATGTGTCACTTCATCGGTCGTATTAACTGTCCAATTATTGAATTGCTATTTCAAGACTAACTCAGTTTCCACAGAACTGTGACATTCAAGGTTTTTCATAATAAGAGATTAGTTTGTTCTGGTTATCAATTCATTAATTAAGCTTTGAATTTCCTGATAGTTTTCATGCACATGGCAGCACTAACTCTTATATTCATAATTATTATTATTACTATTACTGTCATCGAAACTCTATTCTAGGGCCTCAAGGGACGGATAACACCACCCAAATGAAGCATTAGGAGACCCCCAAGAATTTTAAAACCCTCTAAGAATTCCCATAGAAACATTCACGGCAGACTCATGTGCTTTCTATCATGTCTTTTTTTCAGGAATTAAATTGATACGTGAAAATCTAAATTCACCAGACAGTCCTACCATGGCTGTTTCTATCGCTTTGACACATAAAGTAATACTAACTTGACCGCTGTATCTTAATTTTGAATGCCTGTGATGCTTCCAAAAATGATTTACTGCCCTAAATTCTCTACACAATTTTGCTAGATAACGCAACACCTGTTCATCGCATATTTAAATTTGAATGTCTGTCCTGGTTTCAAAAATAAATTGAGTCCCTTTATCACATTGATGAATAACTTATACTTGATAGCAGCCGGATTTATTTTGGAATGACTTAACATCCAAAAATTAGTTCAGTCCCGTTATCGCTTTGTTATGAAACTTAACACTTGCCTGCAGCACATTTAATTCTAGGACGACTGAACCTTCCGAAAGTTAATTGAATCTCTATCATTTTGTTAAATAGAATAATATTCGTTAGCAGAGTATTTAACTTCGGGAGGCTTCGTGCAGTTCCCAAACTACATTAAGTACACACGTGCAGCCCGTATCTGCACTCTGCAGTACCCGAGCATAAGTACTGCGCCAGCTGCTCTCGGGAATTTGTACAAACTCGCCATTTGGCAGAAGATGCCGCACTGGGCACGACTTAAGTTGCAAGTAACGACTGAATTTGCTGCACGTGTTCCAAACTTTTCCTAATCTCGCGAGTTGCCGAGCAAGCAAAGGATCCTGCTATACGGCCTGCCTGAGCTGCTCTGGCATTCTGGCAGAGTGTGAAGGGGCAGTCTTTCTTCGTTGGCTCTGACACTCTCTCAGTCTGACAGAGTGCAAAGGAGCATCATTCTTTTTTTGCACTGACACTCTTCCAGTCTGGCAGAGTACAAAGGAGCATCTTTCTTCGTTTGCTCTGACA
This sequence comes from Parhyale hawaiensis, assembly GCA_001587735.2. Taxonomy (NCBI): domain Eukaryota; kingdom Metazoa; phylum Arthropoda; class Malacostraca; order Amphipoda; family Hyalidae; genus Parhyale; species Parhyale hawaiensis. Next base: position 8,198,361 of record LQNS02278155.1, read on the forward strand.
CTCTTCCAGTCTGGCAGAGTGCAAACGGGCATCTTTTTTCGATTGCTCTGACACTCTCTCAGTCTGGCAGAGTGCAAAGGAGCATTTTTCTTCGTTTGTTCTGGCACTCTTCCAGTCTGGCAGAGTGCAAAGTTGTAGCTTTTCTTTGTTTGCTCTGGCACTCTCGCATTCTGGAAGAGCTCAAAGAGAATTTTTTTCGTTTGCTCTGAAACTCTCGTATTCTGGTAGAGTGTAATGTCTCGGTCTTTCTTCTTTTCTTCTACCACTCTGATATTCTCGCCAGGTACTCTATGGCAACCTTTCATCGTCTGCTCTGGCATTCTGCTATCTTTGCAGAGTACAACGAGGCAGTGCCTATTTGTCTATTTGCTGCTGGCTTTCTGGCACCGTACAGTGAAGGATGTTTTTTTTTTTTTTTGTTGCGTGCTCTGGTACTATTGTCTCTGGCAAAGGACAATGAGGACGTCTATTTTCGTTTGCTCTAGCAGCTTTGTAGGGTACAACGAGTCCTGTCTCTTCTTTTGAAAAAAAAAAAAACATTCCCGTCACCTACAGCGAGGGAGTAATTTTATTTAATTTGGCTTGTTGCACTCTGCCTACCTGACAGAATACCAGTTGCTCTGGCACTCTGAACATTCTGACAGAGCGGCTGTCTTTCCCGCTCTTGCACCAACTCTGAAGCAGTGCAGCTCACAACGACTTTACTTCGGTCATTGAATTCTCTTTGCCAGGAAAACCACTGCAGCTCCTCAGTATTTTATTCAAATGATTGGAATCCAATTGGAGTTTTTATTGTGACATAGCAATAACAATTAACGAAATGAGGGATTGGAAGTAATAACTTGCAGTTTTTGTTGATAGTTATTTACAATTTATTTTTTTTTAAAGCATTGGACTGGTTGAGTCTACGATGTTTGTGTTATGTCCTGGAGGCCTTAAAAGCGATGCATGGGCCCAGTCTACCAAGTAATACTTCTGGAGTTTTCCGGGCTGTCGCCCCCTCGTTTTCATCTGGGCTCCGTGTGCGCTACTTTCTTATACACTTATGCAAACATACGATATGCAATCCGACATATACGTACCTGATACGTTTTCGTATATGTCCTTTACCGAGCTCCAGTAGACGCGTGTAGATGATCAATTGTCCCCATAGATCGCCCTACGTACGAAGTAGAGACTATTTCTGAACCTGTACAACCCCTGACGTATCTCAGAGTATGTCTCTGGTAAGCTCAATGAAGTAAGAATAAGTTAGGTTTGTCGAAGATAAATTAGGTCAGGTTGAGACAGATTCGATTAGCTAGAAAAGGCACCTTACCTAATTTATAGACTTACAAATTTATTTGGATCCCAGGTGAGCCAAATACTGTACTAGCGCCAACCATTTATGTTTCAGCCAATCACAGCGGTGATGGAAACCGTGACGTCACAAGTGCGTGAGACGTCATGATTTCATCTTTAGCTTCACCGGGTAAAGGGAAAACTCTCTTTAATGTCGCCCAACCACACCTCTGATTTTCTGTTTGCTCTAGCATCAGTTCCAGAGGGACGGTATTGGTCGCTGTGGGAAACACTGGTCAACTATTTCCTCTACAGAATCAGCAGCAGAAATAATAAGCACAATCGCGACTCACTCGCTTTCAGTTTATCACATTTCCTGTCGGTAAAAACTCAGAAAATCAATTTTCTCTTGGACTGCAGATTAATGCCTTGCTATTTAGCACGTTTTCTGTTAATGCCTTCATTGGGCCGTTGCTTACCCACCGGTGAGTGCCCTCGGGTAAAACGTGTTAATTAGCACTGGTAAATAACGTTCACTCGCAGCAAATCTCCTTATATTGCACCGCTTCGTTCACGAACTGCAACAACTCCGCTCCACATCAACTAGCGCTCTAAGTGCGCTACGGAAACAAGCTAATATCCTCTTCTGCAGGTCATCTAGTACAGCCATTATAGCAGTTTTGAGTGTCTCCATTCTGCTTATTGGATTGTGTCTTTTGCATTGGGCGCAGGGGAAGTGTTATTCCACATACTTAGTTCACCTAATGAGTTGCATTTTGGGTCATACAGGTGATCTCTTTCTTTACAGCGACGTTGTAGGTAGAAAGGAACAAGCGTCTACTGTTCAAACTCAGATGTAGCTCAGTATCTACTCGTAGACGTAGAGATAAATGGTGGTGATTTTCCCATAGGGAGGCGTCTCTACATTCTGGAACGGCAACTATGTGTTCACATAATTGCCTAGAAAGGTTAGTTTATATATATATATACTTTTAAAGAGGTAAATATAAACAAGAGCTTGGTTAGATTCACCTCTAAAAAGAACATTATAAACTCACTTACATATATTTTTCAGCGTGTGTCTACATAACACGGTCCGTGAAAATTTTCCGTAAAATTTTTTATTTATTTTCGCTAAAATTTCTATGAAGAAAACTTTTCATAGTAAATTATTTTAGTTACATTAGAACCCACTCGTCAGCAGCTCTCAGTAAGTGCTTCCTCCTAAGTACCTTGCATGAAAGTGTTTGTCAAATTAATATTCAAGGCGGTGTTGTTCCTTCGTTGTCTGAAGGCCTGGAAATATTTATTGCCTATTTTACCTGACCGTATATACTAATAGTAAGTTAATTGAAGCGTAAACAACAACTAATGAAATATTTATTAATCACTTTACTAACAGCAAGCTCAACTAAAGCGGAAAAATGAGTAATATACGCGTAACTTTCATTCAGAAACTACTTCAATATGCAGTTTAATAATAATTTTGAGGTTGCATTACTATACAACCCGCACGCTCAACTTGATAAGAGAATGTACATCTCGTATGTCGTCCCGGCGGTGCACAGTATTTGTTGAAAGTCGGTAGCATAGATACGGCGGCATGAACTCCGTACGAGCTTCATATCCGCTAATCAAGTTAAGCGTGTGATTGTATAGTGTAGTCCCGGCATAGTGCGACTTCAAAGTTTATCTCCTTTTTATAGCTGTTTCAAAGCATACGTTGTATCCCCGATGCCCTCAGACAATGTATATTTCCGTAGCATCCTTGATACTATCAGATCATCTGCATCTTCTCCTCAATTTTCTTCCCATGCCCTAACAGCATTTGCGGCCACCATAAGCTCTACTGTAACTTTACCTCCTAGGGCGGCCAAAAATCCTGTTAAAGTTCAGTTCGAAGCGGTAATCAGTATGCAACTGTCTTATTCTTCACTGGTGTTTCATACCATCAGTCAGAGCGCATTATCTTTTAAGTAAACGGAAGGCCATGGAATCCCTAAAGGAAAAACTTTTAAAATTGTCACTTCGTTCTACATCTTCCCTGATTGCTAACTTTTCGTGATTATGATAACCTTCTCTATCCTAACTATGGAAAATCGTAGCGCTATTTAAAACGGGACAAAATGGTCTCTATGTGCAACGAATAGCTCCTCAATGGTATTCACAAACAAAAGAATACTCAATGGCGCAACTGCCTGGCTGTGACGTCATCGGCGTCCCTTAGTTCACAGAGCAATCAAAGTTATAGCCATCAAGAAGAGAGATATTTTCTATGCTTTCATCATAACCAGAATATTTTAATGGTTTAGAACTAAAA